>VXBZ01004724.1:24956-66317 GCA_013399135.1 Heliornis fulica | reverse complement strand
TGCCCCAGGGAAGCAGCAGACCTCCCTATGGGATGGGTCTGGTCAGCATATCTGTCCCACTGTTCCCCTCAGAAGGGAGTCATCTATGACAATTACCCTTCTTATCTTACCAGCTGGTTTTTTTGATGCGTGGAGCTGACTTGTTCCCCCTAGTCAACTCCCTTGATGGCTCACTAACAGCAGTGTCGTCCAGCTGGTCCTCAAGGTCCAGAGAGTCATACCTATTGTGTTCGTGCACCTGGGGGTGTGAGGGAGGCTGTACTGACTGGGAGAGGACTCACCTGCTGTGCCGAGCAGGAAGCTGTATCCATCCTCTGTCTCTTAGGTCCCCTCCTTCTGCCTGGTGGCAAGAGGGAGCCTCTCCTTCTCCTGATGGTTCCATCTGGTGTGTTGGTCTCAGGGATGGTAGGGAGCGTCTCCACCAGCCTATCTCCCTCTCGCACTCCCTAATGCTCCTCAGCCTCAAGACTTCTTCTTTCAGCTCAGCCACCATGCTGAGCAGATCTTCCACTTGCTCACACCTCATGCAAGTGTTGTCTCGGCTGCCCTCCAACACCAGAGCAAGGCTCTGGCACTCCCTGAACCCAGAGACCTGGGTGGCTGCATGTTTAAGTGGGAGCTCTGTCTGAGTATCCACGTTCCTTCTGGCAACGGCTTTCAGACAAGTGGGCAATAGTTGTTGAATGTCTTAAAAATAAGCAGTAAAACCTTGAAATCAATAGAGAATTTTACAGGTACTTGGTGTAAAGATTGTAAAATAGAGTGATGTGTTCACCTACATGCTGATGCTTTTTCAGAGAGGTGTTCATGTCTGTGGCTGCCATTAATATCAATGGGAGTCACACAGCAGCCAATGTAAGAGTGAATTATAGAGATGTCAAGGGGCAAGAGGGCTAACATATCTCGAGTTGGATTTGGAACCCAGCTGCACAGGTATAAATATGATAATGTTTTGTTGTACCTATTAAAAATGTGATAATATATTAGATATACATTTTCTATGTTTTTTTTAGACATATTGCACTAGATAACATTTCTATATGATCTATAATGGCTGTGTGAAATTATTTCTATATTCATATATATGCCTTTTAATTATTATTATAAACATAGTTTAAAATTTTACCTTTTTATCTATTGGTACATCCTTTCTTTATCTCTGTGTGTATATGAAAATGTGTATATTTCCAGCTCCTTTTACAGTTTCACTTGGAAATATCTTTTTGGAGCTGCGTGCTCATTAGACACACAGGCTCACATTCTATTTCTCCTCACCAGACTTTACTTCTAAAGAAAGTTTAGAAGTGCCCTCAGCTTTGCTACTCTTCCAAACATTCCTTCACAGACCTAAACTGTAGGTGCCTGTGCTGTTATCGAGTCTATAGCATTTTTGCGAGCAGGCTGTGAGGTTCGCAAGGTTGTAGATCACCTTGCTGCATGGAGGAGGTCACACTCTGTAGTCAAGGGGTACCAGACCTTTCAAGTTGGAGCAGAATGCTTGTCATATAGAACTGATAGAGAGACTATTTACATTATAATAGTTAAAATAAATAAATAAATTAAAAAGGGTCTGTTCCAAAGATATTTAATGGGGTCAGTACGAAGCTGGAATAAAATCTACTTATAAATAATGAAATCCATCATATGCAAAAATTAGTTTTACAGGGTCAAAATTGCCTATGCTTGGACACAGAATTCCTGTTTGAAACATCAACTTGTTATCCCTCATAAATAAATTAAACAAGTAATAACGCTGTGATGGGCAATGCTAATGCTCTGAAAGTGAAGCCAAATAAACGTGTCCTTCTATACTGAAGCAAAGACTGTACAATTAATCTAATAAATCAGCAAGGGAAGAGCACTGCTGAATCTTGTCAGCAGTAAACGGTCCTGTGTATCCTTGCTACCCTGCATAACACAGCCTTTTGAGGAAAAAACCCACCGTGTTATCTCTTATGGACAAATGCTTTCTTCTGCAGCCATAAAGACAGTTGCTGAAGGAAAGGCACCTTCACCTTTCAGAGCACTCCTGCAAAGGGAGCCAGATCCATCACAGTGCAAAGTGGTAATTAAAAATACCTTTCACTCTCTAGTCCCTTTAGAAAATACAAGGTCTCCAGTATTTTATGAGGAAGAGTCAGCATGTGAAGACTGAAAACTCTTTGGGGAAAGACCTGACTTCATTTGAACATATGATGAAACAGAACAGAAGCATGTTCAGTGCATGAGTTTCAGTCCTGAAGCAAAACCAGAGTGAACAAGACGTAGACACCTGCAACTGCCTTTTCCTTGCTGTCTTTTCTGATGCCCTCACTCATGACAGGGCTCTGTACAAACCATAGCTAGCATGGACTAGGCTTGCTTTACAACATCAGGCACAGAGAAAAGATTTCCATAAAGCTACAGCAGTCATGCTGTTAGACCCCACATATCCTGAATCCTCTCACTTTGAGCTTGTATCCCTGTTCAGGAGCAGCAACCAAGATCTGGCTTTGAAACATTCCCAATGAAGAGAAGTTAACAAGTGGTGTTATGCCGAGAGTTCTTCACCATAATGAATGACAGTTTTAAACAGGCCAGGGATCTAAACTACCTCTAGAAGTGGAAAAAAACTCACATGTTGAGCAGAGCAGTCAATAGCATATACTTAAACTTTCATAGTCTACAAGACACATTTTTGTACGTTAATGGGACAGTATGTATGTCAAGTGGCACACATGCCTGCACACAACTTCTGTTACTGGACAGAATAAAAGATGCTTTTATTCATTGGAAACATGAGCAGTCTAAAGAAAACTCTTTCCACTAAAGTATTTTTGGCCTGGGATTACCATATAGGGTTTTGCTCAGATCTCTAAATGGATTCTCCCTGGGAAACAGGAGGTTACAAAAGCAGATGTCTGCTAGACACAATTGCCTATTTCCCCCTCAAGTAGCGGAGTCACTCAATTTGCTGAGTGTGAAAACCAGTACAGCACAATATATAATATCTCAAGGCATTTGTTTCAGGACACAGCATTCTTTCATTATCTGCTCACCGCCTTCAGCATTTCTTCAGACACACATTATTAAACCACATCTAATTATTAAATATTTAACAAAGACTTTACAGTACATTGACTGCAGCTACCAAGGTAGGCAGAGCTATACAGATTGATTTCTCTATGTCTGGATCTTGGTATACATCAAACAGCATGGATGCTTTGAAATTTCAAATCATAAGGCCAAGTTTGGACGGTTGGTAGTGCTCAAAAGGAAGTGGCTTCCTTATCCCATGAATATTTTTATGTTATTGAAAAAAAGAAATCCAGAACAGAGACAAAATCTTGGAATCTTAAGCAAAATATCTTCAAAGTGAAAAACATATTTTTCTCTGGTCAGTCAAAAACATTTTTTTTAGATAAATATGAAATATTTGGCCATCACTGCTATTATAATGTAATTCAATTTTTAAAGATAACTTTCTTTTAAATGGATTTTTTTTTCCATTTTAAAGGAAAGTGCCTTGAAATTTTGAATAAAAGAAGAACAATTTAGCTAAAGTTTGGCTCATTCAGTGGTAAGTTTTGCTAGCATGACCTTTCAAACTTTGGTTTTGTCAGCTCAGTGTTTACATTTTAGCTTTGAAGACCTTTGTTTGAATCCAATTTACTTGTCATGTAGAATAATGTTGGGACTTCTATTTAATCCTTTCACAGATATTTCTCCACACAGATTAATGAATTTTAAAGCCATTATGATCATCTAGTCTGACCTCCCACATAACATGAGCCATAAAATGTCACCCAGCAATTCTTGCATCAAGCCAAATCATCTGTGATTGAACTAAAGCCATCACACCATGTAGCATGACTTTCAGCATCTACAAAGGAGCTGAACAGTGACAAAAACTCCACTTTGTTTAATGAAGATGATTTCTGTGGTGGAGATTGGCTGTTTAAAATTGAAAATGTCCCGCAGGCCATAAGAAGTACAAAATTCACTTTTGGATGTCTTAAGGCCAAATGAGAGGGCTGCTGGGTGTTCTTTTACAGGCAGAGTTTATGAAAAAAAAAAAAAAACAAACCAAAAAACAAAAACCAACCCCCAAAACAGGGAGAAGGAAAATATGGGTTTCAAAGGGTACATAAAGCAGCAAAGTAATGATTTTCGTGGGTTTATTATTTATTTTCTCCTTTCATTTGGGCACCATGTTTGTTTTGGTGATTTTATCTGTATATGTCTTTGATCCAGTCATTTTTTGAGAATCCTAACACCAATACAAGTGATTATCCACTATTTTACCTTTTGACGAAGCTGAACAATTATTGCAGCAGTTGAGCTTGATAAAAATTATTGGCTTCCTCCCAGCTGCAGAATTAAAGCCTTTTGATGGCAGAATATTTTCCCAGTGCCCAAGACCACTCCAGGCTGTCTCACCCTTCACCAGCACATTGCATCTGCATAGCCATCTTGCTCCTCCAAGAACACACTCAAGGTACAAATGAGTTAATTAAGCACATATGTTTTTTAACAAAGAGTCATAGAGGTGATATTAAATACCTGGAAATTTATTTCCCAGAGGAAGTGGCTCCTCTGATTTTCAGATCTAGAGGTGGTAGGGAGTGTCTGACAGAGTAGCAGTTTTGTGGAAAATTTGGAACAAAGCAACATTTTCTCAGCTGTAATATACATGTCTGGTTAAATTCCTTTGAGAAAACTTCTATCAGGGCCAAAATGTTGTGGGTTTTGGTTTGTTTTTTTTTTTTTCTACTCAAAATGAGAGTCAGATGATTTTGATTCAGATGAAACAAGGACTCATATAGTACATATTCTCTGGTACCCTAAGGGGTGGGTTTATTGAAGAAGATTTATGAAAATTAATCTGTTTTTCTCTGAAAAAATGTTTGGGTTTTTTTTTATTAAGAGATATCATGAATGACTTTTTTATTATTATTTATTTATTTTTTAATGCTGCAATCTCATTTTCCATTAAGTTTTGAGTAGGTTCAATGATCCTGTTCCTGTTTCTGCTTTCAGTCAACATTGCTCAGAACCATTGAGGACTAAGGGCTTCAGATGAGCCACATATTTTCATGAAGAAAATTCTAGCACTATTTCTGTTAACTACAATTGGACATGTGCCTCTGCATTAAAGGGGTTGTTTCAAACACATTTTACTCAATGAGATGACTACCACTGATCATGGTGGGGTTAGATGACACCCATATGGGGACATATAGACTGCGGAATCTGTTTGAAATTAAGTCAAAGGGTGCTTTGCTTCAGTCCAGTCCAGTATTGATTTACTGGATGTCAAAATCATATCTCTGCCCCTTGTAAACTACCCAAAGCAGAGCCAAAAAAAAAAAAAAAAAAATCACCTCACTGGCAATTATGGGAATCTTAAAACACATTTTCTTAAAACTGGGTTCCCTTGGGAAAGACTTTGAGGAAGACTACATATATGTTTCCATTTGAATAAGGCAGGGAAGATATTTTTTTGCTGAGCAGCAAGAATATAAGAAAAAACACAGAAAGGGAGACCAATAAAAATGTTTAAAATTAGTGTGTTTCACAGGGTTCAGAAGATTGTCTTCCTCAGGAAAAACAGCTCTTATTTTTCCTTCCTTTCCTTGTTAATTGCATACAGAGCATTTCCTCTTTCCCTTTTCATTCTATATTCTGAAAATAATTAGGAAGTTGAAAAATTTGAAAGTGGGAAGAATTATTATGGACAGACTTATCCTAGAAAGAGTCAATGTGAGTGAATTTTTTTTTTTTTTTTCTGGGAGGGGGGGGGAGGGATGTGTAATGGCCACAAGTTGGAGCACAGGATGTTCCACAACAATATACAAAAGAACTTCTTCACGGTGAGCGTGACGGAGCTCTGTAACAGGCTGTCCAGGGGTTGTGGAGTCTCCTTCTCTGGAGATATTCAAGACCCATCTGGACACCAACCTTTGCCACCTGCTCTAGGGAACTTGCTTTGGCAGGGGCGTGAACTTGATCTCTGGAGGTCCCTTCCAACCCCTACAGTTCTGTGATTCTGTGATAAGGCATCAAACACGTCTCACTTCTCTCAGTAAGGCAGGGCCAAAAAATAGACCTTCCATTAAGTGATATCTTATAAAGGTACTTTATTTAAAAAAAAAAAAAAAATGAGTAATCACCATCTTACAGCTGGTCATCTGACTGCTACAGAGAATTAGAATACTTTCTGCCAACACTCACTGCTTAGTTTGGTTTGGGCAAGTCACACCTATAACAAGTGTTTTGGGGCTTGTATGGAACCTGCTGGCTCTTGTTAAACTGCATTTCAGCCTTTGATGTATGTGAAACAATATTGCCAGTCCCCCTTACCACACAAATCATAAGGCTGACTAATAAAAATACAAAGATTGTGTATATAATAATGAGCTCCCAAAGGGTGGAAAGAAGTCTCTTTCACACTGAGCTGCACACAGGCACATATTACTGCAGTTTGATTTGATCACTGGAAAATTGTGTCCTGTAATTACTAAGCAAACGTAAGGTGAGATGACAGAGAAATGCAATGAAATGGGGCTTTGAGGTGGAAGATGAATTTTCAGAAAGTGCAGTTGAGAAGGAACACATATGAATCCTGCGTGACTGCCTCGAAATGCAAGGGACCCATTGATTTAAAAATTAATTGTACATTTACTTAGCGCTCCAGGACCTGCATGGGGCGGTATAGACTAAGAATTATCATGAAAGATCTGTATTTTGGGCATCTGGTTCCAAAAAGGTTCTCAGAAGGGAGGCACCACTTTTGAAAAACAAAAAAACAAAAACAAAAAAACAAAAACAAAAACAAAAACAAAAACAAAAACAAAAACAAAAACAAAAACAAACAACCTTTTCTGAGTGGCTCCATTTGGCATCCAAAAATACTGAGTTCTCTTTAGAAACACTATATTCTGTTTCAATTTTTATAATCTACTTAGTGGAAAACAACACTATCTCCCATCTTGGATGTTATAATTTATAATCAACAAATTGGATTAAAAGTCCTTCAATATATTTAAAATTAGCAAGACCTATTCTCTTATATCATTATATTCATTGTTAGATATTAATTTTCATGTTGTTATTCTTGAATGTTTTCGAATGAGGAAATGCATTTGCAATGTGGGACACTGCTCATCCAAAATCATTTCACATGCTAGATACCAAACTCTGCTAGAACTTGGCTTACCTAGGTCTCAGACAAGGACTCTTGAGTCTACAAGGCATGACCCAAGAACAATACACACCTTTACATTAAGAAGCTACCCAGATTTGAATTATTCTACAGACTTCCTTAAGGATGATTAAAAAAATTCTACCAACCTTCTAGATTATGAGTACTGCAAATAAGAAATGGAAGGATGTATTTGAAAGCTAGTAAATCTTACATTTCCTGTCTTCCCCAACAACTGTATTACAAGGTGTAAGGACAGACAGAGAAAAGTTGATGCTTTCAGCCTTGTTTCACTTCCTGCATTTGAATGCTTTAATATGCCAATAGAAATAGTTGGGTAGTATTATTTAGAATGTTTTAAGGCAAGGCCAGTATATTGGCAACACGCATACTGATGATGAAAGAGGATGAACGGTGATCACCTATTCAAATCCTACTCAAAAGGCCAAAACTATCTATCTGCTAGCAAGGAAGTTCTCCTCCTTACCATTAAAATGGAGAATGATGTGTTAATAGCAGTGCTTGTGAACTTGTTATGGGTGTAACTAACACATTAGTCCGCACTCAGCTTCTTCACAGTCCTCTTTAATATACAACCAACATCATCTACGTGAACAGTTACAGTATCTTTGACTCTAAATTGGAGAGACAAGGGTTTGATGGATGGACAATTACATAGACAACGATAGCTTGAGGATACATTGAAAGAGTTGTGGTCAATGGCTCAATGTCCAAGTGAAGATCAGTGAAGAGTGATGTTCCTCAGAGGCTGGTACTGGCAGTGGCACTGTTTGACATCTTTGATGGAGACATGGACAGTGGGAGCAAGTTTGGCAACATCACCAAGCTGTGTGGCATGGTTGACACACTGGGGAGAAGGAATGCCATCCAGAGGGACCTTGAAAGATTTGAGAGGTGCCATGGTGCAAACTGTACTAAGTTCACCAAGACCAAGTGCAAGGTCCTGCACATGTGTTGGGGTGATCTCCAGCACAACTAGAGGCTGGGCAGCAAATGGATTTAGATCAGGCCTGAGGAGAATGACTTGGGGGGGTTGGGGCATGAGAAACTCATCATGACCTTACAACATACACTTGCAGCCCAAAAAGCAAACCATATCCTAGGCTGCATCAAAAGAAGTGTGACCAGCAAGTTGAGGGAAAGGTATTCTGCCTCACTACTTTTCTCTGTTGAGACACCACCTAGGGGTGGGTACAGCTTTGGGGTCTCTAAGACAAGAATGGCAAGGCACTGTTGGAGCAAGGGCAAGAAGGGTCTTCAATGAAGAAATTCTTCAATGAAGACAGAAGCTGAGGAAGTTGGGCTTGTTCAGCCTAGAAGAGAGACCTTTTACAAGGGCATGAAGTGATAGGAGAAGGGGTGCTAGTTTAAGATGAAGGAGGGTAGAATTACATTAGATATTAGAAAGAAATTCTTCCTTGTGAGGGTGGTGAGGTCTTGGCACAGGATGCCCAGAGAAGCTGTGGCTGCCCTGGATTTCTGGCAGGGTTCAAGGTCACGCTAAATAGGTCTTTGGGCATTCTGGTCTAGTGGAGGGTGTCCCTGCCCATGGTAGGGTGTTGGGACTAAATAATCTTTAAAGTCCTTTATAACACAAACCATTTGATGATTTTATGACAGGAATTGCTTTTGTTCAGAGTACTTGAATACTAGCCTGTCACATGCTGCAAAGCCTCAAGATGTGACAGAGTTGAAGTAAAGCTTCTTGAGAAGAGAACCAAGCAATTAATTTTGAGTAAACAATAAAAACAGAAGAAAAATTAAAGATGTAGGGATCCTAATAGTGATGATGTGGACTGGTGGTTCCTTTATTAGCATCTTTTGTGTTCTGGCTTGAAACATTTATCATCACTGAACTAGCTGATTATTCTCTTTTAATTACTTCATATGGAATAATTAAATAAAATGAAGACAATAATCTTTTATAGATGGCTATGAAGAGGAGCATTTTTCTCAGGGAACTGAATGTAGATTTCTTTCCCCTCCCCTTTACCTCCCAAGACTGTAAGAATCTAATGCATTCAGTGCTACACCATAAAGACAGCTCCTGAATTCTCTGAATTATTTATTTTTTATAGTTAACCATTATTTAAAAGCCTCACCTGGGTGACCTATGATTGAAGATCAAGCCTCATTGAGCACACTGTTTTGTTCTGATGACACGCTTCCAGCCAATTTCCTGTGTGTTATATGAGAAGCTGAAAATGCTGCAAATGTCTCATATTTAAAAGGGCTGTACCGCCCTGCTGAGATTCCCCCAGCATCTGGAGCTGGTGATCTGCCCCTCTTTGCATCACGCTGTATGCCACACTGTGTTGAGGGTATAGGACAGGAATATAGCAAAAGTTCTTTGAGGTTAGCCTTGATGAGGTGGCACTTCCTAGCTTATAGCCAGTTCTGCAGCCGCATCTGGCCCTAAATCTGCCTGAGGGTACAGGTTGGAGAGATGCCAAGACCCTTGGATGAAAATATTCATGAGAAACAGAAACATGATGCTGGCTAATAAGTTTGTCCTTCCCTCACTAATATGGAGTGAACACTGTTTTTTGGTTGCATCTTCTTGCTTTGTCCCAACTAAATTCCCTTTCACAAGGCAGAGGTCTGTCATGTCAGGATGAAATAGAATGATGTGATCTCGAGGTCTCTTCTAGCTCCTAATATTCTGTGATTCAGTGTGATTCTGTGATAAGGAGATGAGGTGCAGATATATTTGTGTTTCATATGATTACAGGGAAGTTCTATGGAATAAGCTACAATAGAGTCAAGTCTTTGGCAATCTAGTCCACACTACATGATGAAGCTTGTGATTACATGAAGGGTGGAGTTCCACTGTAGGAAAGAATGGTAAATGTGGAACTCCTTCCTCTACCTTATAGAAATTTGAGTATGTCTCTACATATAGGTAATGAAGAAAAATTGGTATTTCAAAGGAGGGAGGGACATATATCACCCCCTGATATAAGACATATGATTCATCTAGATGATCCTGCTTGGGCAGGGGGACTGGGCTGAGTGATCTTTTGAGATCTCTTCCATCTCCTAATATTCTGAAGCTCTGAATGCACATATACCCATACAGTGCTCATGAGCTGCTGCAGCTCACCCCATATCTTTCAAGGGTCCTTGTAAGAGGGGATGGTGAGGTTGTCAGCTGGCAGATGGGTTAAGACTGTTAACCCGTATTTCATACTACACATATCTGAACAACCACCAATACTGTTGCCTCTGGGTTCCTGATGGGTTTTCCTGAGAAGACCAGACTAAGCTGGTTGTCCTGCTGACTACAGCACACCAAATTCTTTTACAACAATCTCACAGTGCCCTGTTGAGGGGAACGTAACTTCTTCTCTGGATGATGTTTGTTCCAGCAGATAACAGGAAAGATCTGCAGTAAACAGGCTTTTCTCAACATTTTAACTGCGTTTTCTCTTGTTTAATCATGATCCCAAGTGCAGTCTTTACATTAACTAAATTTAAAGATATAAGTTATAAATGGGATTTTTTTTTGAGAGAGAAAAGATGATCCTCTGGGCAAGGTGTGATTGAGTTAGAAGCATTCCTAAGAGTAAGAAAGCTTCTGAATCTGAAAAATCATTATTAATAACACAGTTCTAATAACACTTTCCTTTTCAAGATCTGTTAACCTATCACATTTTTTTTTTTATCATTAGTACGCCCAATTTACAGCTGAATTGAAAGAACACATTTAAATCTTCAACTGAACAGATCTGGGGAATGTTGTATGGTTGTGTGGTTGGCTTTGTTGGGTTGTTGTTTTGGGTTTTTTTGAGAGTCTTTTGCTATTGAATATCTAATCTAGGCCACGTCAACCTCCACATCTGAACACACAGACACTCACTATCGGACTCAATGTTGTTGTTGTTTCTTAAGTTAGTTATTGGCCACACAGAAATGCATAACTCACGAAAGTTTCACTCTAGCCACCTGCCCTAATTCCAGGACAACACTATTGCACTGTGGTCCGAGTCCAGACTCACCAGTCCAGCAAAAAAGCAAATTTTCTTAGCATATTTAGTTCTCACAGGGTTTCCAGTATCATAACCTACTGCAGGGAAAGATCATCATATTGACTGTGCTTTACAGATGTCAAATCCTTCATGAGATTCAATTTAAACTTCAGGCTTAATGTCAAAAAACCCCACAAAACTGGCTGTAATTACCTCCTGGCATTAGCTTGCAATCATTTAAAACAAAATAAAATAAAGTTTTAAAAAATCTACCCCACATATTAAAATAATTTTGACTTTCTGCCTAGATACATATTTTTTTACTCCTTGCTTGGAAACTTAAAGAAGGGAACAATTAATGAAAACCAATTGCTAGAAATTACATGGTTTTCAGATCATGTTTGTTTTCATATCTTAAAGTAGCCTGCTGTTCCTTAACATAGTTTTAATTCATAAGAAAACCCAAAGACAGATTAGAAATGTAGATCAGATGGAAAGATATAAAAGTGTTTTAATTTTGTACCCATATTATTGACTGCCCTTTTGTATGCCTCATTTTTTTCTTGTTGGCTGCTGTAATAGTTTCACATTTTTTACAGTATGCATTTGTAATTAAAGAGGTGTATTTTTTTTAATGGATGATATAATTTTCATGCAGACATTGCCAGAGCCTGTTAGTAAAATGCAAACTAAATGCAGGGTTATGGAATGGTATAATATAATATAATTTTCATTTTTGCACCGTTATTTTTTTTTTTTTTCTCAGGTGCAACAGGAAAAATAACGTCTATGGTGCCTTGAGGACAGCAGACTGTGTGTGATTTGGAACCTTACAGAAGTGGCCTAAATTTTCAAACTGAAAAAACACTTTTTGGTTGGGAAAAATGTCACTACATTTAGGAGTTTACCCAACACAAAGCCTGAACTACAGGCTAGAGGCAAGTAGAGCTCCCTGTCACCTTCTGAGGCTGGACACTTGTCCATATGTAGATTTTACTCTGTGACTCATACCACCAGTATCAACGACAATGCTGCTTCTGAAACTGCCATTTTGCAAAGGCAATCCTATATATATTGTCCCTAACTCACGCTTCATGTCTCCTGATTTACCATCCTGTATACACTGGAGCTAAGATGACTCTGTTGCTCTAACATTTTCCATAGCAGCAGTTGCCAACTGTGTGATGGCACAGCCTTGGTGTCCATCTTAGCAAAACTAGAGCAAATATATATTTTTCCTTTTGCAAATAGAGTCCATTTCCCTTCAAAAGTTATCTTTCCCTATCGGGTGGACTTTGTTCCTCCTCTGCTCCCTGACTGGCTAGATTAGATGGGTTTGTATCTCTCTTGACTTTCTTGTTTCCTGGACTTTGTTTTGATCCTGGACCATAACTCTTGTCCAGATGTTACATTTGACCCAATCTTTGATCTTTCTGGAGTTTGCTGCCTGGTTTTAAGTATAGCATTAATAATTTATGGTACTGATAATTTATCAGATGTCTCAGGCTGAACTCAGTCTAGCTTCTGTGAAACAACTCTACATTTGTGTTATGTACATATATACCAACATGTCAAACCCAAAATAGTTTCATGAATATTACTTTCAATAAAAAAATGAAAGTCCAAGGCTAGAGTATATGTACCACATCAGTCATTTGAAATTCAATGTAGCAACTTTTCAGTGTAAATGGTGAATTGATTATTCTATTGTTATTCCTAGCAAAAGAAAACACTAGTTTCTAAGTTAAAGACCTTGGATTCCCTACTACAAAGGCTTGCCTTTTTCAAATTCAAGCTATATAAGAAACATGAAACACTGTGTGTAAAATACATCAAATTGTGCCAATTTTTTTCATTTATCAGTGTGAAAAAGTAACTCCTTGTGCGAGAACTAATTGCTGCCAGAAAGTCACTTTATGGAAGTGATCAAAATGAGTAATTCTTTGAGTCTAATGGACTTGCTTCAAGAAGGAAACAAAACGAGCCAAGAAAGAAGCATGTAGAGACTTTTCCAAGGATTTGAGGTCAAATAAGACACCATCTTTTAGAATTCTAATGAATGATACGTTAGAAATCAAGACTTCCAGACACAAGAAGAAGTAACACTTTTACTGTAAGTGAGGGTGCTTAGAAGAGAGTATCATGATGGAAATGAACCAATATTTTTTTAATGCCTATAACAGAGTCATTTTCCCACCCAAACACAGAGAAACTCATGTAAAGCCAGCATAATTATTGGTGAAATGAAGATCATAGTTGTGAATTTTTTTCACATCTTCTGATTTAAACTTATTCTTGAAATTATCATCAAATGCTTTATAGTTGTGAATCAAATGTTGGCACATTTTACGTTGCTGGTGGTTGAAGGGTGCTTTCAGAACCAGATATATTTAATCACACTATCCCATAGACTCCTGCTCTCCATTCATTATGCTCACAAATCCAGCCCAGTGGATTGTGTCGCATGGACTCTGGTCTTACAAAAAGGTATGTAGTATATTTGCTTGTTCTGCCATCCTAAGGCATAAGCTGAGATGAGAAGACAGTTGCACTTTTATGTGACTGAAAAAGGGAGGTAGAGGAAGGAGGGGAGCAAAGGGATAAAACCTGGATTTTCCCATTGCTGGAGCACTGTTTATGAGATTTAAGTGAACTCGCGTGGGTTTTCCTACCTAATGCTTGTCCACTGTGTGAGCTCATCTTGTCACTTACACACTTTTCTTCCATGTTCCCTGTTCAGGCTGATCATTGTTCAGGAAATACAATATCTAACCATATGCATTGGCAGTGTGCCATTGGTCTTGACAGGGATTTCCTGGTGCTAGTGAAGCCAATACTTGTTTTGAGCCCCAAGTATAATCAGCCAGGTACACAGTGGCTTTTACAAATTGAGTGCTCTGTGATGTTCTCATTAACATGGCTTCCTGTTTTCAGATAGTAACCAGTGATCACCCTGAGGAGAAAGGCGCCCATCACTTACAAGGGAAATCAGTGCCTGGTTCAGAAGACAGCGGAATTAGGCATGGTACTGTGTCTCTGAGATCACAAGTGAATCAGCAAATGGAAATCCATTGAGAAATAAAAAATCATTGAGAGGAGAAGAGGCTGTCCAGAGAGGTTGTGGAGTCTCCTTCTCTGGAGACATTGAAGACCAATCTGAAGGTATTCCATTGTGATTTAATCTAGGTGATCCTGCTCAAGTAGTACATGATCTTTTGAGGTCACTTCCAACTCCTGGCATTCTGTGATTCTGTGATTCTGTGCAATTCATCACATTTGAACCGAAGAAACAGTCTCTAAATACAAGCCAGTTGTATGGTCAATGATAAGTATACTAGGCAGTTTGTTCGCCATCCTCTGCTATTAAACATACAGAACCCTTCCTGACTATGACTTCTTCAAATTATAAGTCTCCTATAAATCTAGTAAATCCATTAGATTATATCATAGTAAAAATGTATCTGTAGTAAATTCCACTCAGTTTAATAACTCTGTCACTAAGCTTGCAAACCCTTAATTTATGATATTCACTTTCCTGACCAGTGTAGGTGTGTGGTTTAACTAACCTTAAAATGCCACAGAAATCTCATATTCAGATATTTGGCCATTCCTACATTCTAATACTAAGTGGTTGTGGCAAAAGATAGCTAATTCAAATAAAAATAACAGTTGTACTCAAGAACTTGTTTTTTAAAAATAATCTTACCAAGATATGGAGTAAAAGGCAACGGAGAGCAACAGTCACAGCTTTTATATCTGCCCTGATTACCTGTCCCTTTTACACCTTTTCCCCACAGGGACAAGGGTGTCTTTTGAATCTGCAGAATCCAAACAACATATGACAAGAAGTTCCCATCTGTCAGCATGAAGAGAGAAAAATTCTTTTTTCAATTTCTAAAAAGTATATATAACATTCAGGGGATTTACAGGGATGGATTTAGAAGAAGCAGGTCAAAAGGTCTGAAATTCCCTCTCCAGGACTGCCTTATGTGGCCTGCACATTTTTACATTGCCAATCATGACTGTGTATATATCAAGGTTATATGTCTAGAAACAGTATTTTCTCACTTTCCTTTACTGGATCACCTTCAAGAGTCACTTGAACGTGTTCTAGTAAATGAATTATTCACTTTTGTAGCTGTGGATGTTAACAGTGCTTTAGTCTTGAGATTCTACTCCTTGCACACATTAATTTTGATGTCTGAAATGCCTTCCTTTTGTCTAGCCCAACTTAGTAGGATCTCTTAATAGGAGAAATGTAGTGGTTTGAGATATGTAGAAGAGAAGACTAAGTGTCTGGTGGACAGCAGGATGACCATGAACCAGCAATGGGCCCTCGTGGCCAGAAAGGCCAGTGGCATCCTGGCATGTATTAGAAGAGGGGTGGCTAGCAGGTCAAGAGAGGTCCTTCTCCCCCTCTACTTCTCCTTGGTGAGACCATACCTGGAATATTATGTCCAGTTCAGGAAGGACACTTAACTCCTTGAAAGAGCCTAGCACAGGGCTACCGAGATGATTGAAGGAATGGAACACATTGTTTATAAAGACAAGCTGAAGGAGCTGGGTCTCTTTAGCTTGGAGAAGAGGAGTATGTGACATGTTGACCTCATTCATGTCTATAAATATGTAAAGGGAGTGTCAGGAGGACAGATACAGGCTCTTCTCAGTGGTGTCCAGTGACAAGGGGCAATGGGTCCAAACTGGAACTTTGGAAGTTCCATCTGAATATTAGGAAGAGCTTTTTCACTGTGAGGGTGACAGAGCACTGGAACAGGCTGCCCAGAGAGGTTGTGGAGTCTCCTTCTCTGAAGACATTCAAGACCAATCTGGATGCGTTCCTGTGTGATTTAATCTAGGTGATCCTGCTTGGGCAGGGGTGTTGAACTGGATGATGTTTCAAGGTCCCTTCCAACTCCTAATATTCTGATTCTGTGATTCTTTGAAGTGGCCAGATAATTCTGTTTGGATATAAGGTCTACAAAACTCTCAGAACAAAACAAGTAACTTATTCCTATCAGAAAAGTTGTCTATTCACCTGTGAAAATTTGTTCTTGCATGACACAGCAATCCTTTTTCTGCACGGCTTGAATTTTGTTGGCACTAATCAAGCTTTTATGGTGAACTATTTGAAAGCAAATGAAGTTTAAAGATACTGTAATGTCTCATTTCAGGATGGATCTTTATGATTAGAAGAATAAATTACCCCAAGCATCCCCACATGCTGCAAGTTTATCATGCCTGTTTAACACGTCTGAAGAAATTTCACAGTGCAGATATTTTGTAGCTTCTCTTTTCATCTCAAAGAAAAACAAGCACAAAAATGTTTATGTTCCTGCCATCCAATTACTTCTTCTTTGTTCTGCCCCTGTGATTTGCTGAAGACATGGACTCAAGAAGATGTAAGTAAAATGTGGGGAGTTTATTTTTAGCCAGGCATTTACCAGAGCAATGCAATGGGCAATGACCAGAGTTTTCCTGAATGAACACACAGCTCACCAAAACCCAAGCACCAGACCATTCTCTCAACTCCTCAGTCTTTGAGAGATGTTTCACTGGTTTGGATAGATTCTAGTCTACTGGAGAAGTGAAATAGTGAGACAAAGGTGTACCGAGTCCTTTCTCTCATATGCTCATGTCCTCTTACACCTAGAAGACACATTTCCATCACTGCCAAACTGGTGAACACACATAGTTTTGGAGATCCAGACAGAGTCACGAGAGGAGCATTATAGAACAAAATTCATTTAAACATTTCCCTTTTTAAATCAGGAAACAGAGTTCCTGGTTTCTGCATGGATCATTCACTATATGACCACCTGTCCCTGACTATTTGGATCACCTGCATACTGGGAGAACCTGAGTAGTAGAGCTGTCTTGAAGCTGAGCCACACATCTTCAGGCAGTCCTGCATAACTGTCTGAAAGTATTAGATCTGGTGCTGTCAGCCCTGGCATAGACAGAGCTACTAAAGACAGCATGTGTGCGACTGTCTATGCAGGATTTTTTATCCTGAAAATGTTAAACTTTCCTCACCTGATTTCAGATCTATCCTCAAGTCTAATGCTCCACAGCAAAGAATTCCACAGGCAGACTGCACTGTAGGGTCTTTCCTTTATTTGTTTTAAATTTACCTACCATTTATTTTAACATATGAGCCCCAGTTCTCATATTACTGTGGACTGTAAAGAGAAGGAATGATCAGCTTTTCTTATACCATTCATCATCTTAAATAGGCCAATTAAGCCTGTGTAATTATCCTTCTTTCCAAGTTAAATAATCCAAGTCTTTGCAGCTTCTCATATGGAAAGTCCATCATGCCTCTAAACCATTGAAAATTATATGGTGCTAATTTAAAACATGGCCACTTGTAACATGTGTATCTATGTCTATTTCTACTGACACTACGATTGTCAGCTCATTAAACATGTGTAACAGGAAAACACAACTCCAGTATTTCATTCCCATATCCATTAATGAAAAGGCTGTGAGTTCTGCAATGTAACAGCAACTTGTGTGTGCTGAAGATGGTCTGGCACCTTTCAGAAGGCTTGGAAGCTTACAAATACATTTTGCTCCCTGACCTTTAGAGACAGGGAGCATTTTGGCTCTGTCTGCACTGTCCTGTTCCCCAGTCAAAGTTTCCCATCGAACTGATTCAGCCCCAGATAGAGGAAACTTCAGTTGTTACTGAAGTCCAAATAATGTCTTGGGTCTCCAGCTGAGATCAAGGCTCCTTTGTGCTCGAAATGGCACACACAGGTACTTACAGACAGTAAGTGCCCTGAAGGGTTTATAGCCTAAATACAAGAGACAGATAACGGGTGGGAGAGAAAATAAATGTGGATTGACTTGCACAGCTGCTGGGACAGCTGCTCTAGGAGGAAGCCGGTTTGGAGAGGCTTGGGCCAGAGTGATAGCTACTGGTCTGTCCTGCTTCCCATTTTCTTGTGGAAAAAATGACATTTTAACTGCCACATCTTGAAAGCACCTGGTCAGAGAGAGCCTGAGAGACAGGGAAGTTAAAATTCAAATGGTTATTTGTGCGTGCTGCGGTTGCAGATAGGGTCAGAACAATAGTTTTAGGGAAGACCTGATGTGGGAAAGGCCACACTGAAAGAAATGTGATGTCTTCTGTGGTCACAGTTCATCGATTTATGTTGAACCCTCAGAACGCAGGCCACATTAAAGCTTTGGCAGACTTCTGAGTTAATCATTTAGCATAACATTAAAACAGGCATTTGACCTAAAATCCTAGAAACATTTGAATTTGGACTCAGATTTTAATGTCTTTGCACTCCGATGTGGGAAGTATCTGATCCGGTGTATTGAACAGGCTATCACAGTCCATGTGCAGTGTTGACAAATAAATGAAGGGGAACAGAGGGAAGTCTGTAAGTGGGGATCTCTCACTGCCAGGGACATGCACCACCTCATTCCCTGCAGTTTTTCCTTGGCAGGCCACTGGCTCTGATAAGAACTGGTGAAAGCTCTCTGGAAGCCTGTGGCCTTCCCATGTTGGATATACAGGTAGCGATCCATTTTTACCAATCTGAGCTGTACCTCACATGCACTTTTATAAGCTCTAGTAAAATCTTGCTATTCTTCAGGCTGCTAAATTTAACCAGATTTCTTACTTCTGAATGTGTTGGTCATTGATATACTGCCAAACCAGCATCTCACTTGCTTTACCTATGGCAGAGTGCTAGCCCTGGGCTTAGACAATGTAGTTCCCTGGTGTCTCAGGAAGACCTCCTAAGATAGGATCCCTGCTGTGCACACAAGACCTGCCAAGGTGCTTTCTAGGATTACCCCATGCTCTTCAATCACTCCTCATTTCAGCTATTTTTTCCTGTCTGACTGAATTTCCAGAGCAGTGTAAGAGCCGTAGGGTTTGCTGTGATCTCTGCAGAAGATTCTCTCTTCTGAGACTTTCCAGCTTCATGCTTGCAGCTACTTCAAGAGACAGACTCCTCCCTCCCATCCTCTTTGAGAGGAAATGACTGATACAGCTGGTACTTGTTTTTTTCTTCAAGAGGTAGTAAGTTTTTCTGCTCTTGTGCACTGTCTGGGTCTCTGGTTTGTGCTCTCCACCCCAAGCACTCTCCAGCAATCCTGTTAGCCTCACAGCTTTAACACTAGCCATCTCATTGCCAGGGGTACAGAAAAAATATCTTCCATGCACAACAACGATTACTTGCATGGACGTACACAGCCCATTAAGACAGTATATTTACTACAACACGCACATAAAATTTTAGAACCCTCTATACCTATAGGTAGACATATATTAGTTTTGGGACCCAAATTTCCTCAGGATTCTGTAACAACCTTCCTGATGCAACCTCAATTTTGTCCCAGTGCATTTTTTGCCTCCTCTTGAAATCACAGATAAAAAGTCTCTTGCAACTCATACCTTTTCAATTTGGAGAAAACCTCTGTGTAACCAGCTGCAGGGAAAAGAGTGGAACATCTTATGGAGATAACCCTTACATGTCCACATGATTGTTGGGGTGCTCTCAAATTATGTTAGCATCTATGTCTTCTTTCATCTCAAATTTGATCCAATGACCTGGGTGCACTAGGGCCTGTGTGTATTTCTTCTAGCCATTGATGCATCCTCTGCAGTCACAGGAAACTAAAGAAAAGTGCTGAAAGGTGACTCAATCCAGTGTACATCCCATTTGTACTTCAGAGGAGCCATATTTCTCCAGCTTCATTACCTAGTAAGGAAACAAAGACTGATATGTTCTTAACAGTGAGACCTATTCTTAGTAGGTGAATTTGGGTGAAATGATGCCAATCTTGGGAAGGGTCCTACTTGGATTGCTTTGTTCCACTGCAGCTATATTACAGGGCCTTCTCCTAGCAGAGACAATTTGAAAGAACTCAGAAGCCAGTATTCTACTAACATAGTGGTGAAAACCTAATCAAACAGCATAGGGGTGTCTACAGTAGGATTTTGTTGGCAAGGATACATCGGTTGGGTACATCCGATTTTTTTTCTCATGTTCTTAGCCAAAGAAGCTATGCCAGCAACATCTCATAGCATAGACTTCACAGCAAGTAGCCCATCATAAATGCACTCAAAGAGGCATGCATAATGGTCATTAGAAAGATGTTACCCGCTTCTCTGCTAAATTCTTGTTGGCTTCAGATATGTTGTAAAGTTAAAAATAAATAAATGAACCAATCTGCCAGACACTTATTGTGAGTCAACAGCTGTCTCTTTGTGCTAGTAAGAACTCCAATCAGAGGTCATGGTGTAAATTAATTTTAGCAGCACCCAATTCTCCCCGATGAATTCTTTTGGGTCAATCCTAGGTCACATAAGAGCGAAGAGAAATTGCTTTCACTAACTTCTTTTCTTGGGACCAACCTACTCCAGAGATATTCCTTTCCAGAATTACGTGACTGTTTCACAGAACAAGATGCTTTCCCTGGGTTAATAATTTAAAGATTTAATTCTCAGCTTATAAAAATAGTTCACACCGTAACAGAGAGTATTTTCAGGGTTTATCCTCTTCCTCTTTTTAAACTGATTTCAATTCACTGTTACTCAATGTCTCTTCTGCTATTCATGGAGCACAGCCAAATGAAACTGGGACCTGCTATGCTGCTGATTTACACTATAGAACCATTATTAGCTGAGTTCTGCATTGGCATTCCAGGCATTCCAGCGTGCAGCTAGTCTCCTGTGTATTTGTTCATTCAAAATAATGACAGGGCTGGCGAAAGATGCCAGAGTGACAGCCTCGCAGAGTGAAGTGGTCCTTCACTAAGCAGTGGAATAGAAAAGGCAGAGCCAACCCCCGCCATCCCCTCCCCAAACCTCTTGCACCCTCCTTGGTCCTAATCTGAAGGCTGTCTGCACCTTGTGGAGTTAAAGCACAAGGCAGAGCACTCACAAGACCTGGTTAATTTTTTATGAGATGTGCAACAATGCCACAATTTCTGCTCTTGCTGCCAGTGGTCTTTCATCACACTGAGGCTTTTGAAGAGATCTCTGGCACAACTACACTCATCAGATGGCCCTATTTCTTGAACCACCAATGCAAACACACAACCTCCCCACCAATCTCCAAACAATTTAGGACCCCAGGACAGGAGTGACCTGGCCATGTAATTACTGTTAAGGTAGATCTGAGGTCTCTGAGTGGTGTAACCATCTGGCCCAGTGCCCAGAGAACACTTCTCACTCTTCTTCCAATCCATTCCCTCCCATTCTTTTGTTAAGAAGGAAGCATCACCATAGATCATTAACGTTATGAAAAATGTGCTCTCTGAGACAAGCCGGTGTAGTGGGAGGCAATTAAAATGTTCCATTGTGCTAAGCCCTGTGCAAACACTGAAACAATGGTCCCTGGCCTGGGGATCTCACCACTGAGACACTGCAGACAATAGCAGCCATTCACACCACCTATTATACACTATTTGGTGTATCCATTTTAGGTGTGAGTCATAGCCTAAGTTTCTGCTATAGCCCAAGAAATAGATGCTTCCAGAGAGTGACTCANATATCCCCGATCAGTACACCAACAGAGTGAGGTAGAATAACTACCTTCTGCCTGGTGGACCCCTCTTCCTAAGCTCCCAGTGTTGCTAACAGAAGAAAGACTTATGCACATGAAGTGATTCAGAGAGTCCAACTCAAGCTCTCCCTCCTCCTGATGGAAACCATTTCTCTCTACTCAAAACAGAGAGGGGAGTCTGGGGATAGTAAGTTCATTAGGCTATAATAACCTCTCATAACACCCTTGTAGCTAGCAGGAAAAACAGCACGCAGCTGCCTAACTTTGTCAGGTTTCCTGCTAAATTTATTAATGGATATAAGTTGTCCAAAAAAATTGGGGGAAGGGGAGAATCCATTTACAGGAAAAAATACATCTTTCTACATCTCAGCCAAACATACTTAAGAGCAATAATGAAAAACATGCAGCACTTCAATAATTTTGACATCTCCTCTCAGACACCTCTGTGATTTATATTTAAAACAGGACACTGCAAAGCTTCAGCCATCACACAATGCTGGGCTGGTTAAGCTTGTGTTTGGTCTGTGCCTTTGGTCTGGTTGCAGTGTAGATGGCTGTGCAGAAGTCTTCCCAGGCTGTGTGACAAGTCTTTACCCTCCCAGGTCACACAACTTTGAGGAAGGCAATACCTCAGGCCCACAGTGTTTAGAAGAAGCTTCTGGGGCTTGGAGCTGCATGACCCACTTCCTAACACTCAAGTGTATCTTGCACATCGCAGCTGAGTTTCCCTCTGCACCATCCATAGCACTGGTCCAACCATATCCACGGGGTGTCCAGAGAGATTGTGGAAGCCCGTGCCATCCCAGGCACGGTTCAAAGTCAGATTGGATGGGGCTTTGGGCAACCTGGGCTTGTTTGAGCTCCTGTCCATGGCAGGGGAGTGACAACTGGATGGTTGATATTTAAGGTCCCTTCCAAGCCAAAGCATCCTGTCATTCTGTGATTCTATGACAATTTCCAGTCAACTGGTGCTTGCAGAACACTCAGCAGCCCTCAGATTAAATGTGCTAATGGAAGAGCAAAGTGTTATAAAAGCACACGGTGTGACTGCCGCCATAAGCTTCCCCTCCCTCTCCCCAGCGAGCTGCTGTGCATGGATGCTGTTCCACCATGACCTTCTACGGTGGTGCTGTGGCAGCCTATTTCTTCACAGGGGCATTTGGGCTGACAATGCGAAGCTCCTTTTCCCACATAATTGAAAGGAATTTCTGATTATGTGCAGGGATGTCAGCAGTGTGAGGAGCTTGGACGCCTTCCAGCCGCAGCCGGATCCAATGACAGTGCTGAGATTTCTCCTTTTTTGGCACTCTACTTGTGAACTTTCTGCTCCCTTCTGGGAGTGATTTCTCAAGATAATACGCTGCTGCTCCAGCTTCTCTCTGATGGCCTAGATTTATAGCTTCTGCAAGGCATGAGAGTGGAAGGGGTGTGGGAGAGGCAGGGAGGATGAAAGCAGAGAGGGAAATTATTTTTTGGTTAGGGTTTTATTATTTTGGTCCCATTCTGCTACAGTGACTCTCTCCAGGCTTTGCACAAAAATAGTCTGTCATTTCCATCTCTGTAACGCTCTTTGCTGCCTGAAGTGAAAGGTTGAAAGCACACACGTGTTGTTCTGGCCTCTCTTTAGTCCAGCCCCCGTGAATATGTGGTACGAAGTGAGCACTACATTTATCTCTGACCTTTTCACCATCTCTTGCATCTGTTAACTGAAAAGAGAAGAAGATATCCCCAGCCTCCTCTCCCACAGAGCAGACGATACCGGTGACTTGATTTACTTTATCTCTATCAGTTCCAAGTAGCCTCAAATCTTTCTAAATGTCTAATTTATCTAAAGACTTCACTGCTCTGGCTACACTAGGGAAAAACAACACAACTGCTCTCAAAACCCCAGCCACTGATTTTCAGGGAGAAATATTTTAAAATTCCAGATGCTCTACTCAGAAATTCAGTAACACTGTAATTAAATAGGGCAAAAATTTCTCTCTCTGGATGTGCTAAACAGCTGAATATCCTCTTTCCCCAGTGACTTCAGACTACTGAAGATGTTTCTGTAACATCAGAACTGTGTTATCCAAGTCTTCCAGCTCTCTTCCATAGCACCTTCTGGAAGGTGGGACAGTGCTGCCATCCTCATTTTACAGGCAGTGAGCTGAGACACAGCATATACCTAGGACAGGTCAGGTGAGTTAATTTTTGAAGTTACCTTCCTACTACTTATGAAGATAACTTGCTCTCTTCTCATAGGATTACACCATAATCCTGTACTGCTGCCCTTGGCTGAGATGAATACTATTCTTTGAGACTCAGCAAGGTTGCACAAGAAGAGTATAGAGCAAAGCAGGGAAACAAGCTTTTGGGTTTTACAAATTACCTGGTGTGAGCACCCCCTTATAAGGTGTTGCATTGTGAAATGCTCTGTTGTCATTGCTGGGACAGGCAGGGGAAACTGAGCAGCTCCTGGGGTTGGTCTTGGACTTTGTTTCAGCTTTGGTGTTGTCCTGGCTGCTTCAGGGACACCAGCGCAATTGTGTGGTGCCACTGTCTTTGGTTACCAGGGTGTTTCAGTTCTTTAGGTTGTATCTAGAAAGAGCAATAGTGCTGACAAACCTGCCTGTGCTCTACTGCACATTTCTCATCATCTCAGGCAGTCAATGACCAGTGCTGAGTGCACTAAGGGTGTTTCTGCCTATGTCGAGTGTTTCTAAGGGTTGTGGTTCAAATCAAAGGAGAATATATCAGGAGACTGACTTGAAAATCTTGCAATTTGTCTTGTTCCTGTTTATATTTGCTGGTTGTATCTGCAGGAGTCTCAAACTTCCCTCACTAAGGGCTTTTTAAAATTACCTCTGGGAATTTCAGGTAACCTGATTTCAGGTACTGAGGCCTAAGCAACCACTTCTGAATATGGAGGATATACATTGAAATTTTGACTTTGGAGTTATACAGGGTGCTTTCTTGTTTGGACCACAGGAAAGCATACTAATGTTCAGATCTGGAAAAGATTTGTGCAACTTTTTCCTAATGATTTAAGTATTTCAGCAGAAGACCATATGTTGACACTGTAATGATACACCCTAATTAAGCACCACAAAGAATAACTTGGACTTACATTCAAAGCAGAGATGCAGCTGAACACTTGGTGCTCCCTCAGCCTGGGTACCGATTGAAATGACCTTATATACAATCAGTCACAGGAGTCAAGCTCCTCCGCAGTGAAGATTGGTCTAGGGTGATGGGGAGTGTTTCACTTCTTCTCAGAAGTCAGAGTGACAAAGACATGCCGACTGGTTGAGGAAATTATATTTTATTCAAGTTATCAGCATCTGAAAGATAACAGAAATGAGCTTCAGAGCCAAATCACAATCTCCTACAGGCAGCAGTTGCAAAAGGGGAGAAGAAATACTGCAGTAGGGCAGGTAGTACTTACTGCTGGCGGGTTTCATGCCACCGCAGACCTCCTTGGTGGACTTTCAAGTCTGCTTGGGACCATGTGCAGGGTCTGCCTCAGGTACCCATGACTAACTCACAGAAAGCAAATAGCAGTTCAGACAGCATACCATCCACGGCTGTTAAGAAGCCCAGGGAAAATAGCAGCCAGAAAACCTGGATTAGGCAAATCAGCAAGTGTGCAACGCCTCACGTGGAGCATTGTGATGGCTTTCCTCTGCTGGTGGAACAAGGATCAGGAGTCAGGCAGATGGGGAGAGTGGTCACTTTCAGATTCCTGTTATTGTTGTAAACTGGCAAGCAGTGGATGTCTGGATGCTTAAGTGAGGCACCTATAGCAGGTGTAGCTTTTAAAATGGAGCTTTAAGCGCTGTCCTCCTCATTTCCTTATCCATAAAATGGAGTTAACAGCAGTGTCTGATGGCAGAATAGGGATGTGAAAGTAGATGGCAAAAGCCTCAGTATGCTCGGAGGACCTGGCTATGCATCGTGTATGCTCCTGCTAGCTGTGCTACCCACCAACTGTGCAAAGGTCAGGCCCTGTCCCCTGGGCTCCCATTAGTGGGAATTCCCCTCTTGTCTGGAGTCTTTTTCTACTGGTTCCTTTAAGGCACCGGCTGATCTGGCCATGAACCCACAAAACATTTCTGGCTGCAATGATGCCTTTGCTACCCAGGGGCACCCCCATTCTCCCTTCGAGTGAGTAAGAAGAGACCACATACACCTGAAGTGGTAAAATCAAAAGTTAGGCTCAAGCCTAGTGTGGTCAGAGACAAAACATTTACTAGTTCAGTAGTAAACTTTGTACTGGCAAGTAATACTAATAAAAGGTGGTTTTGATGTATGCAATACTTATTGCTATACACATTGAAACATGTGGTGGAATCCAGGGGTATAATAAAATGGCTGATTTAGTTAAAACCAGAAGAAGACTGTCTGTGTCCCGTGGTTGTGCTGGAGAAGACGATGGGACCAGAGGGTGGATACCTGCTTTAACAGCTTCACTGCTCGCAGCTACAAAAAAGGGTGTTTTACATGAAGTTAGAAGGCTCTGGGACTGTGTTTCCCAGTAATGTAATTTTCCTCCACTGCCCTGCTGACAAAACATGCTCCCCACACAGAGCAATGTTTTCAGTGACATTTTATCACCAGACCTAATTTAATTTTACTAGCCTGGCCCAGATATTTCAAGTGCTTACAGATTAGGAAGTCCTTGTGATTACATAGACACTGTTCATAAAATTCAATGTACAAATTGTAATCAGGAAATATCAGCACGATTTTATTTACTCCTCACTATGACAGGTTTGATTCCCTGAGAAAAGTAAAACGTAGGCTCTGTCATCTCTGCAGTCTATACAGAACATTGTTGGTGTTTGTTCTCCTCCTGTTCTACTTTTAACAGTTGTTAAAAGTATTTTCTGCCTACTTCATGCTTTGATACTTGAGGCACACTTTTGTATGTTCCTTGAAAGGTAAGTTAAATCTTTTTTTTTTTTTCTCCATGCAAAGGACTTCCTTATTTATTTGTATATTTGAAGGCAAAAAATTACCTATACATAGCTTAAGAGAAAAGGATTAATGATTTTGCTGATTCATGTGCTTATGTAGTTTTAGAGCATTAAGGATTCATAATAAGTTCAGAAACGTTCTGGAGAAAGTCGCTGGCAAGGGCAATAGACCAAAATTTTCTTGCTGTCTCTATGGGTGAAACCTTTATCAAAATAATTAGGAATAGAAACTGTGCCACTCCATTTAATGAGCTTTTGCAGAATTGAGGTGCAGTAGTTTTGCCCTATGCATAATTGTTTGTAGAGCTTAGAGATTCTGGGGTCTGATCACTGCATGTGTGGTACTGTGCTCAGTAAACAGCCCCACAAATGGTGCCTTCATTTATTTAGGAACTCGTTCATCTCTCTGATAAGCATCATTGTTCCAGATTAGGGAAAATACAGCACTCTGCCTTCCCTTAGCAGGAGTCATCTCTAGCAATCATATGTTAGATGAAATAGCCTGGGGGTTCTTTATATTTAACATCAAAGCAGGGCAAAACAAATGCAATCACAGTCCAATAATGAAATTTGTATCTGTTGTGAATGTCCTTAGCTACACAGAAGAAAATCCAGATACAGATGAGCTAAAAACAGCTCCAAAATGAGTGGTGAGGGAAAGTTGCAATTACTTTTTAATTTATGGGGAAAGAGATAGCAGATAGTATATAAAACTCACAAAATGTTTAATTTTTTGTTTAAGCTGTGGAGTAAAAATAACTTTCCATTCATCATGTGAGTGACTGTACAGTATGAGGCCAAGTGGGAAACTGCACTCAGCCTTGAGAAATGTGATGTTTTCGAGTTCAGAGAAAGGGAAAGGGAATCTTCAGCTCCATGACTTGGACTAATGGCCAGTGAACACTCCTCAGAAAGACCTGGTAATGCAAGAGCACTCTTCATTCTGTTAAGATAACTCTTATCCAACATAAGGAGAGCAGTGGAGAGTGGGGAAGTGACTTTCCTCCTCCTTAAAACCAGCACCTGTTGACTAGCTTTTCGTACCCCACCTTTGGAAATCAACTATCAGCCTTTTGACAGAGCCTCAGAGCAAGAGCCAGAGAAGCTGAGAACAGGTTATCCTCTTAACTAATCAGCAATGTGCTGTGAGCAAGTAGAAAGTTAACAATAAACGCAGTCAGGAGTGCAATCAACTAAATCACCTGTAATTTTGGATGTTACCTCCTTCTGTCTGGGTCAGGACTGGTGGTGATTCCCTTGGGGGCTTTATGCATCATCCACAGTTTGGATATCTTAACTACTTATTTTAACATACCAAATGCTTCCTCTCTCTGCTGTACAGTGGCAATGGTTTTAATTTAATGACCAGGCTTCTTTTCCTTTACCTTTACTGAGTAATATTGAAGTTTCTGCAGGGGTCCTTGCTGCAGAAGATAGGAATGTAAGCTAAGACATTACTGTGAATAACCAGGCAAGAATATGTCACTGCCACTGCTGGACTGAAAATGCATCTTTTGCTAGATAAAAAATATAAAAGGCTGTGGATGAAAACTCATCAGTGTGTGCTATTCCACTCATTTCTACCAAGACCTGTAGTGGGGAGAGCAAAACTCTGAAGTTTTCCCTGGATGAGACACAAGGTACAGGAAAACCTGCATTCCCTGGTGAGAAAATGCCAAGTTGGTCTTGTTGCTCTGCAGACTGCCTGAATCACAAGGTTGTGGCATGGTAAGATAGCTAGTTAAATCTTCTTTAAAACTGGTTAAACATATTTTAAATTATGCACTCCACAAATGAGAAAGTATTTTCTACCTAGGTGGGTTGCATCATCTCGGCTCTCTGAAAATTAAGGTTTACTGCTTGTTAATGCCACTTGCCAAGGACACGTTTTATTGCCTTTGTGTTACTGTATGTCAGACAGGAATAAATCTCTGTAGAGCTGCTATCTTGCTCTTCAGCCACACGTAACCTCATTTATATTCAACAAACTTTCCTTGTCTTCTCTCTCCCTTGCCTCCCGCCCCCTCTTCCTTCGGAGAAGGCATTTCAATGAATCTGTGCGGGCACAATTTAGGACTGAAACGGAGATCTCTATTCAGAGGCTGAACAAATTCTCACCAACATCCTTAGACGTAGGGCTAAGCTCCTCGGTTCCCTTCGCCCCTTTGTCTACGAGATTTTCGGGGCCAGACTGCCAACTTCAAGCGAGGCTCCAATCTCTCTTCTTTCACAGGCCTCCTGATTAGTGGCTTTCTTTTTCTGAGACTATAGATACAATTATTAGAAATTCCGTTTTTTGTGAACACATTGAATGAAGGTATGAATGGAGATGCTAAGGCGAAGAAAGTGAGAAGCTTAATATAACTTCGGCTTCTGTAGTTAATTAGATTTGGATGGCTTCAGAGGAGCAGCTGTATTTTTTTTTTTTAATTGAAGTTACATAAAGAGCTATTCAAGGTATTTTGGGTGGGGAGGGGAGACTGTACAAAATAAAGAAGCTGCGAGATGGGTTTTTGGAAATACACCCTCTCCCCCCCCCCCCCCCTCCCTTTTTTTTTNCTTTTTAGGAAACATCTGTGGGGAGAGTAAAAAGAAAAAAAGAAAAAAAGAAAAAAAGAAAAAAGAAAAAAAAAAACAAAGAGAAAATGTCTTATCACCAAAGGGGATAACAGAATCACTGATGCTACTGGTAATAGCCTGTGTCTGGGGCACAGTAAGCAGAACGCATATTCAAACAGGAAGATTTCATTTTTATGTTACCAGATAATCTGAAATGTGTGATGCTGAAACACATTCCTCTACACATACAGAGAACTAGATCTCAAACTTCAAAAGGACATCACCAAGATAAAGATCACATTCAGCAGTTAAGGCTTTTCAAGAAAATATCAACTTTCCTATCTGCCTGAAATCTCCAAGTTGCTAACGGAAGGCACGGATTTTGAAGACCAAGTGATGCTGCAGCCGTTACGCTGTGTTTATTCTTCACCCTCCCTGGTGGAGGTAATAAGACAGGTCAGCTCTGTCTGCTGTTTCATGTCATGCCAGCTTTCTCATCTTGCACCACACACACTGCAGCTGCCTCTGCAAACCCAGCCCTGCCTAGCATCTCCATTTTATTGAATTTTTAAATACATAAAGGGATGGACAGTAGAATTAGGTTTTACCACCTTATTTTTTTCCTTTTGATCCCCCCACACCCCCCTTCCTTCACCCTAATCTACATGTTAATCCTAAGGCATTTTAGGAAATCGGGTCTCTTTCAGTGAAGGTATTTTGGGAGCTAAATCCTCAACTAATGCAAACAGATATCCATTGACTGCAAGTGTGCTGGTTTGTTCCCAGCTAAGCATGTAAGGCTGCGCTGCAGGAGAGCACGGAAGAGACATGCACGTTGCATCAGTCACACCAGCATGCTACACTGATTCCAGGGTGGTGACTGCATGGTCACATTCATTACATCCCTAAACCAATCTGTTTTAGCCTTCTCACTTGGGTTATCAATAGGGTGACTCAGGAAGGAGAATTCTGCTCCTGGTATCCCACTGAGTGTTTAGAGTCAGGAGGATGCGTAAATACACAGAAAAAGAATTAAACTATTTTTCATTATAAAAATTTTTGCAGTTCAGCAAGAGACTCCACTTACAGAGTCTCTATTTCCTGAATATTTGAATTCTCTGATCTCTAATAGTATGCATATGCTCCCTTTATTTTTTTTTCTCAGAGACAGACAGTATTTTGAGCTCTAAACAAGTGCATGTTTCCTTAGAACACTGCAGGAGAGCATCTCTGAGATCTTACCTTTTTAGCAACATTCTTTTTTAATTAACTGATGTGTTGGGAAGGAGGTGAGTTGTCATCACAGTGTAATGTATTTCTCCTCTATTTGGAACTGAAATAAAACTACTTATGCACTTAAAAATATTGTTTTTAGAAGGTGACTAAATAAGATCAGTTTCCCAAAATTTCTGCAATGACTTTCTGAGGAAAATTAAAAAAAAAAAAAAAGTTTTAGCATGGTATGAGGCCTTGGACTGTGATTTTTTTTTTCTTTTTTAAAAAAATTACAGCAATATTGAAATGAAAAACTAAACTAAAATTAAAAAAAAGTTAATAAAACATTTCATACATCTGAGTGATACTTGTCAAATTTGTCAAGACATTCTTAGAACATTGTGAAAACAGAAAAAATGTGTGGATTTTTTCCAGATTCTTCATATTGAATTCAACTATACCAACCTTTTCTCAGTTCTGAACAGTATAAATACTATCTTTCTTTTTGACACTTGAGAGGAAGGAAGAAAGAAAAATAAAAATAAAATGCTTGTTTTGCCCTGTAGATTTAACATTTGGAGAAAAAGTGTAAGTGCCTAGACTAAAAATGAACAGTGTTGGTGGATTTGGAAGAATTTTGGCAAGAGCTTCTGGATTCAAGACTGAATGTGTGGTCTAAGGGGAAGAAAAGGCTTCCACAAAATCACAGAATGCTGAGAGTTGGAAGGGACCTCGAAAGATCACCTAGTCCAACCACAGTGCCTGAGCAGGATCACCCAGAATAAAATATGTTAAGGGTGAGTGTCAGGAGGTTGGAGCCAGGCTCTTCTCAGTGATGGCCAGTGATACAACAAGGGGCAATGGGTCCAAGCTGGAACACAGCTTGGACATTTAATTCCATTTAAATGTAAGGAAAAGCTATTTCCCTGTGAGGGAGACATATTACTGGCACAGGCTGCCCAAAGAGTTTGTGGAGTGTCCTCCTCTGGAGACATTCAAGACCAATCTGGTCACGTTCCTGTGTGATTTAATCTAGGTGATCCTGCTCAGGCAGTGGGTGTGGACTAGATGATCTTTTGAGCTCCCTTCCAACTCCTAACATTCTGTGATACTGTGAAGCTCCCTCAGCCTATCCTTGTGAGGAAGGTGCTCCATTCTCTTCATCATCTTGGTGGCCTTGTTCTGGTATCTTTCAAGGAGTTCTTTGTCCTTCTGAAGCTGTTGTGTCCAAAGTGGACACAACATTCAAGATGCAAACACAATATTCCAGGTGTGGTGGAATGTGTGTGGTATCATTCTTAGGAGACAGAATAGCAGGACCAGGGAATGGAGGTTGTATATTTGGTTTCTTGCTTGGAGACCAATGCAAGCAGGCAGCCTTCACCATGGTCAAACCCAGAAATGCTTTCTTCTACTGTAAACATCCTAGATTGATTACTAGAGACTCCAAGTGCTAAAAAGTCTGAAAAGCAAAACAAATCATCATGCCTGGAGTTCATTGCTGGCACAACCATGCCAATTACATTATGCAAGACAAGTCTTTGTTAGAGAACTCAGTTACCTCAAAACTATTCTGCAGTCCTACCCAAAATATATTTCTCACTTTGTTGTCAACCTTTGCCTTTCTATTCATTGTCCTCTTAGAATGAAAATAAGTGTTCATGTTAAGAGTATGTTTTCTGAATGGACTACGGAAAGGATAAAAAAAAACTTAAAGTCATTAAGAACTAACTGTATTTCCCATATGTAAAAAAATGCCCATGGTTAATATATATATGTAAATTGGTGTAACTTTAAGTAGGTATGTGACATAAACAAAATCATTTGGAGGAAAGAAGCACATGACAGAAAAGCTGTCACTGGAGCATTCAAGAAGATCCTGAAAAATAAGTAATAGTCACTACTGACCAAAAATCCTGAAGTGGCTGGTAGGGCCAGAATATTAATAACTTATTGAAAAAATCACCAGCAACTTTTTTCCTGTGCCTTCAGCAGATAAGCTCAGTCACAATTTTCGTCCAAATATATGTGCCTTGAATTTAAATGCACTCTTTAAATATTTGTATAGTGACTTAAAAATTCCCTTTCTGTAAATATTCCCGACAGGATAAGGTGGATATTGAAATGTTTGCACACAAAAGGTGTAGTCACTGTGAAAGCAAATCCATTAAAAAAGTGTTGAGCAAATATTCAGAGGAAATGAGAATAAAATGAATGAAAAAGGCTTTAAGGGGGTTTGGAAAAGAGGCAGGTGAAGTCATTGTGATAGTGCCATGTCAGATTAGTGCTCTGAAAGGGCTGGAGGGTTCAAAGTAGTTAAGACATTATTTACCCGTGCAATAAAGCAAGTATTATTTTTAGTCACATTAATCAGTAAACTTGTAAAACCTTTATAGAACATAGCCCATGTATAATAGGAAGGAGAAAAATAAATGTAGAATGGTAAACTAGTAACAATGAGTGAAACTAAACGAGTTTTCTGCGATTTTCTACCTTTTCAAATTGCATTACTTATTAGAATAAACCCTTCAGGGAGCTTGCTGTAGACCTGACTGAAATACTGTAGAATGAATTGGTAACTATACGGGGCATCAAAATAAGATATTTACTCAATTACATAATCCTTTATCCAGAAGTCCCATCGACTAATCTTAGTCTATCAGTGGGCTGTCTGATTTGATAAGTTTTTTCTAAGTGTATTCAGATTCAATTATGTTGATTGGAGAATTACATGGCACTAATCTGGAAACAACTCTACTGCAGTCAGGGAACCACAGCCTTGGGAAGCAGCTGTCTTGGTCTCAGATATCAGCTTGCTAAGAGCCTGTGGTCAGAAGATGGCTAAGAAGGAAATTGAGGGTCTTAAAAAATGTCTAGGAAGTGTTCAAGTTAATTATAACTGTGACCTCCCAGAAATAGTCTAAAGACTGGAATAGTGTTTCAAATGGCAGGAAAGGCTTGAAGGAGCCTTCATGAAACAACTGTGGTTGGAGAGGGCTACCATAGCTGCTGCATTATGCAGATACATAAAGGGTTAAGTTTTGTTAATATTCACTTTACATATGTACACAGAAGATGACATTAGAAAGAAGGCTTTCCATGAAAGGAGGTTGTAGTGGCATGTCTGTTGGTCTCTTCTCCCTGGTAACAAGTGATAGGACAAGAGAAAGTGGCCTCAAGTTATGTCAAGGGGAGATTTAGATGGGGTATTAGAAAAAAAAGTCTTCAGTGAAAGGGCAGTCAGTCACTGCAACAGGATGCCCAGGGAAGTGGTAGAATCACCATCCCTGTATTTAAAAGATGTGTAGATGTGGTGCTGAGGGACATGGTTTACTGATGGCCTTGGCAATGTTGGGTTAATGGTTGGACTTGATGATCTGAAAGGTATTTTCCAAACAAAATGATTCTATGATTCTATTAGGGAAGTGTGAGGTCCTGATTATCCTTTGCTTTGAAACATTTCTGTGAAGCCTTGAACCCTACTGTGGTTTCCTTACGTTCAGAGGAAAGATGCAGTTGCACCCAGAAAGGATCTTAGGACATAAATGCCTACAGTTAGGTAGGAAAAAATTTGGAACTAGGAGATACCAAAGACATCACTTGCATTATAAAAACACAGTGCAGCTAGGAAATCTAAACAAACTATACCTTAATATCTGTAAACCTGTGTGCTGTAATAATTCATGAATGAATAATCCCTTATCCTAAAGAATAAAGAACATATTTTTCAACATCAGGAAAGTGTGAGGAATAAATATACATCTCAACTGCGTCACTATTAAAAATACTTCTATGTCCTCTTATTTCTATTAAATTAGAACATTTTACACTGCAATCATCTCGGGAAAATCTACTTTACCAAGGAAAAGTGTTTTGAATATGTAAAGTAAGTAATAATGAAATCCAGTCATGATTGCAAACATTCATCTTACGTTAAATGGGTGGCTGCCTTCTTTTGTTGACTCTTTTAAAGACAGAATTTCTCTGTTTTTCCCTTATACTTTTGAGAATATTTTTTCTGTCTTGTATCCCAAGAAGTAGACAGATGGGAATAAATCCTGTGCTTGACATTGTAAACATGATCCATAACCCTGCAAGTGAGTCACTGAGTCATGACAACATGACCATGATTGTATGAAGAACGGGTTTGAGAAAATAGATCTTGTGTTCGCTGATCACTCATTAATTTTGTCCATTTGAGGAAAACATCATACACATCTTCTGCACAAAAAGAAAGATAGGCAGGAGCAGAATGTGTGGTAGCAGAGCTGGGCATGAACCCTGCTCAGGTAAGTCTCTCTATAGCAAGATCTGTGGCTGCACAGAAGTTAAATAGGTACAATGGAGGTTTTGCATCTGAAGGGAGTCCAGCTTTGACCAACCTATAATCTAGTCAAGGACATAACATGATGTGCAGAAAATTATGAGAGCAGGAGAAAATAAAGCTCTCTCTCCAAGAGCATTTTTTCTCTGTTGTGGTGGGAAAGGCTTATATCACCTTAAAACTGGAATGACAATAAACAGTTACTATAAAGGATATTTGAGCAAAATTGAATGGTAAGTTTTCTTTGGCTTCCTACATGTCGCTCCCATGTGTCATGGGAATAAAAAATTCCTGGAGGAATTGCAAACATGGTAAGCTCTGTGAGAAGTGAAATATTTTTATTAGATCAACAGATACAGTTTTAGGAAAAAGGTCACATTTTGGGGATACACAAACTCCTCTTAAGGTCTGAAACTGAAGTTGCAATATTCAAAGCTAACAAAAAGTAGGGGAAATAAAAAATAAAAAGGATTGAGTTTACCTAAGATGCTAACCAGATACATTTGCCAGAAGAGGAGGTAGATTACACTCAGGGAGTACAGGTACAAAAAAAACCAAACCAAACCACACCAACCAACCAAACAAACAAACAGACAAAAAAAAAAACAAAACCAAAAAAACCCCAACCAAACCAAAAACCAGAAAGGCAATGCTGCTGGGCTTGTTTTTTTTAAATTGCTCTGCATACTCTCCAGTTACTTTGACTGCTTACATTCAAAATAGTCATTCTCACCTTTATACTCTGGAGATCACTACTTCTGTCTCAGACCTAGGGCAGGGTTGTATGCTTTGTTTTTTTCCAACTGTACTCCTTGACCTGAAGAATGATGTTAGTGTTTCTCCCTGAAAAAAAACCAAAAACCCAGACTCCTGCTAATGACCTTTGGACATTGTGGAAGTGGCAAAAAACATTTCCTGATTTGAAAGAAAGAAGGGTTAATGCCCTGGATGTGTTGAAAACCCAGTCAGTGAAAATTTTACCTTTAATTAAAAAATCTGATCAGCCCAATACACACAGTGAGGTCCGTACACAAAGCAAAGGAGGAACCCCTTCATTAGTTCTTGGCCACTTAACACACCTTCTCACATTCTAGGTAAATAACAAGCTATCACAAATACATAGGAGTCAACTCCTGCATGACCAGATACAATACACTCCAGTTATATGATGCATAAAGCTCAGAAGAATTACATCAATGTAAGAAACACAAACCATTTTACAAGAATTGATATGCACGATGGCAGGTCCAGTCTATGAATAAAAATAGAGAACATTAGCCCTTTTGCTATCTCTGTAGAGAGCTAGGGGTGGAAACTGAATGCCCCTACCATCAAAAAAGTGTTACTAGGAAAAGGAGAGACTCCTTGTCACCTCCCAGGAACAAAACATTTTTGAAATAATGATGTAGATGGCAGATTTCAATGAAATAGGGTCATTATCCTGGAGAAATCATCTATATTGCTTTTGATTATGAATTTTCTACTGAGTGCAGTGCTTAGAGATCCTAGATATGATAGGATGATAACACTTCAAGAGAATCAATCTTATTTTACTAACATACTAAGGCAATATATATGGGATTAGATTAAACTAAAGCCAGGAAATACTTTGAAAATTAGTCTCAGATTTCCAAGGCAGAATCAGTTCATGTCTTTTCAGAATCTTCTTTCCACTCACTTTTTATCTGAAGAACCAAGACTTTCTCCAATAGATCTTCCATTGGAGTCTATTCCAGGTTTTGAATGAGGTTTTCATTATGATTTTCCTCCCTAATATTTTCCATTGCTTAATTTCATCTCATTATATCTAATTACACTTCCTTGAGAAACTTGAAACTATTCCTATCCCTCCCTTCAAATACTTGCAGACAATTATCTTGTTCTCTACCCCTATTTGCCAAGATACTGTTATTTGGTTGTTTTAACCTTCTGTTTCATTAATTTTACTTTCCTGTTATCCAAAGGCTATATAATACCTTACTTAACAGGAAAGAAAGCTTTGTAATGACTCATTATTGTAAGCATAATGGGTTAGGTTTGCAAAATATTTGTCTCCTCCTTACAATCACAATCACAAATATTCCATCACATTGAAACTCCTAGTTCCTGGCATTCTGTGGATGGCTATAAAAGAGATTTGACCTTTTAATAATTTCATAATTGATGTTTTAGTGTGATGTTGCTGAGTATTATTAACTTCAAGGATTTATTCTTCTTTTTTTGTTGTGTTTGTTTGGTTTTTTTTTCTTCCATTATATGTGGGGAAAACCCCCAAATAACTATAACTATCTTATTGTTCCATGCTGGTGATGTCATGTAAAGATTCTTGACCAAGACTTTGGAATATCAATTAAGGAAGAGACTGAGGTTAACTGTAAGACCAGACTTAATGGATGACTTCTGTAACTCTAAATATTTGTGGCACCACTTGTAGACGACAGGTTTTCAAACATTTCTGAAGATGTCCAGAAGAGAGAGAAAAGTCTTCATGGGGTGTTGTTTGGGTTTTGTTTTTTTTTTTTTTCCGGTTTTGGTTTGGTGGTTCTTTTGTGGGTTTTTGTTTGCTTGTTTGTTTGTTTGTTTGTTTGTTGTGTTGTTCTGTTTGTTTGGGTTTTAAACCAGAGGAAAAAAAAAAGAAGTAATAGTTTGGTAAATTCAATGTGTACTAAATCACTAAGCTTTGAGTCAATACAAATATTCTGTTCAACTTCATGCTTTTAACAGCAACAATATCCTGATCAACTAGGTCTCAGTTCATCTCAGCTAAAGGCAGCCATGTAGAAGATAAGCAAGCAGACTAACATATTCCCTCTGCAGCGAATGTGGTGTGTTTCACCTATCTTTGATATTGATCTAGATGTATAACATACTGTTAGAGCATATTTTCACTATCTGCCAGTAACATAAAACCAGAGTATATTTTGGACACAAGCAGCTTTGGAAACACCTCACCAGGCTGTCATACTCTCAAAATCCTCAAGTTTTTCTCATGAGAAGTAGCATTAACAAAGACTTTTTCCTTATAAGTTCAGCTGGCTTATTCTTTTAGCTTCCTGTCCATTCCCCATCCTGTCTGTGATCAAAGCTGTAGTGCTTTTCATCCCCACTTCCATGAAAGAGTTCTCCCCTGGGAAAGGACTGCCTGTGTGATGCCAGGGATGTGGGAATTGCCCCATAGATTGCTGCTTGCTCAGACTGGAGAGATACCCTCTTACACAGCACAGGTTATTTCATTCTGCAGGTATCAGATATCTTCCTGTAGCCAGCTGACAATATCACATGTCTCCTAGGAATGCAGTATTACCAAGATATTACAGAAGTATAAACCCATCTTCAAATCTGACTGAAACAGACCAAGAGATCCCAGAGTTATTAAGTGGAGAACACAGATGGACAAATGATAGAAGCCTTTTTTTTTTTTCTTTTCAGAAGCTCAGCTAAAGAAAGAGCAAACCTTTAGACAGAATTAAATTATAGTTTCTTTCTTTCTTTCTTTCTTTCTTTCTTTCTTCCTTCCTTCCTTCCTTCCTTCCTTCCTTCCTTCCTTCCTTCCTTCCTTCCTTCCTTCCTTCTTTCTTTCCTTCTTTTTTGTTTTTATCAGGCACTTGCTATCTTTTTCCCCCTTGCTGCCATGAAAATTGAGAAACTGGGAATACAATTACAAAGGCTAGATAAAAAGGAATGATAGTGAAGAATTTTAATTGGATGGAAAAAAAAAACCAAACCCAACATTGAATGCATGTTCTCTAGATACGTGCTTCAAAAGCTCTAGCACTACAAGTGTACAGGCAGAGGTCACTGTAGAAAGGGATATAAGGTGACTTAAACACAGAACAGTGAACTACAGCTCTGGTGTTCAATCAATAGGGCCAGAAAGAGCTTCAGGGCCTCTGGTACAATTGATTATTTTGAAAGGTAGTAAATAGTGATACTGACATTTAGAATGTGGCCAAAACAAAATTGCTCATATTATTTCTCAGTTTTATTTAAAGTGTGAAAACCCTCAGCAGCAGATACCAGGGGTTTGGTAACCTTTTCTTTCGAAGGGTTACTACAAGGAAAAGAACATGTTTTTGGCCCTCTGTTCTGAATAGCTATTACTGTGGTTAATTTTTTTTTATTATTATTATTTCCGTAAGCAGATGTACAGCATAGTCACACAAAGTTCCATTGATAATTCAAATTAGAAAAGTCCAACTCGTTTGGCTTGAAATAAGATTTGAACTTTGCAGTGGACAAGATTCCTGCTAAGCATTGCAAGTAGTAGTTTTTTAAGCCCTACATAGGTAAGCAAAACTGGTTTGCATGCAGGCAGTTAAAAATCTTTTAACCAAAGTTAATATCCAGCTGAACCTAGGATTTCCTCAAAACCTTTTGGTAACCTTCATCTTGGGATATCTCCAGGACCATGGGGTGCAGTAATTTAGATTACAGTGCAAACCCAATGGTGAAGATCCCACTGGTTTCCAAGATGTCAGGGATTCACTCATCAGAATGAGGTTATCTAACAAACCTCCTTGTTCAGCTCCTGTGAATACAGGAACATGTGACCTGATATATCTGACTACAATTCAGGCTGAGGTGTGTTTTTAATCTCTTTCTTTGAGAGAGCAGCCCAGCATCTGACAAGACTTTGGAGTTAGGATATATACCATGAATTAAATTCCTTTGCTGCTAGGCTTGTTTTGTGGGGAAAATATTTACCTTTAAAAGATGCACTTTCTCAGACCTGTCACTGTAAAGAAGACCCACACCTGACTCTATAGCTTCTGTTAATGGATCTGAAGGAATTTTATTGGAAGGACTGCAGGAAAACAGAAACCGCCACACCAGTTTTGATGGTCCATCCACTGAAATTGTTGATTCTAGATTTTCCAAGGAAAGGTTATAAACATGCCCATAATAGATATCGTAAAGATCATGCCCACAGCAGAAATGTTCTCCAAATCCATGTCTGCAGTGTAGATAATGAAATCTTCTTTTACACTGGAACATGGAGTTTCTTCCTGCCCTTCGTTCTCAAACATCCTTCAGGAAGGACATACAACTCTGCCTGCAGAGACTGAGACAGTGACATCTTTAAAGAGAACAAGAGATTGGGGTTTTGACTAATTAGACTCTAGTTGTGTCGTTGATCTCTCAAAGCCATTTCTATATTGTATTTAGGTACTGCCTCATTCTTTGGTGTCAGTGACAGTTAAAAACATGCTTTGGTTTTTGCACTGTATCGGTGAACCTTGGACCTTGCCTTGTATGTGTTTTTGCACCATACAGGTACAAAGATAGTTCTCATGTGGTTTTTAGTGTTCTGGCCTCCCCTGTCCTGCTTCCGCATATAACCACTCTGAAGCCAAAAGAAGAGGACTTATCTTTCTACATAACAATGTGCCATACTGGATGTGAACAATTACAGACCATCTCTGTGTTCATAGCATGACCAGTTCATAACCTGCTTGACCTGTTACGGCATGAAGAGCTGGCTGCATTGGTTGGGAATAGTGTTGCTCTCCTCCACTGTCTGAAAGATCAAGCTTTCTTGACCTCCACAAAAAATTGTTAATACTAAGTCATGCTGGAAAACTGGGTATTTTTTGTTTGTTTGTTTGTTTGCTTGTTTGTTTGGTTGGTTGGTAGTTTTTTTGTTTGTCTGGAGGGTTGTTTGTTGGGGTTTTTATTAGGTTGGATTTTTTTCCCTGTGCCTTTTAAAGCAACATTAGGGAAATAATAGAAATAGTCACTTTTTATACACTTATTTTTAACCTCTAACTCTAATTATGAAAATGCAATATAAATATACACAACTTCATATAATTTTCTGAAATCCGTCTTCATATGGGAATCTCAATGTATACCAGAAGATGAAAGATGTAGACTGAAGATGAAAAAATGATTATATCTCTATTCCTGTCTGATTTATATCTGTTTTTGTATTTTTATCTTCACTGCATCAAAGCCTCCAAACCTTCTCCCTTGCCACACTACAGATATTTATAACTTCAACATAAACTTTTATATAGATCTAGAAATATTAAGTCAAATACTAACTTTTTTGGTATTATTTTAAAATAATGCGATTGTCCATTAGCAAAGCTGTAGGGAGACATACTGACAACGGTACCTCTCTGAACAGTACCGCTCCTTCTCCATCCTAAAGTCTGTTACAACTTACAAACTCTTTTCCTTTCCAGTAGGTAATTACAGTCACTATTGCCACCACCTCTAAAGACTAGTAATCCCTCTTTCCAGAAACCAGCTGTAACTTTTATTGAAAAAAAAATTTAAAATATACACACACATTTATGCACACACACACATGTACACATGCACGCAAATAACTCAGTTTTCTTGCCCTGCCCTAGCTACAGATCTGCTAGTAACTTCTGTTAAAACACACACCCTCCTAATCTTGGAGGAATCAGGCATGGTCTGTCTGAAAACAAACTTGATTATAAGGCAGCAGTAACAGATGGCAGCAAGTCAAAGAACATTATAGTTGTCATTTGCCAAAAGAATTTTCTTACAGCTTGTGGACACTGAATTATTAACACAGAGGTTGGGTTTTTTGGGTGTCTGGTGGGAGGGGGTTAAGGGTTTGGTTTTTTTT
>VXBZ01004724.1:10945-24896 GCA_013399135.1 Heliornis fulica | reverse complement strand
TTTTTTTTTTTTTTCCTTGCAATGCTGTTTTATTATAGTGTTATGGTGGTAACATTTTTTACAGGTTATCATTATAGTTTGATCTGTATCTTTTCCTAGAAGCTCCTCTTGAGACCTGAGTGTGACAGATATATAAGTGAGATAACTAATCTCAGAAATCTCTAGATATTGACTATGGACTGATCATCAATACTTTGGATACAGTTGAGAGGAAATTACCACCAAATGGTGATTCAGCTGACCTAGCTCAGGCAGCTAACTCCAGCTAAAATGGCTTTATCACTAAAGTGCCCATTTTCCTTCATCGATTACAAAGGAAATTAAAGAACTATTTCAAACAAAGAAGCACTAAACCACTGAAGATGCCTATCGTTTTGAGATAATAAACCTATCCTAAAGCCATCAATGGTCCTCAAAAAATAATTCAAAGAGGACTGCAAGAATTGATGCCTACTTAGAGTGAGACAGCTCTGAGTCATTTGATAAGCCACAGACTTAGTAAAAATCACATATTAGTAACCAGAGAAATTTTTTTTTCAATTTTTTCTCAGGTATCACAGCAAGGAGAATTTTAAGGAAAGAATGATGAAGCTGAAGAAGGCAGTTTTTGAGGATGTTTTTGAGGAATGCCTTGCATGCACCATGGGAATGGAAGAAAAATATATCTGGCTTGTGCAACTTAACAAAAAATGTCATTACTCGTGAACTGCAAGTAGGAGGAAGTAGGTAATAACCAGAGAAGGAAGCACTGTGCATCATGGATATATAACATAAAAAGTCCTAGATAGAAATCTGTGTTAAACCAATGGAATGGAATGGGGAGTACCTTTGGAAAGACACACAAAAGGAAGGATCATCTTCAAAACCACTGGCAAAAAAAAAATGGTCTTAGCTGGAGTCTAGGAAAAGCATATGATTGATTTTCTTTTGCTATTTCATTTTTTTTCAAAGCATTATAGTATTTGCTTGCTTCTCTTTCCTAACAAATAACATTTGCATGTGTTTTATGTGCAGTTCTCAGCTTACACTACTTGCTGTAGGTGGGTCCTTATGTGTATTTAAAGACTTTAGTATTCAGAAAAGTCATGATTCCATCCTGATTCCTCTCTACTTTTGAGGAAGCGTTAGTGGGAAGGGAGACAATCTGTATGTTTACAGTTCAGTTGATCATTCATCATCTCGCTTTTATCATCAGGCTGGCATCAACAACCAAAGAAGATGACTGCCACACCTAGCGCCTGGCTGAAATTTCCCTTCCAGCAATTTTTAGCCCACATTTACTTTGTGCATGGGGGGCATGAAGAACAAAAACCAATTACTTTACTCTGTCCAGCAGTCTTTCATGTATCTTGGGATTGTTATATCTGCAGTCTTCTCCAAACCAAGAAATCTCTGGTTTTTTTTTCAATTTTACTTTGTAGACCATGCTTTCAAGACCTCTAATCATTCCTGATTTTCTCTGAACTGTCTTCAATTAGGCCACATCTCCCTTGATGTTTTCTGAACAAAGTCATCTGGATCTGCTGAATTTGAAGTAAACATCAACAAACAGTGGTGCAAAACTGTGCTGAAGCACAAGAAGCAAAGACTGTGGTTGAGAACAAGACAATTATGTTAATAACTTTTTATCCTCAGTCTTTGTGTGTTCTTAGGAGTTGTCAGCTGAGCCCTAAGGAATGCTGAGCCATTGGTATTCACCATCTTTATTCAAATTAAACTACATAAATAAAAAGTGCCAACAGACAACACCCTTTGAAGATACTGAATCTCTAACCCATATTGCTTTTCATTGCTGTGTTTTATTTTCACTTAAATAATATTGAGATTTTGGAGAAGAGATAAGGATGGGGGCACACCTGAACCTGCACCTGGAAAGTGCTGCTGGTTCTGGGCATTGTAGTCTGTGGGTGTTGGTTATCCACCAACTTTACTTGCTTTGAGCCACCCAACATCTGCAATTACTGGGGACCAAGTATCACTGGGCATATACAAAGCTAAAGAGTCTCACAGAAAGTCATCATGCACTTTGAAGAGAATCTATATTTCTAAATATACACCACTTTCTGGATTTCCCAAATTTCCAGCATTTTTCCAGCTTTTCAGGTTGCTCATTTCTTCCCAGCAGCATTCCTATCTCCATGCTCTGTTTTCATTCCTCTCTACAGCAGACAGGTCCCCACAGCTTTCCCAGTGCTGCTTAGGCACAATGCTGTGCATCCATCCTCTCTGCTTGTTTGCTGGCTTGCATCACTAATGTATGACACAAACTTCCCACTCCACAGTTTAGACTTTCTACCTTTCCATTCTCTGCTTCTTCACTAGATGTCCCCTCCAAAGAACAGTTGCACACAAATATGTGGTAAAACCAGTCCTGATTCAATTTAAACTCCATTCTCCAAAAGTTGCACCCCACTTCCAGTGCCTGACATGCTTTTGTACCTCTCCCTTGCCTGCCTGACCTCCCAAAGTCATAGTGGAAAGAAAGTTCAGAGACTCTGCATTGCACAGTGTTGGAGATGGAAGTGTACTTTTTGATCTCAGAAGACCCAGAGCCTGCTCTGTCCTTACTTCAGTTCCCCTCTACCACACTTTATCTTGGCAACATTTTGAGAGAGGCAGTAAAATGGGGAAGACAAGAAGAAAGAAGAAAGAAAAAGACAAGAATTTTCCTGGATTTCCCCAGGGTATTCATTATGACTCTCCTACCTAAGGTATATCTGCCAGCTCCATACCTGGTCTCCAAGCATTAGATGATCTCTCATATACAATGGTAAATAATACCAAAGTCTTGGGTATCATAAGAAAAGAAGCCTATTAGCTACTTAAAGACAAACAAACAAAACAGGGCCAAGACATTACATTTTGCATCTTAAGGATTAGCCACCACAGCATATGCTATTAAAAGAAAATTATTGCTTCTATCGTTATCTAAATAGCATGATGGATGTGGTAAATACTTACAGCAATGCAGTAAGTTGAGGAACAAACAACTCATATTCAAGTTTTGAGGACAGTTGCACAAAAATAATTTCATTTGAGCCTTCATTGGTTTATATCTAGATGCAGCTTTTTCTGTCTCAAGTTTTTGAATGTGGCTAGGAGTAACTCTTCAGGTTGGGGCCAGTTCATTACTCAGGTCCTGCTCCTGAATCAAAGAGATGACCTGTGCGGAGCTCCAAGCCTGTTCCATTCACTCATTCCCAGGGTCATGCAACAACACTCAGACAAAACCTGTAACAAAATGCTAGACCTCTAGTAAAAAGTGTTGGGTAGGTCAGTGTCCTCAGTGCAACAAGAAGGTTTCACCTTCTCTCCTTATTGCAGTAGCCAATTTATAGCCCTGTCCTTCCTTTTTTCTCTCTCGTGATCCCAGGCAGAGTCACCAAGGTCTCAAAGAACCCCCTCATGGCAGACATGCAGTAGGGATTGCTCCATGAGACAGTGGAGGAAACAGCCTGGTGACTTAACCCTGGTCAGCATCCAACCCTGAACAAAACATGGAACAAAACACTTCAGCTGTCACTTAAGATAGCATATGCTGTCTGATTTCATTCAATTGTGCTACTTTAATACTCACCTCCTTTCCTATCTAAGCATAGGTGATTGTTAATGAACTTTTCCTAACATGCCACTCAGTTCTACTCACTGTATGCATTATCCAGTCCAGATACTTTGGGGAAGGAGTGTGTTAGGATGAACATCCTTCTAGGTACACATAAATGTGGCCATTATACTTAGACTTTACAACATTTAGTCATTCGAGTACGTAACTCAAATTGCTTTTACTATTTCCTTGTGTGTAAGAAGAAGACTGGGACCTCAAATCATAGCAAATGAACACTTAGGTTCATGAATTTCTTTTTCCTTCCCAAATCTTTCATTCTAGAAAAGCCATAGACAAAATCACCTTGTTTTATACTATTCACACTTTTGGTACATACTGCTTTTTCAGCTGAAAATCTGAGAGCCCCACATGTCCTCCATTTCAGACCATTTTCTTTACTGCTACATTCTCTACTAACTTCAAGGGTTTTTTGATATGTTAATTGAGAGTGCAGTTGCACTCAACAGTCAACACAGAAAAATAGCATATCAAAGCTTGATCTTTCTTGAGTGATATCACAAGTACTACATCAGGTTCTGTCTTGTCCAGGAGCACCACCTCACCCTTTCTAATTTGGCTCAATTCCTTACTGTGCCTGTCCACACCAGAAACATTCTTTGGTTTTTGTTTTTGTTTTTTTCTTTTGTCTTTTTCTTTTTCTTTTTCTTTTTCTTTTTCTTTTTCTTTTTCTTTTTCTTTTTCTTTTTCTTTTTCTTTTTCTTTTTCTTTTTCTTTTTCTTTTTCTTTTTTTTTTCTGCATGGTTTTAATTCTGTATTCACACAAAACGCTACATAAAATTATTTGCACTAGGTAGAGAGCAGCCTGAATCATCAGGTTCAGGCCTGGTTCCCAAGAATATTCATGTTTGGGAGAACCAACTCTGTGGAACAAAGGATTTTCTATATAACAAAGCTTGCAGTAAACGGCACAAGCTCACTGAAACCCATCTTTTCCTGCAGTGATCCTGCTAAAGTGACACCAGAAAAGATTTTTCTTTGTTAAATCACAGCTTTTAGGGCTTCTTTATGAGACTGTAGCACCACGTGAATCAGAGATGGCCTGAATAAGAATAATAAGAGAAATAAGAAAAATAAAAGTGGAGGGAAAAGAAAAAATTAAGAAATTGGGGAACCAGGTCACTCCAGCAAGAGGAAGAGGAAAAGCAAGATTTCAGTAAGGTGGAAATGTCCTAAAGGCCTAGGATTCTCATTTCTGATGCTATGAGGAGTTGACAGTAGTGATAGAAGCAGTTGCTGTCGAAAATTGCTCATCTCCAACCCCCCTCCTTTTCCTTCATGGATGAAGCAGCAGGGTCTAAAATAGCTGATTGGGCCACAGCAGGTTTGGACCTCTTCCCTCTTTCTCAAGAGTCTTATCTCCAGGGTGTTTGCCTGCTTTGCTTGTGCCCTGAAATGGACATTTGTGTCCAGCTATAAATTACTGTTTCTGTGAAAAAGCACTAGAGAACCCTCAATGCAACAGAAACAAAGCACAGTCCTGAAGTCCTATGTGTCCCAAAAAGTCCATCAGAGATCTCCCAGAAGGTTTTTAATCAACTACAGATAGGTTGAATATTTTAAAAAATATAAATATTTAAAAAGTGATTTCTAGTGCTCTTAGCTGCTGTTTTCTCAAAGTGTCAATGCAAAGTTCCTTGCTACTCCATTTCCATCCCCTGCAAAAATGAGGTCTCCCATAATTAGCATTTGGAAAGATAGCAGGTGTCCAAGGCTGGATTTTTTTTTCCCTTCCTTTTCTTTTTTCTTTTGTAGCATAAAGGTGAGTTAACAACACTGTCTGTTCTGCTGAACTCAAGCTAGATCCAGCTGAACTTCAATTTATCCCAGCAGCAAACTGTTTATTAAAGACCTGTCAAATGCCCATATTCTGTGGATCATCACAGGAGCTGACAGTGTGACAAAGGCTTGAAATCCAGTGCATATCACTGGAGGATGCCATTAAAATGAAAGTGAGACCAAAACCTCGCTGCTGTCACTCATTATCTAGGACATTCTCACACAGTAGATCTCACACGCTTCCCTTTATCTAATATGTTTCTCCTGTCCTAACTTACCCATTCTCACTGTAATTAAATAGCTTTTGAACAAAAACATTTTGATTTAAAAAAAATAATAATCCATAAATCTCTGTTAAGATGTTCATTTCTACTCTTTTTGGAGTGTTCTCACACATCCAGATAATCACTGTATCTCTTTTTGGTCACCTGCTGCTTATTTTATAGGCTGTTATAATTTACAGCTTGAAAAGAAGAATAAATAAGAATGACTGAATTTAAACCATTCAAATAGAGCTTTTATAAGAAAAAAATGTCCTCAGTCACTTGCCCTTATCTCAGACCAAGCCTGAACGTAACTTTGTTGTAGTTCAAATGAGGTAGGCTAATAATGTTTCTGTCCCCATTATTCTTTGGATTCTCTTACTTTTTTTTTTTTCTCCATTCCTGGTTATGACTGGGAATGTAATGGCTGTGATAGATAGATCAAAGCTGTATCAGTTCTGTCAGTGAACAGCTCTTACTCATGAGAAAAGGCTGGTCTTGGCTGTATTGACCAAAGGCAGGAAACACCCAAAGCCTCATAAGCTGAAAATGTTTGATATTCAGCCTGTCAGACCAATTTTACACCCATTTAGCTCCATCAACATGAGAGAGACTATGCCAGAGCAAAAACAATGGAATGTTGACTCAGGTTTCTATAATTTTTAAGTCATTCTTGATTTACTATAATCTACAGTATATTTAATTGCTTCTTGTCTTCACTCTTGAACCCAGGTCTCAGGGAAATATTTTCATTACAAAACCAGTGGCCAAAGGAAGATCGAAATATAAGGCAAAATCTGCAGTATAATTACTTGGTTGTGAACTCATCATATGTTCTATGTAATTATGAAACAGGCCCACATTTTTATGTCTGTAATTGCTACAAATTCATATTAAAAGATAGGTCATCAATATTAGTACAGCTTTCAAATTTATTTGACTACTCTGTTGCTGCTTTGATGCTAAAGATTTTGACAAATATATTTGGTATAAAAACCCAAGCTAAGGGCAATTAAGTCATTTGCACTTATATTTTTGTTATTAAAGAATATTTTTAGACTCTCATTGCATAACTTTACATTGTAATTATTTAAAAGTTTTATTTCGTGTTAATATACAAACACTTGCTACAAAAAAATTGTTGGAATAATTGTAGTGCAACTGCAGGTTAAATTCTGTTCCATTAAGAAAAGAGAGTTAATAATACCAGTCATACGCTTAAACTTAGGGGTAATTATACACATTTAAAATATTCTAAGTGTAATTACAGTGGAATTACAGTAAAACTGCTATGCAATGAAAAACATTCCATTACCCAACGTACGTGAGGCAGATGGAAACTTAACTAAATCAAATGACTTAGTAATTAAGTGAGGTACTTCAGAAGTCTTTCAGGGACATGCCAGTTAATAATGAACAGAAAAAATACGGTTTGTTTTTTTTTTTGGTAATCTTTGATAGATTATAGTTCAGGCTAATACACAGCAGCAACAAAATGTCCATGATACTGACAGTAAAAAAAAAATAATTATTAGAAAACTAGGTTATTCAGTCCGTTGATTTTTGGCCTCAATATCTAAATGCAGTTAAATATGATAGCAGTTTAGAGGAGGGTTAGACAGCAGTTGTTTAGACTGGAGAAAGAAAAAGAGGATGGCATGAGAAAGCCTATGTAATGCTGTCCAGAAGATGAAGTGCTGTGTAGAAAGATGCCTGGAAACATGGAAACTGTTCTGGGTGCCTCCTGCTCTGCTTGGGAGTATGAAGCATATTTTTACATATTCTTTATGACTAAAAAGGATGGCACTCATGCATTACTTGACTACAGTAGCAATACCGCCTCCTGACAGAACAACCCTGGAGGCCCCAAATACTGATTAATTGCTTATGACATAAGGAATCATGTTAGTATCAGCAGCAGGATCCGGTTCCCAGGGAGAGAAATCGCAGACTAGTAATTCCTCTTGATCCAAGCTGGAACAAATAACGGAAACGATCCCACAGATCAGATAATCTGAAACAAGGACCAAAACAAGGACTGAAGATGAAACAAGTAGGCTTTAAAAGAGTATCTAGAAACATCCCTGAAAGAGCTTAGAGTTGAGCTGTATTTGGAAAGGAGAAAAAATATTTCCTGAGACAACAGCTACAAAATGTGTGCACAGACCTCAGCCCTCTGGTAAACATCACATCTAAGCCTGGCAAGGTGGATCAGCTGTCCCAAGCCTAGCAGAGGACATGAAGAAAGTTATGGCCAGGTCTGGGATTTGCTAGCCAAGATGCGCTGCCACGTGGATTCAGGGAGCTGAAAACATCAGCTTCTGAAAGAAATAGAAGGCGTGCAGACCAGCATGTCTGGATGAGTCAGTGGATGAGGAACTGGGCCAGTTGGAAGGTTTGGTAAGACTGGGCACATATATCTTCCACATTGTCTGTAACCAACAGCGACTTGGAACAGAAAGGCTGGATTATCCAAGCCTGAATTAACACAGAAGCCAGTTATTTTTGAGGGAAAAACTCCCTGGGAGTTCTCACTTCTGTTGAATTTCATAGTCCAAATGAAAAACTTGAGGACTATATTAAAAGTGTGCAAGGGGGGGAGAGAGAAGGGTCAGGAGCATTTTCAGGCATCCAACTCCATTAGCTCATCTTCAGTGGTACTTTAGGACTGTATCCCCAGGAAAGAAGCATCATTACCCAAATCTGGTAGCAGATCTTTGTTTGGCCTGTGTTGGCAAGGACTCTTCTCAGCTTGCTGGAGAAGAACCAAGCAGACCCCACTTGAACCTGCAAAGGACGCCTGTGGAGACTCGTCCTCTTGGCATGCCAACATCAGATCCCCAAAGCAGCTGATGGTTGAAGCAACAGCTCTACTGGAGGTGGCAATTTAAGATCAGCATGATAAGGCCCAGAACTGTAACAGAGTCTCCTGAATTTACCAAATTTCTTGGAGAGTTCCTTGGTGAAGTCTAACTAAGAAAGGCTATTCACAATGGAAATGGATCACCTTAAGTCATGGAAACATATGGACACATGGCCTAGGTGTATTGGGGAATTATAGAGTCAAAGAATGTTTTAGGTTGAAGGAACCTCAAAGGTCATCTAGTTCCAACCTCCTGCTAGGGGCAGCAACACCTTCATTAGACCAGGGTGCCCAAATTCCCATCCAACCTGGTCTTGAACACTACCAAGTTTGGGGCTTCCACAACCTCTCTGGGCAACCTGTTCTAGTGCCTCACCACCCTCAGAGTAAAGGATTTCTTCCCAACCTACAAACTAAACCTGCCCTCTTGCAGCTTGAAGCCATTGTTCTTTGTCCTGTCACTGCACTTCTTGGTGAACAGTCCCTCTCCCACTTTCCAGTAGGACCCCTTTAAGTATTGGTAGGCCCCAAATAGGTATCTCCAGACCCTTCTCTTCTCCAGTCTGAACAAGTCCAATTCTTACAGCCTGTCTCGATAGGAGACATGGATTTAATGTAGCTCATTAAAACTGTGGTGGAACGACTATACATGATGGGTAACTGGAAAGAGAAAATTTCCTGTCACAATTTAACGAAATACTGTCAGAACTAAAAGACATTTCCATAAATCCAAAGCTAGACAGGACAGGACAGAAACTCACCAATGCCTGGTGAGCACCACCCTGATTCTTGTATGAACTTGTGTAGCACCAGCCAGAGATATGCTCTGGAGGTAGAAGGGTCTGTGTTCAAATGTGAGCAGTGCACAACCAGTCATGGCATTTTGTTGACAAATGCAGAAATCTCTGAAGGATGCAGATATAACTGTAAGAGGTGATTTTCACATGATCCTAGAGGAAATGTAGCCCAAACCCATCACAGATGGGAGATTGTGACAGGAGGGTAGGGAAATACTTAGATACTGGAATAGTTTCAGAAGCCTACCTAGATGAAAAAATTGATTTAATTTCTGGTAGTAACTATGTCATAAATATCAGAAGTGTCCAATGAATTAAATCTTTAGAAGAGTTCTTTAAAGAGGCCAGCTAAGTAAAACGTAATCATTACTCTTTTTATTATATGNATAGTAATAGTAATTATAATAATGATAGAATGGCATAATAAGACAAGGGCATGTCCTAAACCCATTATTAGTTTGATTCCCAAACAATAATTGGACTCAGTGTAAATATCGATGATGCTGATCAAGCTGGATATTGGCACAGCAACATATATATAGCAGCTACTCCATCATGTCACAGTATAGAAAGGGAACCTGAACAAGTCACAGGGGAAAGATATCAACATAGTATGAATCAGCTGTCAAACAGTCCCAGAATCTCATCAGATTTTTGGCTAAATACATGGTAGAAACAGTTTATCTTTGGAAGACAGAGGATGAAGTGCTAGAATGCATAATGACGTTACAGCTGGCCCAATATCTGCATGAAAATATATGTAAGGACCTGTGACTAGAACTTAAACCAATAAGGTATACTGCCACAACATGATAAGGACTGAGGCCATTAAAATGAGATTAGAGTGAAGCACATGGCAGCTTTCCAAGTGGCCTTTCACAAGATCCCTTGGTTGATCAGGACCGTAATATATCTCCAGTGGCTGGATGAAAAAGGGGGAAGTTTTAGTGGCTGAGTATCTTTTACCTCAGAGTTGGACTCTAGTGACTGGTTTTGCCTCACATTCCACTTGCTTCAAAAATTCCAGCATTATGCAAAGACAGCAATGCTTAGGGACTGGAGGCAAAATGCAATAGGTCTGGCATTGCAGTTCCATATGAAGAAAAATTTCCAAAGAAAAGACCTTGGGGAAAACAACTCAACTTGCCCAAAAGGAAGTTATATTTGGGGTTAAATCTGTCAGACATTTTTGCCATCAGCTGCAAGAAAGCATAACTGTGGTTAAATCAGGCCAAAGTTTCTTGCACTGGCTCTTTTAATTCAGAAATCCTGAGGAAACTTGCCAGGTGGTTGGAAAAATTGCCTTGTTTTGATTTCATGGTCATATTGAGGCCTGGGTGTGAAAACATAGTAAGGCTGATGCTCTTCCAGATGGTGTTATTGGGAAGCTAATTGCAAACATTGTCTCAGGCAGGAGCAGGAGGAACTGGTTTCTCCAGAGAAGGTGTTTGCTTGAAAAAGTTGACTGGGGAGGAGTTTCCCTATATTTTAAATAATTTTCTGAGTAATTCAAGGAATTACAGTGGAGTTGCAGGAAATAACTCTACGAAAGGACTTCCAGAAGCATATCTTGGTATCAAAATATAGTGTCTAGAAAATAATTTGGAAAAATTAAACATCCAGAACTACAGTGTGTCACTAGCTGACATATATGCAAGCTCTGACCCTGGTCTGAAGACCCAGAAAATGAGACACTCAAAAAGCAGCACACTGAAGACCATGTATGAAAACTGGAGTCTGTGAGACTTTTCTGTATTACTGAGAAGTCTGTGTCAGGAAGGTGGATGCCCTACAGATGCCTGTATCTCATCATAATAATCTGATCTATCTCTAGGACACCCTGCAGTCTGACCACTGGTGAGTTTCATGCCCGGCAACCCCAGAGTCAGATGACAATGACAACTTGTGAGTGCTGTGGTGTACCACTATGCAGGATGTGCAAGCAGCAGAGAAAACACAGCAGTGCACATTAATTTTCTTACATGCTTTATACCTGGCTAGATGGAAAGAGTGAGAAATTAATCTGTTCAGGCAAAACCTGCTTGTGCAGTTTGCCTCTGGAACAGGTATAGAGATTCCCATCTGCAATCATGGAGGAAGAACTTATCACAGAATCTCAGATCAGTAATACTTTTTTGTTCTTCTGCAGGTTGTACATCTAGTGTTTAATTACTTATAATATTCTTGCCAAGGTGGAGGCATCTCAGAGTGAAGAGGAGAGTTCAGTTTTGCTATCCATCTTGTTCTTCCTCTCACTTCCCAATTCCTACCCATGAAAGGTGTTTTTCAGTTTGATTTTAAAATATCAAGTCTTCCTTTTGTAACATGATTTAATAACTTATTTTTTTTTAATTGAAAATATTACTTCTCCTTTAGTTTAGCTCTTTGTGTGTGGGGTTGATTTCAGCAAATGAGCCATAAAGATTTTTTCTCCAATTTCTTTCCCTCCCTTTTTGTTTAACCAAACATATTTTCAGTGGTTATTTAAAACCGAGTAATCTCTTCTGGTTTTCAATCTAACTTTTTAATGAAAAACTATTTTCATATTATTGACAGTCTTTATTTCCTATTTTAAATTTAAAACTCCTCTAAGTATTTCTACAATTTTCATGTGGGTTTTGGAAAAGTCTTACAAACTTGAGTCTCATTCACATCCATCTTTTCCCTGGCTTCTCCCACATCTCTAAATGCAGAGTCCAGTCTTTTCCACACCCCTAAAAGTGGAGTCCCTCCAGCCTTTTTCCAAACATTTATTTCTCCAACCGTAGAAGGATGTCTTAGAGGCCAGTGTAATTTGCAAAAGACAAAACAGCACTAATTTAGTCACAGAGCAGAAAGCACTATAACAATTCAGCATGGCTAGCATTAATTTACTATGCTGTTTATGATTAAAGAAAACCTGTCCAAACAGTTAGTCAGACGGAGCTGAGTTAGCACAGCTTTGTCTAGATGTCTTGTCTTATTTAGGATCTGTACCTCTGGGAAGTAGGAATGAAGAAGCAAAGATGTATTACAATATACAAGTATGAAGTGGCTAAATTCATTGGTGGAACACAGCAAAGTGCTGGTTGAAGCTCTCCATACACTGATGTTTTCCTGGTGGGCATTGTATTAAATTCAAGCTGCACACCAGCCATCTCTGGTTCAAAAGCCCTGGTCTATGGTTGGGAGAGGAACTTTCCAGTAGGATGAATGAGTACAGGTGGTTGAGTTTACCAGCTTCCCAAGTGGTTTTCATTTCTTTTTCCTTCCTGAGATAGTTAAACATACATTCCTCAGCTGTGTAAAAACAAATGGCCTACTCTCCCACTTTGGGTGGATTTCAAATGAAAGCCAGGCTTAATTAGAGGTTTTTAAAGCTTAAGAGTTAATATATGCCCATTAAACACTAACCACCAATCATTTGCCATCCATTTGCTAGCAATAAGGAGCTCACAGGCATTCTGGTGTGGGATGTGGGGCTGCATTAGTGGGGAACATCTTAGGAGGAAGGATCATGTCTGTGGCATGAAGCCTAGTTTGGGAGGGCAGGCAGAGGCCAGAGAAAGGAGGAGCAGATGTTTGACCTTCCAAAGGCTTGGGGAAACCTCTCCAGCTTAGAAACACCAGGAGGGTGAGCTTGTGTCTCTGTTGGATTTGCTATGGGGCTTGAGCTTGCAGGGAGATAGAGAGAGGCACTGGCTCTGAACAGCTACCAGCAAACCAGTGCCAGCTGGCATTTTGCTGACCAGCTCTTCATCTCCGTAAGTCAAGAGCATGACAGTGACATGTACCTGGCAAGGACCACAGCTGCACAGGATGAATCCCTACAGTTGTCCCTGTGCAGGAAACACCACAAGAATTATTGTTCCTACTTTATAGGTTTGGGAAGCCGGGGATTAAATGAGTTTTCAAAGGCCACACAGAGAGCCAGTGGCGATGCCGGCAGTACGCCATGAGCCCTCTCTGCACTCTGAGGCAGCTCACAGACCACACTGCATCTCAAAGGCAGCCATTCAACAACCCTGTGGCTTGTATATATGTTTAAATGGAAGACAAATTGCAGCATTTTTGTCTTTATTTGCACTAGTAACATCTGTCCAGACTTCTAAGACTGCACAATGACTGATGAGTAGCTCAGTAAAGATCTCCAGCAGACAAAATAGACATGCAACACACAAGGAGTTATATGTTTAGCTTCCCTGCAAAAATCTCACTGACAGTCTTGCAATAAATATATAATTTTATGGCCTATTTCTCAATCATATTCTGCTACATAATATCATGCTAAGAATTGCTAGCTACCTTGCCAATGGAAATATGTTGCTGGCAAGCGGTAAGTCTCTCCAGATCTGCTCAAGGAGTCATAACTGTAACAATATAAGCAAATAGATCATAAGCATACTCCTTTCTGCATATTTAATTTTTTTCTTTCCTCTTCTCCTTCTTTCCCTCCATTTTACCCTCTCACCCTTTTTAATCTCTCCTCTCCCCCATCCCTCCTCCTTACTTACTCTTCTATTAGTGTTTAGAAGATTTCATAGTTTTCTCCCAACCCTGGAAAGAATGTAAGTCCATGCTGCTGATTGCCTTTGAAAACATTTGGAACAAATTATCTCTACTTTTGGAATCTGAATAAAGGAATGCA
>VXBZ01004724.1:0-10912 GCA_013399135.1 Heliornis fulica | reverse complement strand
GAAAGTGAAGTGTTTAGAGCAGTGCTTTTTTGTGAAGTGGCATCTTCATCAGATCTTTTAAATGTAAAAATGATGATTGACGCAAGTCGATTGTTAACATGAACTTTGTGAACTCAGTGGGCTCAATGAAGAAATGGAGCAGATCTTGGGTTCTCTCTTACCCAGTGAAGATGTATTTTGGTCACTACAGTGTCCTTTTTCTGCCTTATTCCGCTTTTAGAAAACTTACCTCAGTTTCCCTGCCTGCAGACTGTTACCACACTGTGGTGCTGTGGAATTGTCATCAATTGAACAACAGAGATATCTTGAGGGAAGCTGCTGTGTAAATTTAGGACAGGTCGTGCATTTTCCAATTCAGACTTTCCTACATGTAGCAGTATTTGTATCCAGGATTTCTTTTTGTCTCATTTCAGAAAATGGTGCCAACCACAAAGTTTGGTTCCAAAACATGATACAAATAGCTTAGAATTGGTGGAAGGAATTGGATACTAGGATTATTTTTTTTTTCTACTTTTTTTTTGGTTTATTTTGTTTTGCTCAGGGTTCAGACAGATGCTTAATATAAATGCAAAAACCTTATAATTGAAAGATGGACAATTTTGCACGTCTTGAGGCCTTGAACTAGAAAGCAGCAAAAGAAGAACAATGGCTAAAATTGTGTTGTGCACTGATGAATATTTTCAGGCTGCTGACACACAAACCAATCTGTGGGCAAGGTCGCAGGAAGACCAGGAGAGAAGAGAAGCATCAGCCTTTGCATCAATAACCAGCTGGTCCACAGCCCCTTGCTTCATTTCAGGAACATTATACCCTTTTGAAATGGAGGTTTAATCAAGAGAAAATGAGGACATAAACTTGCTTTGTGGAGGACTAGGAGTTGGTTCCTCTGGGCCTTATGTGCCCACCATGGTCTGACAGCTCTGGGCTTAACCCTTCCCTGGAGAAACTTATAAACTAGGATAGAGTATCTTACAGGGGTGTTTGATTGACACACTGAGCTTCTGCTTAGTTCGCCAAAAAAAAGGAAGTATCAATGTCCAAGATATTTTCCCATTTCTCTTATGCATTTCTAGAGACTCTCCAGAGGACCTGATGCACACTGAAAAGCTGAAGTGACTTCTGAGTTCAATCTGGTAAGCAGAACTGAATATAAATTGCTCTGAAGATCAAATAAACTTTTTTTTTTTAAAAGAGTAGATGAAAACTGGTTTCTAAGCTTTGGACTTTTTTGTTTTGTTTCCTTGACTCATAAAGCTTTGGTGAATCCTGCCCTTAAGTACCAGAGATGGCAATAGATGCCAAAGCCCTAGCAGGTTTGAATCTGTTCACATAAACCCCATGGGTGTGAATTTGATTCTTTCTGATGATTGTTTTGGAATGATTTAGTCACATTGTTTTGACCTACTTTCCCTAGTTGCAAACTCCATCCAAGGTTTTATACTGTTTATATAAAAGAACCATGAAGGCTATTTTATATACTGGTATATTATTTCTGGTAAGTATAATAAATAAATAAAGAAATAATAAAGGAAAAAGTCATTTTAGAGAAAAAAAGCCCACAACCCAGAGTTTACTGCGTGATGCAGCTCTTTGTCCAAACTCTGGCAAAAGTCCCAATGCAAACAAGAGTGTTAGGTGAGTGATTCAAGCAGGTATGGTCCTCAGAAGATGCCTCATAGGATAAAATCAAGTCCCCCATGCCCTGTGGCATGTTACAAATTGAAGCATTGAGAGGTGGCCAGGAGATGAGGTTAAGGTCATCTACAAGGGGTTTGGAGGCTGTTGCCTGGCAATTCCTTACCACATCACAGGCAGTCAAGTATCAACACCTAAGCCATGGGGGTATTGTTTGGAGACCCTCTCCTGGTTGCTCTGACAGGTGGTTTGGGCTCATGAGCATTACTGCAATAGCAGTAATAGAGATGATTGAATTCCTGCTTCCTGAGGAGAGAATGTGCCCTACAGAGCTGAGGAAAGATGAGAATCAGGAAGATCATGAGAGATGGGAAGACAATAATTGAAGCAGAGAGTCATTAAAGGAAAAGAGTGAGAAGTAGTCTAAGGAAATATATTAGAAGCTGAAATGTAAACTTGAAGGGCAAATCTAGCCCTTTACATTATGATTTTCAAAACAGGGAGTAAAAATGCCACAAACTTTTACAGAAAGCTTTACATCTAGGAGCTTTTCATGCCTCTCGTGATCAACCTCTTTATATCTGAGAGCTGATCTTGGAGAAAGTGCTCTTCTTCCAGTGTTTGCTAACACCTTGGAACAGCACCATTGTTAGGAAAAACAAAAATTAACCTCTGCCTCCACCAAAGAAATCAGAAACAATCATTAGGACCATCAGGTTCTCACTTCTGTACAGGCACAAGAACAAAACCATTACTGTGTTAAATCAGTTTTGAAATTAAACACAGGGAAAAAAAAAAAAAAAGAGTGTAAATATGCTGCAAATGCCAGGTCTCCTGCACATTAGGAAGTCCACAAAAGTATACAACTCCACTCAGCTTAAAAGCTTACAGCCATGAAATATTACCAATAAAACATCATCAATAGACATTCAGATACAGTAATTGGAATGCAAAAGGTATGCAATCTTCAAGCATCATGACTGAAGCCTATAAAACCTGAGAATAACAGCCTTTATACCCCTTTGCACTTTCTGCATTTTGTTCTGTGCAAGACAAAGAAAACATCTGTAGGTAAAGTATCAGTCCTGTGGCAAAGGTCATGGATTAAACTGCTGTGCTGTAGATATGTATATGCATGTAAGATGTATACATTACTTTGAAAGGCAGCCAATCATCCAAACACTGGCGCTCCTGCAAGAAATATAGTTCATTGATGCACAGTTGCTGTAATTTAACAAGAACTATTTACTCTTCTCATACATGGATTTTTTTGCATTCAGAGGGTATGGCTTCCTAACAAGTTTGTGCATATGCATTGCAAAAGAGAGAAATCTTTATCTAGAAATCTTTATCTCCACTGAATGCTACCTTTCAGCTAATGAGATTGCTGTCACCTAAATTTTCATTGTTTTAAGAGCAAGTGGCTGCCGACAGTTTCCTTTCAAGCTTGAATGATGAAAGGAAAACACCATGCTGCCTCATCTGGCTAGCTTGCTGAGAGCTAATGAGCCTGAGGCTGCACCCATCTTTGCTATACTAGTGTGACCTTATGTCTGCTAATGCACAAGGAAGGAGTGAAAAATGTACTGCTAGTTCCCTCCAACAGTTCCCTGGGGAGATGCTGAATGTGCCAAACAATTTAGTAAATATATATCAAGTTACTGTGCTGAAACATACTCCAATGTACTGCAACCCTGCGTATCTCAATCAAAATATCATATTTTATTTTTGCTTATCTTTCCCCTCTGTGTTCCATGTTTGAAAATTCATCTTTAAAAGGGATACCTTTCCTTGCTAAATTTTATATGTTGAAAAAAATTTCACTTGATGCTTACTTCTGTAATAGACTATGTGAAATTTTAACTGGGGGGTTTCTTTGTTGTTGTGTTTTGGGGTTTTATTTTTGTTTTATTTTTCTACCAAGCAAATAGAAGTTGGTGTCAGATTTGATAGAGGATGATTGAAGACGACTTAGCTGTTAGTAACATTTCATAGAATCACAGAATCATAGAATCATTAAAATTAGAAAAGATCCCCAAGGTCACCTAGTCCCTACCATTTCCTGTGCATAGTCACTGGAAATTATTCCATGGCTTCCCCTTGGTGGAATGTCTTTTGTCTTTGTGCTCAGTTTCAACAAATATTGCTAGAAGTCAGCAATACTGGATTTTAAGATCAAACTTTCATTTGTAAATTTTACTCCTAAACATGCAGTTTGTAATTCTCCCTGTATGTTAGTTATTTGCTGAAGCCCTCTAATAGGAAATAGAAATGCCACAAAGCAGTATATATGTATGTATAAATATAGCCCTGTGAAATTGAAATATTCACAATGGATAATGGATTTTTGAAGACTATAGGAACTCGAGAGCCTTTTTTAAATTAATTATGAAAAGTCAGTTAAATAATGTTATTTGCCAATGGAAGTCAAAACAAAATACAAAAATATAGAAGTATCAAAGAAGTTACTGGGGATTACTCATTTTTACAGCTCCAGGACTTGCCATTTGCTGGAATACAGTTCAGGATTTTGGTCTGGCCACTGATCTTTGTGACTTACGCAGTAAATTTTCTTTTTATCTAATAGAGCCTTCTGGTGCTTTGCTATTTTTGGCAACACCTGTTCATGTAAATATGAAACATGAAGTAAAAGTGGATTAAAATAAAAGAATTTTTAACCTCTGCTATGTAATAATCACTGGTTTTGAAAATTTTGGTGTGATCTCAGCAAAAAGATGAATAAATCTGGTCATGAAAACTGTGCCAGATCTTTTCCTGTGCAAGAGAGTGTTGCAACTTCTGGTAGAACTCAAGTTAGCTGTGGTAAATGAAGAGCTTAACTTTCATACCTCACCAGATGTTGTTAACTTTCATACCTCACCAGATGCTGTTATCACCCATTTATTCCATTATTAATTCCAACACATAAAATAACTGCCAGGTTGGCCATATAGTACAAAACAATCTCTGGGTCGATGACTCCTCTAACTAGACCAGTCTCCTTCCTTTGAGGCATGTGGATGTGCTTAACACAACAAAGAATTGTGCCTTGTCCCAGGAAATAACTTAGATTTTCCGCATAAGATACTGGTGGACAAAATATTCCGAGACAGGTTGTGCTCACTTCTAGCAACATTGTGGCGTGTATCTCTAAACCTTTTAGAGATGTTACTTACTCCACAAGACCTTATCAGGTGTTGGCAGCGGCAGGCTGTGTAGTTTGTCATTTTCTGAACTTTACAGACCTTTACAGAAACAGAATAGACATTTTTAGCTAGTTCACCCAGTCCACGGCTCCTTTCCGTATGCTTTTCAGTTACACTTCTGAGTCCTCAGGAAAAAAAAAAAAAAAAAATCTATCATTTCCTTTGAGGATGGTTTTGGAAGTGCTTATCTTTTGGGAAGTTGCTCTCCACACTGTCAAAAAGGAGCTTTGCAAAAGGCAGTCCTGATCCCAAACAAAAAAAGAACCCAAAAAGTATGAGGAGAAAACCCTGCTTTCCCCTCCTAGGAATCAATACCCTCATCTCTAGGAGGGGACATGAGGGTACTGATTCCTTGTGGAATCTGACTGCCAATGCTGGACCCTGACACCACAATGTCTGCCATGGTTGTCTTTGCTGAGCTGCTCCACTCAAGGAAGATGTGCTGCAGTGAGGCAGACCTGAGCAGAGACCTCCTGCCCTGTGCCTTAGTCTCTGTGTTTTTTTGTGGGCTGTTTTGTTTTGTTTTGCGGTTGCCAACAGGCACTTTTTCCTCTGCAGTTGGAACAGTAGAAGTGCTAGCTTGTTGGCACGGGAGCTGCTTTTCCCTCGCATTAAGCCTGTCTGGGTTATTATTGCATTGCAGTCACCCAGTCCCTTTTGCTTTCTGTGGTATCAGCATTTCCCTGCAAGAGCTGTTTCAGTGCACTATTACCCTGTGGATGTGCTTTGCAAACCCTGAGCCTCAAATAACAGGAGCAATGTTTTCTTCTCTGTGGTATCTGCCTTCATTGTAAATAAGGGTCTCAAACATGGAAACTTATGTTTGATTTCCTGTATTTGATTCCATCCGCACCTTCCTGAACTCCTGCAGTAAATCCTTCATACTAATTATTATCCTGTAAGGCTCACAGCACAGCAATTGCTTACATACTGTTTAATGCACAGAGATGCAGCATGGCTCTTATCCAAAAGCTACAACCAAACCAGGACAAGGTTAAGTATATTCAAGGCAAACACACCCACAATTTAATCAAGACAAAAGAAGAAATCCTGGCACTCTTTGAGTCAATGGGAGTTTTGCCACTGACTTCAGTGAGGTTAGGATTTCACCCAAGATAAACAAGTATGAGACAAGACAAAATAAAATAGTTTAGAAGTGGGAAGGTTTGTGGATGAGTCATGGGAGAATAAGGGAAGAGATATTTACTTCCTGGGGGGAATGAAGATGAGGCAAAGATGAAATATGAATATTTATTTAGATGAGTGCACTGGAAGAAAATTGAGGGGGTCCAATGAAATGGACAGTGGGACTCAACAAATTTCGAGACGGTACAAAACTGGGAGATTAATACACTGAGTGGGTATGCTGCCCCTCAGAGGGACATGGACAGCCTGGAAACAAGGAAAATAATGAAACAAATCTCAGTGCTCAAACTGTAAGTGTAAGCACGGCTGCTATTGTAATAAAAAACTCAGGGTTTGACCCAGGTTGATATATATCTGCTGGGTGGGAAACATGAATGACACAAAAGGCAAAACTAAAAAAAAACAAAAACAAAGGGAAACTGATGGAAAGGTCCCCAAAACCCTAAGCAAGCTGTATTCCACATTCAGTTCCAAGACTACCTTGGCTTGCATCTTAAGCAATTGGTTGATTCAGAGAAAATGAAATCAAGAAATAATTGATGTTTCTAAATTAATTTGAAAATGTTATGCTAATTAATTAGTAATTTGTATCAGGATGAAAATTCAATGAGAATTCTGTGGAGTCAGAAATGCTCTCCCCCTTTACCTTCAGGAACAAAACCTTACTGCCGATTCCAGCCCTCACTGATTATAAACTGATTTGGAAATTAAAGGTGTGGCAATTGTGTTTGGACACCGACTGCTGTGCCCTGAATGACGAGAAAAAAAAAAAAAAAGAGTTTACTTGAAGCAGCAAGAAAATCAAGAGATGACCAATCCATTTCCAGAGGAGATCCATAAGCAAACATTAAAAATAATAAATATATATATGTACACTGGGGGGACAATCTGCAAAGTGTGAATTGACTAAAGAAGTTTGTTGTGTCATCAGCATTAAGTCTGAAAGTGGGAGACATAAAAACAATAAATCAAGAATGATAACAGGAAAGGCATGGAGATAGAAAAGCCTAATCACAGAACAGAAGAATGAGACCACCCTCCCCCTCCCAAATGGATTTGAAGTAGTTGCTGAAATGGACCAGCTGCTTAGGAAGCAGAAGAGAAACATCTTGTGAATCTTTGTGCATTTTACAAGTTAGTTTGAATTACAGATGCAAATAGCTGATGTTGGACAGCATTCCTCTTTCACCCCTCTCTTTGCCACTTTTTCTACTAGCAATCTTTTCAATTAGCTTAGATAACTTGAGTAGGAGTATACAAACATGTTCATGAAAGCTCCAAAATGAGCAACGTGTTTCTGGCTTTCTCCCCAAACTGAGGCTTGAGATCAGTTCATGAAAAAAGCTTTTAAGGAACTGTTAGGAGGAAAGCTTCTCACTCTGGCAGAGATTCTATTCCACAAAAATAAATAAAGCTATGTGCAAAGCCCACCTTCCAATGGAGAACATCCATTCTTTGAGAGAAGGACAATTAAACTTAGTAGATTTTTAGGCACATGGAAATGATCGGGGGATCCTCATCTGTGATCTCTACTCTGAGGTACCTCAACTGCATGCTCATCTGTTGTAATGAACACTTATATTTTTGTTACAGTAGATTCTGCCAACATCTGGCATAGTAGGTAGCAACACTAAGAAGGGAAAGTCAGTAGAAATTCAGGACACATGCAATAGAAGGTTGATTCATTCCCTGTCAGACCAGAGGAAACCAGATATCAACTAGAGCACAGAAGTCTATGTTTAGGCATTGAAAAATCTGACAATAACTTAGTATCAATGAGAAAGAGAAGAATATCCTCCTATTTAATAATTTAAACAGGATTGCTTTGCTTATACAAAGTGGCTTCTTTATGGTGGCTCATTGTCCCATTCTGATGATACCAGCTCCTTCTTCTAAGCTTTCTAAGGCCCAGTGGGAGGTAAGTTAGTCAATGTGGACAAGCATTGGGGCTACAGAGTGAGACTCGTAGTGAACCTCCTGGACAGCCAACAGATCAAGCTCATATCTGCTAAGATACTGTGTCATGTGGATGCATTTGCTTGGCTCAAATGTCTTATGACGCAAAATGCAAGCAAAACTAGTCAGTGTGTTGAACACTAGCTGTTTGTAGAAGAGGAGGATAGGATAGGATAGGATAGGATAGGATAGGATAGGATAGGACAGGACCTGACCGAATAGAACAGAATATCTATGTTGGAAGGGACTTGCAATCATTGTCTAGTCCAACTGCTTATGCTGTGCTGACCTGGCTGCTTGCAGTTTTTAGATATCCAGGTCACACTGTGTGTCTGTGTGTACAGATACAGAAGTCTGTGTACTTGAAAAACAGATCTCTCCAAAGCAGTACAGAATTGAACACCCAACCCACCAAAAAAATCATGTTGCATCCCATCCTGTTTCACTCTCTACTGACATTTTCCCTTAGAAGGTCTTTCAAACACACATCAGCTGCTAACCTGCCTGCTGACCAAAGATGGGCCCATTTACCAGTCTCTGGTACCTTGTATAATAATTTGTAACTGTGAAAGGTCACTGTAAAAATACAGCACATCAGAGCTGTGCTGTTTAACACTCACTGTGTACAGATATAAATGGCCAGCCACTTCAGAATTCAACTGAGAATAGATCCAATATGCTACGCTAATTAAATGTCTGACTGAAAATAACTGAAGGAAAACCAGAGAAAAAGGAGGACTTAGCCTCTTTTTGTTGACACAAACATTCAGACCATTTTTCATGGTCACAAAGCATCTTTACACTTTCTATAATACCAGAAATAAACACAATAATAACAAAAATTACTGGAATGACCTATGACTTCATCATCTATATAAGAAATATATAATTTTTCATGTTCTATAAAGAACAAGCCCTTTTGCCATTGTATTTAACAAGACTGGGTGGTTTGGAAACCTATCTGATAAAGACATGTTCACAAAAATTCAGGTTACACCAGATGGTCTCAATTGCTTCCTGTTTCTCTAGACAAAATAGATGCGTATAGCCTCAATTATTAGAATGCTCTTGTAACATTTTATAAAGAGGCACCTGACACACAATCTAGGTACTTGGAGAAGGTGGAGAAATGCAGATTAAATCATTGGTTGGGACAGTGGTTGGGAGTGCCTAAGGAGCAGACAACAAGGTAACATTAAAAGTTGAATTACTATTCGGTAGGGAGACAAGGCCCTTGTACCTCACTGTGTCGTTATGCTCATGATGACAGAGGACACCTTCTTTCACCCTTAGTACAGGGGAACATCAGAAGGTGGTACAGATATGAAATAAGCTCGGAAACTTGATTCAGAGGAATATCATATCATTCAACAGCATAGTGCAAAATCATTAATCCCGAGGGCAAGTGTCTCAATATTTTGATATTCTGATAATTTGAGAGTTCATCATTTGAAACGATTAAGGAGGAGATGGCCTAGAGCCAATAGCTGGTCACAGGCTGAAGTTATGTAATGATAAATATGATCTAATAATTTAGAAAAGGGGGAGTTATTTTTAGTGGAGATAATGAAATGTTAGTGGTGAGAAGTCCTCTGAAGACAGGTTCAAGAGAGATGTAGCAAGTGTGAAAGACATTATAGTGCAATAAGATAAAAGAATTCCTGCAACTGTAAGGCAAAGAACAAGTATTTTTAAGATGTTATTTTTATGAAGTAAGAGAAGTTTGGAAAGTTTATGCAGCAGATAATGAGATATATATAGTAGTCAAGGCTAAATTCAATGGCCTGGGAGATTTGCAACCTCATAACAATCTCAATTTCCATGCTACTTGTAGTTCTTTGTGACTATTATTTATTGTTTAATGGTTTTATATACTTTTTTTTTTTTTTGTTTAGATACCTTCCTCTTTTTCACCTAATGTTTACCCTCAGACCCGTCACTTCAGCAGGGTAAAACTTTGCCCTCTGCTAGAGCCTTGACCTGGTCAGATGGGCAGAAATTGGGATCATTTCACAGGGAACTGTGCACAGGTGGGTATGGCACAGTTCCCTGTGAAAAGGTGCCTTTGGTATTGTGCCAAGTTGTACCATTCCCATCAGGGCAATTCAACCAGGTTATTGGCTGTTAGTACAACCTGATGGCTTCTACACTGAAGGTGGATGACATTTAAGAGCCAAGGAATGGATTAACTGAAGATACCACTGACCTAGAGGCACTGAAAACACATCACAAACAAAATGTGGTAAAAGGCAATGAACTTAAAGCATTTGTATCAGGTAAAAGTCATACATTCTTATGAAATCTTTCATCAAATCTAGGGAACTATTGACATGCCGGCTTCTAATAATTCGTAAGTTTCAGATTGTTCATCTTGTCTTCCTGGAGACATGGTAATATGCTGCATATATGTCTGAATTCTTCCTTATCAAATATCAAACCAGAAAGTACCAGTATTGCAGACAGAGAGGAATTACACAGAACAGAACTAGAGGGTTGGCATTTGACAATTCAGGCTGTTACACTGTCAATGATTTTGCAGAATCCATCTGTCCTATCTCTGCCCTAATTTTAATATGATTTTCTTGCAGACAATATTTCTGTATTCCTGATAGTTTAGCAAATGCTGGTGCAAGCTGAAAATTTCACTTACACTTTGAAAAATCAAAACATATTCTTAACTGCTGCATATTCTTCTACCTTGGGGTTTCAATTTCTTTCTCAATCTGACTGACTATAATGATAACACTATTACTCTTCTATCCTGCCTAGTTATAGACACAGACTGCTTCTAAAAAAAAAAAAAACCAACAAAAAACCCCAAAGCAAAACAAACAAAAAACCCATTTCACATTAATATTATTGCAAAATTATAGATTAACTTAAAATCAGTTGATGTAAGAGGAATGAGACACCAGATACTAAATATTCCCATAATTTCAGACTCTATTCATAGAATCAGAATCATAGAA
>VXBZ01004723.1:82584-93061 GCA_013399135.1 Heliornis fulica | reverse complement strand
TCCTATGTCCTTCTTGAACTGAGTTCCTTTCTCATTTCCCCATGGGCTCATATGCCCTGTCTCATTTTCCCCCATTTCTCTATGAGCTACCTTCAATGACTACATCTGATTCCTAGAGTAGCCCCAGGACACTCTTCTCTGTGGCTATTCAGCAAGGAATGGGGAAGGATGCTGCAGTATAGACTGGGCGGGGAGAAAGCTATGGGAGCAGAGGTTTCTCTATCTTGCTACAGATTGGAGAGATGGAGATGTAATAAGCCACTTCTCCCTTAACATGAAGAAGAAGACAAAACTCTAAGAAAGGGCTCTACAGCTCTGACAGGGCATATTGGTCACATAGTCAGTATATTTTTCATAAGGAACAAGAAAAATGAGCAGTTTGCTGTTCTGTATGACTAGCTCTCCTACTTTTAGACCTGACCTTTTTGCAAACATTTTTGTGACATGTAATAGTGAGCTTTTCTGTTAGACACGCATGAAAAATCATGGTGGTGTGGTGCAAGGAAATTATTAAATCTTGTTTGAATATATTCCAATTTACTATGCTTGTTCTCTTTCATTTCTGTCATGCTTGGACAACTTGTGAAGAAGGGTTGAATTTTGCAAATAGCTGGTGCCATTTAAAAAACACTGCATAGGAATTAGTGAAATGAGAATTAGAAAATGAAGATAATAGGTGCTTAATCAGTAGCCCAGCAGTTTTTTCATTCCATGTTGAGGTAAAAAGTATCTGTGTCCGTGCCACTGCTAACATCTAGGTCACTTCCTTCTGTATGTATGCGTGTTTTTTGTTCTTTGTCTGCACTGAGCAAGCATATTTTCACTGGCATTATACCTATTTTTAATGGTGTTCTGACTATTATTAATAATAACAATTTGTCAATGGAAGTGCAAAATCAATGCTTATAATTAGACTTTATTAATGTTTTTCATCATCAAACTTACTTGCCACCAAATACAATAGACAATAGAACTTGAGGGAAGAGTTTATTAGAAGGCAATCCATGAATGAGTATTCATTATGAGGTCAACAATTCTGTGCATTTCAAATTGTCAAAAATCAAGCAAGTATTCAAAATACTGCTTTATTTTTTAATCATTATCAAAGTCATTCCTTGGCATATGTCTTGGTCACTGTAAAAGGTAGGATAATATTGTAGATAGACTTCCCTTCTAACCCAGCTGGGTTGTTATTTTAACATTACAGCTTTATTTTAAGGATGTTTTTCACAAGTGTGCGTGCTTGTTTTTGCAAGAGGAGAGGGCTAGACCCAACATCTGTTCTGTTTACTGCAAGCCTCTAAAACTTTGAATCCCCTGGGGTAAAGAAGTATTTTCTCTTTGCCACCTGTGATCATAATATGGTTAAGATGTGTAAGATATTTTTTTTTCTTCTTCTTCTTTATTGCTTATACCAGTGTTTTGGTTTTATTTCCATAAAATTAAGTTATCCAATAGTAGTCTGAAACCATGAAAAGCTACAGGATTCCAGGTTTACAATCATTTGTGTAACCTTAGTTAGGCTGCATTATACACTTAATTTTCTTTAGTTACATCATAACATAGAGTTTCTTTCCCACATTCCTTTTGTCATGTAATACAATTATTGGTTTTCCAGACAGTTGCAGATGCGCCTAAGTGGCTACGTATATAAACTTAATTTCAGTGATTTTCATTGCTGTAGGCAGCAGGCTACCTGTCAGAAACCTCTCTAGAGGAACAGTGGAGAAACAGGATCTTCCAGGATGCCTTGCTAGGCCAGAGTCTGGCACATGTGCTTGGGGTAGCCTAGGAAGACTTACTTAACTAATTTCATTTAGACATGTGACCAAGACATCTACCTTAATTTCCATTAATTCCTTGATTGCCTATGTAGTAAGTGGCTAAAAGGACTAGCATTTGTGTTTTCAGTTGAGCACATGCTAATAGATTAGCTAAAGTAAATCTTTCTTCCTGGCAGATACTTGACTGTATATTAAGAGCCTATCATATCACCCCCTATTGCTTTTCCCTACGTGGATCTGTACTGAAATTCAGGTAAGAATAATTAATTTGTTTCATGATAGTAAAGATAGGATTTCTGGTATGACCTCTCAGAAACAGATAGAGATTTGGATTTACCATTAAGAAACAGAATCACAGAAGCAATCACTTTCCACGTGGAAGACAGTAGCTTGTCAGTAGCAGTAGGTAAAAATGGGAAAAGTTAGCTACTAGTAAAAGTAATCTTTCCACAGAACTTATGTGTGTTTTTATTAATACTGGCATGATATGTACATTTATAAACACAGATTTTTTGATTAGTGCAAACCAGTACATACCCTAGTGTTGGGAGAAGAAAAATGTAAGAGTCAGTCAGAATTCAGATTCTAACATTTTCTTAAATATAGTGGAGATGAAGGAGCTTTTTGACATTTTCATGCTCCTCGTCAGGAAAGACAAACTTTGTTATAGGCATGAGACATTCCTATCCTGCACATTTATTAGCATTTCCAAACACATTCCCAGCATGATGCTACAATAAACATAGAGAATGATGATTCATACTCCCTTTTTGTCCCCGAGATTTTCTCCTGTCAGCTGCTCTGTTTATCCATAGTAATATCCTTCATGGCAATCTGGGTCAGATGGAGTGGTGATGTTCCAATAGCTTTAGCTTATTTCAGCTAACATCCTTACCAGAAGTGCTCAATTAGTTCTTGGTAGAAAACTCATTTTCAAAACATACTTTTTCTAGACATATATTTTTGCATTCTTCTTTTGGTACCAGCTTTTACATCAGGAAAATATAGCAGTACAGAATTATGCTACTTGATAATATCTAAAGTATATATATTTTTTTAAATCATGATTTCAGAAGAAGCAGCACAAGTAGTATGCGTACATATGAAAGTATTGTATTTCTGCTCACAAAATTACAGAATGGTTGAGGTTGGAAGGGACCTCTGGATGTGGTCCAAAAGCAGGGCCATCTAGAGCCAGTTGCTTGGGACCATGTCCAGACAGCTTTTGTGTATCTCCAAGGATGGAGATTACACAGCTTCGTTGGGCAACTTGTTGCGTTGTTTAGTCAACCTCATAGTAAAAAAGAGATTTCCTGAAACTCAAAGGGAGCAGCCCAGAACAAGATACAAAGCTCCAGCTGTGGCCTCACCAATGCTGATCAGAGAGGAAGGATCACCTCCCTTGACCTACTGGTGAGATTCCTCCTAATGCAGCTCAGACACTATGAGCTACCTTTGCCATTAGGGCATATTGTTGGCTGATTGTAAACTTGCCTGTGGGACTCTGGCATATACTGATGCAATTTTTATTAAATATTAGATGCTAAATATGAATACATATATTCTGAAGTATTCTACAGTTGTTTACAGAAATGTCTTCAGTGCTATTGTACATAAAGTTTCAGAATCCATTTGAAATACATGCAATCAAAAGATGCAATTAATTTAGTACAGCTGCTATCATGATAAATATTATACAGAAATTAAATACCCTCCCTAAACTCAAAAGTAAGCTTTTATATGAATTTTCAGTTGTTTATATCTCTATATATGAGGTAGCATGCAGACAAAAAAAAATGGATTTTGATACCTAATTTTTTTTTCTCTGTAATCTTTCCCCTGACAATTTTTTTAACCTTATTTCATTATTATTAGAAGTCTGTCCAGAAAGCATATGCTGATTTTTTTAACTAGTCCTCACTATAAAACATAAGCTTTTCTAATCCTGGCTTCTGCACTTTACTCATCAAAATAATTTTTCTTTTGCATATCTGGAGAATGGAATTCTGATTTAACTTACTAGAGTCCCTTTAGAGTGCAGTAGCAAAGAGATTTCTATGGTGTGATTAAGCCATTTAAATGTATAACCCAAAAATACTCCTGAGGTAACCAAATCAGGAGCCTGAAGAGACTACTGCACTTCTAGGTGTTTAGGTTGTATATACTAAAAATTTAGGCTGCATGAAATGCTCTCTTAATCCAAGAATTGAATACAAGGTCAAGAATTTATCTCAGTTCCTTCAACTGGAGAATATGTGACTCAGTCTTTGAAAGCACGATCATACCTTTAAACTGAAATCTGACATTTTTGGGACTTCAGAAACACATATCTGAACCTTCGGTATTATAATATGTCTACATTGGTGAAAACTCCACAAGAACTGAAGCTTGGTCAGTCTACAGTCAACAAATTTATAGAAAAAGTTTCTATGAAATGGAGTATTAAGATATTGCCAGTATCATTCTAAATAACATACTGGATAAAATAAAATAAAATAAAATAAAATAAAATAAAATAAAATAAAATAAAATAAAATAAAATAAAATAAAATAATTGCTGTTGAAAGAGTCCACCGATGTGAAGTAACAGTTTAGTTACCCATGCAGGATCAAGGTTCTTCATCTTTTGCACTCATCTACTGTATTTTCAGATACTCTGATCAGACTCCTGACACAGCATTTGAGAGCCTCCCTCTATCTCTCAGTTCAAGGCCTGTTTCTGCTCCCACCAGCTGGGCAGCAAAGAACATAGATTAAAACATAGAAAGTACTCATAATAGCAGAGAACAGGCTGTTCTTCCCTCCAGGAGCAGCTTGGCTGTAGAGATGAATGTATTTTTCTAGAAGAGAAAGGAAGGTATTCTGTGCCAGTCCATTCTTTCCCTTGAACAGGAGCCAGTAACTACGGTCTTAAAACCTTTGTGCAAGGATCATAACCATGTATCATGAGCTCTATACAACAGCCAGTTAATGAGAATTCTTTAGCCTAAGTGCGAGTTGGTGTGTTTGGACTAGGATGAGCTTGACTGCTTCATCATTATTTACATAACTGTCCACACAGCCAATAAATAACTCTGTCTATGAATAAAACATGCATAAAACTAGGTAGCATTGTGGCCTCCAACTCTCAATGCCTTTTCTGCAGTGTGAGGTAAAATGCAATCTCACAGAGCAGATGGACTTCACAATAGACAGAATGATACTGCGTCAACATAGGTGTATAGCAACTTGATCATGAGGGAGCTATAGTACACACTGTGCATCCCTAAGAGAAGGAATATGTACGTGGAACACATTTTCTCCCAGAATGTTCTAGCTCTGTCTCAGATAGAATTAATTTTCTCTGTAGTAGCTAGAACAGAGGTATGTTATGGATCTGTGGTGATAATAATGATAAATATTCTATGTCATGATAATACAGAGATGTTCTTATTGTTGCTGAACCATTCTTAGACTGAGTCAGGGCATTTTCTGCTTCTGGCACCACCCCACCAGCCAGTAGGCCAGAGCTGCACAAGGAGTTGGGAGAGGACACAGTCAGAACCACTGAATCAAGCTGAACAAAGGGTTATTTTATATCATATCATATCATACCATATCATATCATATCATATCATATCATATCATATCATATCATATCATATCATGCTCACCACATAAAGCTGGGGGAAGGTGAAGAGGGGAACATTTGGAGTGATGGTATTTGTCTTCCCAAGAAATGTTTACATGTGATGGAGTCCTGCTTTCCTGGAGATGACTGTAAACCTGCTTGCTAATGGGAAGTGGTGAATTAATTCCTTGGTTTGGAAAGGTTCTGTACATGGTTTTTGCTGTACTTATTAAACTTTCTTTATCTCAACCCATGAGTTTTCTCTTTCACACTTCTGGTTCTCTCCCTCATCCCACCCGGGTGGGAGAGTGGGGGTAAAGTGAACAAGCAACTGTGTGGGTCAGAGCTGTTGACTGGGCTTAAATCAGGATACTAATCCGCTCAGCTATCTTTAGCATCAACTCAGGCTGAAAACTTGGAACCTTATCATGGTCTCTCTCTTTAATGACAGCAATGATATTGTCTGCCTCAGGCCAATTATTTTTCCAGGTTTAAGGCTGCAATCCATTACAAGAATATAACAAGGTTTTGTGGGGTTTGGTTTGGTTGTTTTTAAAACAAAGAAATAAAACCAGTACAAATATGGAGGCTTTTTTCATGTAGCTTTCATGGGGTTTTTGTTGTTTGTTTTTTTTTATTATTATTTGTTTGGGTTTTTTTTTCCTTCAAGCAAAACATGTGTGGTCGTCTTCCAAATAAAATATACTGCAAAATTGCATTTTTATAGGTTTAGTACTAGAGCCTTAAACATTCTGATTGTGTAAACTATTCTTGGTCCCTGAGGAATGTTCCTGTGCCAGCATCATTTTGCATACATGCCCCCAGTATTTTCAGCTCAGGGCTTCAGAGATTTAGTCAGGAATTATTTTTTTTTAGTTTACTTTTTATTTTTTCCCCTTCATTTTCAAACTTCTTGGCATTAAGAAAGAAGTGGAAATTCCAAGTGTCATGCTTTTAAGTTTTCCTGGGTTCTCTTCTATGAAAATGAGTGGTTTATTTCAAAATTCTTAGGAGAAAAGCAAATTTACCAACAACATAGATGCTTTAACATTTGATTTGGGACCAAATATCTCTAGACATGTAAATATTTTTTAAATTAACTTTCTTAATGAATAAATTATAAATACATCTATATATGTTTAAAAAAAACACAACCACACTTTATTTATGTGCTTGACATAGTGTCTCAGTATACCTCTTGACATGAAACTTATTCTGATGTTTTTGTGCTGCCTGCTGCTGTAGATTTTTCCTAGTCCTATTCCAGTGTGTCAGCAGGGAGTCCAGAACAGAACATTTACATTTTCAAATTAATTCTATTGGAGATGTTCCTGTGCTTGAGGCAAGCATCTCAGGTCAAAAGATAAACATTTATTTCATCATGGTAATGTTGGCCTCCTTCTCTTGCTTCAAAATGCTCAAAGATGGTGTTTTTTTAATGTAAAAAGAAATAATAATATATAAATATAGCTACCTAGTTAAATAGATTTTTACCACATTAAAATTAGAACCATAACTGTCTTGAAGTAGTAACATTTTATGAAACAAATGAAAAAAAATACCTTCATTAATAACAACAGTCATAACATTATGTTTAGATGAAAAAATTAAGGAAGTTGCCTGATGGATTCTTCAAACTTGCCAGTTTGTTTGGGATATGATTTTTCTCTGTACTTAGCCTCCAGTTTACTGCTCACTGGGTTAACATAAACAGGAGGCATGGCAAGGTGACCTTTTCAGTCTCTTGTAGTTTGCATCATTCTTGAGCAATTTGGTGAAGGAGCAGTATTAGCATTGGCCTCAGGAGAGATGAAGCAGTTCTACTTCTCCCAGGTGAAGAGGATGTGCCTCTTTTTATGCCTAATATCAGTATGATGGGTTGAACTCAAAACCAGATACTATTTCTTTCCACCTTATGCAACTTATGTTCCTGACAGGAGATCAGAAATCTTCAAAGGAATCTGTCTGGGCTGTAAAGGGAGTGCTGGTTTCTCCTGAATGAAGATGCCTTAAGCTAACTAACCATTGATTAGCTTCCTAAGAATAGCTGCAGGATTCCCAGAAGCAGAAAAGAAAGACCATCAAATGCCCATACAGGAGACTAACAGAAGGTCCAATCTTATTTGAGAAAAATCTGGCAATAAAAATTAATAGGAATTATCCTTGGACAGGTTTTACAAGAAAATAAGCAGATAAATTACATGCCAGCATAGTGTAAATAGAGGTGCGTAATGGTGACATGAATTAATGTGATGTAATGAAGTGCTAAGCGCTGCCATTATCTTGTCTTCCCAGCATGTCTTAAACAGCTGCAGCTGCTGCTGAAACAACTTGGAATAGTTTTCTTTTTTTTAGAGTTTAGTAGAAATCATACAAGATTTTACAATAAGCTGACAGTTTATAAATTCTGTTTCAATTCCCCCATTATGCAATACACACACTTCATTTTACTATTTGACAGTGCATGTTCACTGAAGTAAATCGCAGGGGATAAATCACCCATTGTGTTCTCATGTCATAACTCTCTATCGAGGGATAAATCATCATGCTTTGAGGCAGTGTTGAATGAATAGGCAGTACCTGTCTGAAAACTATCTGTACACCAAAATAAACCCAGAGCTCCCAGAGATTTTAAACTGATACAGCCCCATTTATGTGCAAATGAAGGGAGATGAATTCCCACTGATAATATTAGTCTGATGCATTATTGTGAGGAAAAAAAAAAAAACAAGAGAGAGAGAGAAAGAAAGATAAGGTATCAGACTGCTACACAATATGGTAAGAAGAAAGAGTTCATTCCCTATCATCGGCTACTGGATCTGATTGTATATGAAACAGAAACCAATCCTGTATCCCTACTCACTATGCTGTATAGGAATGGCCAGTTTTCCAATTAGCTCATGCTTAGGTAGAGTTAATACAATTGTCACCTGCAAGAAACAATTAAAAAAAAAAAAAGAGCAAAAAACATTCATTGTTGTTAAACTCTAAGGGTAATGGAGGTCATTTTGAATTACTGTATATCAATTATGAAGTTGAAATGGAGATGGTATCATTCTCTATAAACATTTCCAAACATCTGAGCATTTTAATTAGCTAATGGCTAACATTATTAGCCAAAAATAGCATGGGAGAATGAAAAATTGGAATAATAAGTCCAGGAATTAATAAATCAGAGAATGATGTACATACAGAGATGAAAGTCCTGCACTTTGTATTAGGAATAATAGGTTCCAGGTATATACCTACCCATGTCTGTAATCTTCTTTCTGATTTAATAAACTATATCCCAGTGGCTACTGGTCAACAAATCTCAATAAAGATATTGATCAACCAAAATTATATTTTTTTACCTTTTAAGTACTTTCAGTGCAATCCCATATATTATTATTTTTTAATAACATCTAACTGTATAGTCAAAGACACTGATGAAAACAGGGTAAAAATTTCTCAGGAGATTATTAAATGTTTATTGTGGCTCATAGTATACTTGTTGGGCATGCGTATAAACCAGCAAAAGTACTTACTTGTTTCTACTTCATAATAGGAATCTAAACTTTATAGGTACAAATTAAAAAAAAAACAAACCAAAAAAACCAAAAATCATTATCATTCAATTTAACAAACAGTAGTATGTTTAAGTTCTTGCTAAAAATAATTTAAAAACAATTTCAATGCAAGGAAAGTAACTACTAAGTGAAAATTAATTGGATTTTTTGTGAACACACACACAAAAATGTTTATTTTATTATTATTTTGATGAATTTTTTAATTCATATATAAGGAAATATCCCTGTGTGGCACAAGGATGCTTGCAAGTTTTGGTATTCAGATCTTTTCAGACTTAAGAGATACCAAATGGTGGTATACGGACATTTCAGTGCTGATGATAGTGAGGCAGGCCACCATCCTTGTGCATAAGAGATTCAAGCAGACTATAAATCTGTCACCTCCTCTGCTTTGGTTTTATGCACCTTATTGAATTGTGGAAATAGTGTAATCAAATGTACCTTTTATGAGCAAGGACTACTATTGTTTACTAGCTGCTGAATGTGAAAGGTTAAGATACAGTTGTCTTAAGATGTTTTTGAAAGCCTACTTCTTAACAGATACAGGGCTTTTAACTTTTCTAATTAATGTGGGAAATCTCAGACAAAGTGAAAAACTTCACTACCATATGTAACATCATTTCCTTGCACAGGGAAATCTATGCGCAGAAGTCTCGACACAGTACTTTGTATTTCTGTGAGCAGAGGTTTTAGATTAAATATCTAATTAAAAGCTCCATCAACAGCACAGTTTTGTTGTATTACATGCTTTTAGACACTTTAATATGTTAGAGTCACAGATGAAAGAAATATATAGATACACAGAATATGGTATTTTGAAACCTGCCTTGCCCTAATACATATATTTTCTCCCTTAATCATACAGTTTTATCTAGAGAAAAATTGATTTTCAAATGTTATGTGGATAGGGAACTAGTCTGGTAGTTAGGAATTCACATATCTTTTTTCATCATCTGAATAAAACAGACCTTCTCCATTTTTATGGATTGATTTTCTGGTAAATACAGATGCAATATGGATGACTTTACCGTATGGTTATATACAGAGGTGGTATATGTTTCCCAGAACATGCTAAGATTCCGGCTTGGCACTATACCCACAGGACAGTTAGAGGACAGACAACAACAAGAGCTTTCCCTTCCTTTCTCCCTCCTTCCCCGTCTTCCATTCCTATCATTCATGACTTGCTATGATAATGGTACAGCTTGTGTATCGCATAAAAGTCCTGTGAAAGACAGGAAATGCTTGTTTATTCATAATTAGATTTTCCTAGAACAGACTAACATAGATTAAATGAAGAAAATGGGGAAAAGACAGCTAATGGATCTTGTTTTCTATGCTGGATTGTTTAGTGTAGTCAGATGGATGCTGCAGTGTAATGTATTTTTTCAACATACTTACCACTGGAGTGTGTAAGAATGTCCCAGAAATGTGTTTGGTGTGTCATACATGATACATTTTCACAGTTAGTAGAGAAGGAGAAGCAGGTGAGCAGAGTTCCATGTTGGAACTCT
>VXBZ01004723.1:68240-82563 GCA_013399135.1 Heliornis fulica | reverse complement strand
CTCACCTGCTTCTCCAACTCCAACCTCACCTGCTCCTCAACTCCAAACAAACACCAACACTTTGTTGGCGTTTGTTTGGGGTTTCTGTATCCATAAGTATTTAACAGTCACATTGCCATGATATACCACAGGCTGTAAAGCCCTTAGAAATGTCCTGTGTACTTTAAGGGGAAAGTTGAAGACTTTACATAATACCCAATAATTTCAAAGGTGAAATGTCCAAGAATAGAAATATATCTTTTTTTTTTTCTATGCAAAGGCTATCAGCTAAAAAAAAATAAATTAAAAATAAGCTATATTTGATATAAGTAGTTAGAGTATATCTGTCTGTTTCAAAGATTCTGTAAGAAAATCCCATAAGCTTTTTAATATGATAGGAAAAAAAAACCCTCTTTGACTAATATGTGAATATACTAAAGCATTTCTAGTCCTTTCCAAAGATCTTACTCTGATCTTTGCAAATTAGCAGACCTTTAAGATATACACCTTGCTAACAATGCCAATGTCTTTTGGTTTATCTTCCTATATTTTAGCTCTTATTTGAAGAAATTTACCAATTTCTGTGCAAGTTGACAGCATGCAGAGAAGCTTTCCCTCCTCATCTTTATTATATTATTTTAATATGAAAATAGCTCTTTTCTTCAGTGGATATTTCTGTTTCTATCTGCTAGTATAATCTCGATAGTTCCAATCTTTAACTGGTAACTTCAGTATATGCTTTAAAACAAAACTCATACCACATTGTTTTGTTTTGAGGCCTTTTGCTTTGTTTTATTTTCAAGTGCAGTGGTAATATGAGCAGAGTTAAGTCACTGTCATTGACGTTTTGGTAAAAGTATTCTATGTAGTACCTTGCCTCTATTAGTGTCTAGTAGCAGATGCTACTGGCTACAGGAGAACAGACTGAAATATTCGATTTCGCAGTGCTTCCCTGTGTTATGTTTTTTCTTTTTCTTTTTCACATAGCTTTCTCCCCATTCCCACCCCCATGTATTTATTTACCAGAGTCAGACCATACTTCAATTTCTCTGGGTTATGGCATGTAGCATTATGACATGCTATGCAGCACATGACAGGCTATGACATGCAGCATGACTAAATACCCAGATTTCCCCCTTTATTCCAGCGCCTGAGTTCATACCTTCTCTGCTATAAATGCACATTGTGCACTAGGGAACAGGAGAGAAAGCAGGTATTGTGAGCTATCTAAAACTGCAATTTGTTTGGAAGCTCCATCCTGTTTGCAGACATTAACTTTTAAAATCCTACAAGAAATAATCATTGAACAATTGACTTCAAAGTCTCCGGGTGCAATAGCAACTTTTCTTGCTACAGCAATTCTTAGATTTTCTTCACTGTTTCCACTGTGAGCAACACAGCAGGTATCTTTTTTGTTCTCTGAAGCACACATAAATGCCTACCAACTGGCAGACAAAAGGAACTAAAATCATAACTAACACACTTGTGCTCATTTTAAAGAAAATCAGTCCACGATTTTTCTATAGAAACTCAGGGATATAAAAGCTCAAAATGGTAATTCAGAGGAAATGCTAGCCGTGTTTTAGTACAGAAAGAAGTGCAGTGTATCTCAATCAAATCTACCCAGAATAAGATCAGATCATAAGAAATAGAAGACTTTGTCTGGCTTTCTATGCATAGGGCAGACAGAATTTTCTGGAGAACCTAAACCCACGATTGCCTGGTAAACCCACTCATGCAGCCAGCCAGCCAGTACTGGAAGTCATAAAATATTTGGCTTTAATTATGCTTCTCAGTAATGGCTGTAAATGCCTTTAGTGCACACTGTTGAAAGGTTCCATCTAAGCATGTGTTTTGTGTTGCTTATCTGTGAAACATTTTTTTTTTCTTTTTTGAATATTCATTTTCCTCTTATGGTAAAAGTATACCATTGCATTGTTACTCAAGGCTTCATGGCAACTATGACTATTCTGCTGGACACAAAATTTCTGGATTTTCTTGATCCAGTTTGGTGGGGGGGTCTGTATTCTGATCCAACGTGCAGTTGAAGCACAGCTTTGGACCACCCTATTTCTCGCTATCTTTGTTTTGGCAGCTGCATCCTCAAGTTCTACAAAGGTATTTCACCCAATCCTGTTCTCATAGCTGCCGCCTGCTATTTTCAAGTTCATTCTCTCCAATAAAATAAATTATTTAAGGGCTTAATGGTTCTTTATCTTACACTACATATTCCTTTTCAAAGAACATCCATGTACTTATATTCAGTGTATAATTAAATATGGTTTTCAAGGGATTTGGAGCTGAATTCAGATGTTTTCATGCATACAAAAAAGTGTGTTGTTTGGTACTAAACTCTTTGTTTAACACAATGAGCAGAGCTAGTATTTTTATTAGAAATAAAGCTCACTAAAGTTATTGCAGATCAGACTTAAAAAATCTCCTGATCATCTTCAGAAGCTTCTCCTTTACCAAGTAATTCCTGAAGTGTTGTCTATGACCAAGTATTAGTAAGGAGCAACAGTATATATACAGTACTCATATAGACGTAGCGTACATGTAGACTGTTTTGCCAATGTGTAACCCCCTGTATAATTCTTAAGATTTTAATATTATGAAGTATGGTCTTACTGGCCCATGAGAAGCAGTAATACCCTTTGGTTTGTACCCTGCTTCTAGCTGCATTGCCATAGAATTGCAACTCTAGTTTGGTTGTGAAGAATTGATCTGTGTATACCGGAGACTGGGTCTTGAACTGAAATGTCCATTTCTTCAGGGAAGCACATATAATGCTGTGGTGAGTACACAAATGTTGGATTTCAAGTACTCACCAAAGCTGCTCTATTACTCCCTGACTCAGATGGACAGGAGTGAAAAAATATAACAAAAAGCTTGTGGGTCTAGATAAGGACAGCGAGGTCACTCAGCAATTACTTTGAGGCAGAATGACTCAACTTGGGAAAATTAATTTAGTTCATTAGCAAACAAATCAAAGTAGCGTAATAAGAAATAATTCCAAATCTAAAAAAACACCTTCCCACTACTCTTCACTTCTTCCCCATCTTAACTTGACTCTCAGCTTTCTCTTTCTCCTCCCTCTGAGTGGTACAAGGGAATGAGTGTCGAGACTGGTTTGTCACATGTTGTCTCTGCCACTCTTTCCAACACTTTTCCCATGTTCTAGCATGGAGTCCCTGCCACAGGAGATAATACTCCATGAACATCTCTGACATGGGTTCTTTCCACAGGCTGCAGCAACTGCTTCAGTATGGGTCCCTTCCATGGAGTGTAGAACTCTGGGATCAGACTTCTCCAGAGTGGGTCCCCCATGAAGTCACAAGTCGTACCAGAAAACCTGCTCTGGCATGGGGCTGTCAATAGGATGTAGGGGAACCTCTACACCTCTGTCATCCTCGATGGGGTCCAGGGGTACCACCTGCTTCACCATTATCTTATTCATGGGCTGCTATTGTAGAATCTCTGCTCTGGCACCTTCAGCACTTCCTCCCACTCATTTTTTTATTGACTTTGGTGTCTGCAGACTTTTTCTCTCACATATTCTTACTCCTCTCTCTGGCTGCAAGTGCTTTTGCCTTTAAGCAGCACTTTTTCCCCTTTTAGCCATGTTATCACAGAGGCACTATGACTGTATCTGATGGTCTTGGTCAACAGCAAGTCCATCTTGGAGTCAGCTGGCATTGACTTTATTGGACACAGGGGAAGCTTCTAGAAGCTTCTCACAGAAGACACCCTTGAAGCCTCACCACTACCAAAACCTTGCCATGCAACCCCCCTACAAATATTTTACATATTTTACATATAAAATTTACCCAATGGTTTGCAGTCATCACTCTTTAATTGCTGTCTGTGAAAGAAAATAATTCCATAATATAATAGTATAAGTAGCTACAGAGGTCCTCCTGACAATTTTGCAACTGAAGCAAATCCAGGTGACCTTCAGTGAGAAGCAGAAGGACCATGAAGGCATATAGAAAGAAAATTGTTTCTGGCTTTACTGACTGGTTTGTACATATGAGGCTTTCTCGTGACAGATGACTATTATGTAGAACCATTTTTTTAGGGCAGCACTCCAGGTACTTGTAGAAAAATAGGATAGCATGACAACATGTGATCCAGATCGGTGTTGCTAGAATTTCCACTAGAGGAAAGACTTTATACAGTTTTATTAATGTTTGAGAATGAAAATCCATCATTACATAGAGAGATAGGTAATTTCAAATTAATTAATATGGCAATATATTTTTTCCTGTTATATTGACACAGAAATGCTAATAATGTAATTGCAGACTTTGAATTGATGAACCTCTGAAATTTTTATAACACTACACTGACAATAATATACTGGTGTATGCCATAAGCTCAGACGATAACAATTTTCTTGGTGCTGCACATAAATATGGTATGGCCACAAGAACTAATCAGTGTATTATCAAAAGTCAAAAAAAACCCCAGATTGAGTATGATGTTAAAAAAATGTTGCAATGACTGGATGTTAAGCAATTATCATCACTTGCTTTGCATACATGCAAAATCCCCAGTAATTTTGAGCTGCCTTTGAATTCCTGGTCTTCAAGTTCATTTTTAGAGTCAGCCTTCACATGTAGCTCAAAAAGTAGAGGGAAAAATATCTTTCAGCAGAACTGTAGATAATATTTCATTGACTAGATTTCGTAAATTTAAAAAGTCGCCTTTAGCTATAGCTATGTTGAATGGGCTAGTAAGGGAGTAATTTGAGCTCATCAGCTAAGGATTCCATTGATCTTTGTAGACTTTTAGGTTTTAAATACTCTTGTATATGTCTCTAAAGGTACAGCAACTAATTCATTCTGGCTTAACGGAATTAAGGAATTTACCTGAAAAGCATGAATTCCTCTTTCACCATGAGCTGTCATTAACAAAAGGCACCTATGGATAAATTCACTGAACTATTCAGGGTCAGAGAATTAAAACATCAAAAAGAATGATTTCATATCCTGAAGACTTTTTTTTTAATTTATTTTTTATATTTTATCCTGTTTCTTCATGTGATAAACCTGTCATTATATTACTGACTGAATAGATAGCTTTTTCAGTACTTCCCTCAGTATAGTGCTGAGGTAAATATACCATGTGCTTGGTAAACCTGTATGAGCTATTAGAGGTGGGAAAGCCTTTTTTAAAAAATAATTAAATCAGATCATTTAGCTGCAGGGTTGGTAAGAGGGATTTCATAGCATACAGGCTACAGACTACTGTCTCCCAAACATCCATTGCCACATAATTGTGTGGATTTTTTGTTATTATAGTGTAGTGAAGAGAGAAGAGGTAATGTGTGTGATAATTGCCTACTTTTCTTGGTGTTTTGATCACATTATTTTGTCTGTAGTGTGGGGAACTCCTTACTGATATGTGAAGTTTGTGAAACAAACACAGGCAGATTCTCAAATTCCACTGGAAACAAGGAAAACCAGTGAAAGGATTAGGAAACACTCCATATGAATCAAACAGACTCAATGCCTGGATTTGGTTAGGAAGTAGAAAGTTCAGGCTCTGACACATGTATTGTGCCACAGATTTGTCATGGCTTAGTTTCTTGTGATGTGTGTGCCCGTGTGTGTTATTTAATTACCTTCAACCACATAATCTAAAAGGTTATTGACTGCAGGAAGAAAGATCATATTTCTCTCATGAAATGTGGATATGCTTGGAAGTGCTTTTGCCTTGTATTAAGTTGTATCATATTATCTTGTGATAGATTTCAAAGTCTCCCAATTAGTTATTAGGTTTATGTATACTTCTCTGACTGTAGAAGCTAATTTTTAAAGCAGAAAAAAAAGTTGTTCTCTGAACTTGAAAAAAAACCCCAACACATTCCAAACCAGTAACTCCCCAACAATTACTGTCTTGCACAGCAGAAAATATGTGTGATATATTTCCATTTATATATGACATTTTCTGTATTATCTGTATATTTCCAGGCATTATCATGTTCTACAGTTGATGGGATTTTTTTAGATGAAAGTTTCTCCCCATTGTGGCATGAGAAAAGCCATGTAATTGGTAAGGAGAAACCCTTTAAAAGAATAAAGAGCAGTAACTATGTCAAAGCTGTAATCCTGTAGCAGGACATCATCTAACATGATTCTGAAAATAGAACAAGATAATCTTAGTGCATTGATGTAAAGACAAGAGGGTTTGCTGTTTTGTTATTATATGTTTAGCTGGTAAAACATGGAAAAATTAATAAAGTATCAGAAACTCTCTTATCTACAGAATTTTATAAAATATCTCCTTCTATCACCTTTGGTTATTATTTGCAGAATGATCTCATTAATTCCTTTAGTAAGACATTAAACCAGAAGATAATCTTCAGTAATGTAACTAATACACACCAGCTCCTCATAAGCATTCTGATCACCATACCAGATCAGAGGTTGTCTAAAGTAAAATCTTTGAAATGAGGAGAATAAGGATTCCATGTCTTCAGCAGGGATTTTCATTGTACAAATCCCCTCCTCTTGGGGCAGATTGCTTGCTACATTAGGGACAGCCAAGGAGAGCTCAGGGCATCTGGTACTTGTGTAGGCACTTTATCTCTTGTCCATCTCGACAGAGACATCTACCAACTAAAGGGAGAAAAGAGAAATGGATTTTCATCTTGATGTTAAGAGTGTTTGCTAATGGCACTTCTTATAGAGGCGGCAAACTAAGATTAAACTTTTCATGCCAAATATGAAAAAAATGGTGGTCTTTTACTTATTCATTTTCAAAAAATATTCTTCTTCACATTTCTAAATTCTTTCAGGAAATCTATTTCTTTACTTTTTTTTCTCTGAACAGATATAGTTATTAAGTCATTCTTAGCACCAATTACTGTTTGGGGTTTTTTTGTGACCATTTTTTTTCTCTTTATCCATATCGTAAACATTCGCAAAAACTGAGAGTCTAAGATTTAGAAATATGTTTCAAAATGTCTGCCACCTTTACTTCTGTAAGGGAAGGTAACTTCATAAAGAGAACAAATGACTTTAATTGTTGATGAGGAGAAAAAATAGGGCAAGATTTCAGGCTCTGAAGTCTTCCTTTCAGTGAGAAATAGAACTGTCCAACTTCAGATTAAGTACAAACTGATGTACAAGCATTATTCCAGCCTTATTTTATGGTTGTTTTGGGGTTGGTTTTTTTTTTGGTTTGTTTTTTTTTTTGTTTGGGTTTTTTTGTTTTTGTTTTTTGGTTTTGGTTTTGGGTTTTTTTGTGTTGGTTTTTTTTTTGAGGGAAAAACTTTGTCTATTAATCAGAAAGGTCTGTTTCACATGTCTAAGTGATGCGATTAGCTTTTGTGGATTAAAAAGATGAAAGTTTGATTCACTCTGAAATGTTCTGTAGTTTTCATCTCCGAATAGAGTATACAATAGGTATATGCAGTGTATTACGTGCTAGTTACAATTCCAATAAAACTTTAATGAATACCACTTATACCAACCTCAAATAAGATTCTGTGATTGCATGAAATGTGTAATGTAGATAATTCTCAAATTCTTATCTTTGTGGATGTGGGATTCCCTGCATTCTCTAGGAACAGAATTTGCTCTTCCCATTGATGTCAACTTTAAGCTTGAAGTGTCTATGCTAATGCTACAGTGTGCGTTTTCCAAGTGGCAACTGATTGCCAGTGGCAAACTGGCAAACAACTGCGTAATACAATTCCAAAACAAAGATGTCAAAATCCACTGCTCATTTCTGAAAAATGTGACAGTATTTGTCACTTGTAGCACTGAAGATTTTTTCCCTAACAGAAATTTATTTTTGAAAATGAGCATTACAGAAGCTACTTTCAATCATCTTGGCCACTGTTAAATGAATTTATGGATCTCAACATTCAGGATACGCTGCATCTTTGCTATTCCAGTACTGTTATGCAGCGTGGTATAATTAAAGTAACCTTATGCTTGTTCACTCTTTGATGTATTGGACAAGTGTTTCTCATGTTTCATGTGAAACTTTGATTCTTTTCACAAAGAAGGCAAATGTGGGACTCTGTAGATGTAAATATCAACTGCTGCATGACAGGGAACTTGTGTTGATATATATTCCATCAATTGAATGGCTATAAAATAGGAGTAGATAATGTCTCTATTTTGGTATAATTAAATGTTTGGTATTTGGAAAATTAATTTATGATAATGTTATATTTTATTGGCTGTAGTGGAGTTGCAGTACAATGAGTATAGGTTGTAGTGGACATTTAAATTTCATGCTGTGTTGAACATCAGCATTGCTTAAATGAAATCTTCCCCAGATGTTTACAACATTAGTTCTTATAAAGGGCATTCTGAAAAGCCCACTTCTATCTTCAACCAGCCAAATTTCTGAAAAAAGTTTGCTAGTGTGGAGTCAGCAGAGAGTTTTTAAAACAAATATTTTAAAAGATGTTCTTATTTAATTGCAGTTCGCAGTGTGTATAGCATTTTAAAATATTTTTAAAAATATATATATTTAACATCCATGCTTTATACATTTATTTTTTTTTTGCTACCAGTATAGCTGATTGATGGATTTTCAGAATAAAAAATAATGCTGGGGCTAAATATTGTCGTGAGGCTTTTATATTATGTGTTTGAATGTTTCATTCCATGTTGAAGAGAACATTTACATAGACTGTTATTCTCAAAACCCACAAAAAACCCCTACAATTCTTTAAAATATTTGGTAAATGTAGCCATGGAGAGACAAAGTGTTTGGAGTAGGGATATTTTCTTTTTTTAAAGGAGTGCTTCTATCATTGGTTCTTCATATAATGACAATAAAAGCAATAAAATCTGTGCCACTTTTAGATCATTAACATGCTTCCTATATTCAGCCCTGCAGACACTATTCTCTTATTTCATATTTTGTTTTCATGCCTTTTTGAAGTCTTTCAATTAAGGTTGGCCTTTGTCACACTTCAAGCTGAAAAGTGTTTTTCCTGATGAGTAATCCCATTTAATTCAAATTAAATTTAGTGGAATGGTAGATGCTATAATGGTATCAGAGACCAGCATATTATTTCTCTTTCTTTTTTTTTTTCTTTACTAAACTGTATTAACAGAAAAGAAGGGAAGAAATGTGAATGACTAACAGGAAAGGCTTACTGAAAGGATCAGCAAACTGAACCCTTCCATAAATTACTTTCTGCTCCTATTACTTTCTGACTTGCCATAGCTACTCACTATTGCAGTACTTCAATATTTCTATTTTCAGACTAATGTCCTTGAAAACCTGAAGATTGTTCCATGGTGATATGTTTCCTCTGATATCTAGATTAAAATAAAATATTGTTTTAATTTGTAGCCTTAGTAGATTTCAATCAATCTCTTGAAAAAAGAAAAATCTGGGTTTTTTCTTTGTAATTTATGATTCATGCCTTCATGACTGCATTTTGCAATCACTCATAAGTAAAAACAACTTTACTTGAAAAATTAGGGTATTTCAGATAATTTTATATTTATTTAGAACTGTTACTTTCAACAGCAGAGAACATGGAGGAGATGCACTTACTGTTGCTTTCCAGCAAAAAAAAAAAATGGATTTGTAGAAGTTCATGGAAATTTGTCTTTTGTAATCATGAAATTATAATAATCATCATGTAATCGTGAAACTTGAAGAAATATCTGATTTATATTATGTGCTTATTTCACTAGTGATTTTAATCAAAATCATGTACAGTTAGGTTTTGCATAACATAAATGACATGATTAGGCTCACAAAAAGAATTTGGAATGTCAACAATTAATTTTTTTTTACCTTTCTGAGACACGGGACCTTAAATTTAGAAATTGTCTATTTATTTTAGAAAACCTAGTAAAGAAATATTTCTCTCCAGAATTCAGGAAAAGTACTCTTTGCATCATAGAAAAATACAAACACACTAGAGAGAGGGAAGAAGATTATTTATTATTTTACAAAAGCCATTGTCCTTTTAACTACATGGCAAAACATAAAGACAAGTACAATTTAAAGAAATAAAAACACATAAAAAGCACAAGTGTAAACCTTTCGTCATGTCCTGTTTAAAACTTGGTATTTTCTTGCCTGGTTGTCTTCCAGCCCTCAAAGTTTTATCAACACTTGTCCTGACAAAAAACCCACTCTCATCCAGAATGCTTATTTCTTCTTTATTTCACATAAGCCATTAATAAATCTAGTGCTGTTGCTGTCATTGATTCTGACTCATTCATCTACAGTTTCAAGCGTCCTTTAACTAGGAACCTCTAAAGTACTTTTGTAAGTTCTCATGTTCCAAGGATTCAGAGCTGTGATGTGCAACTGATGTATTAGTCAAGCCCCTACTTAATGGTTTTGGTGTGCTTTTCTTTCTTTTTTTTTTTTTTTTGCATTGTAATCAGTGTTGATTCAAAGCAGACTTGTAAATAAAATGCAATGTTTAACATAAAGAACTTTAAAGGTTAATTTTCATGTCTAGCTTGTAGTGTTCAATACCACTGTATTTGTGTTACCCCAAAGAGCATATTTTATATTCTCCAGTATAAAGCTTTATTAGAATTGTCTTAATCACTAGTGAAGAGAAAGGATAAAAATAACTAGTTTACACTTTTTTTTACACCTGGAGTCAATAGCCTGACTTTCACATTTCTTCAGAACATGATGGGCATATTCCTGTTGCAAATGGAGAGCACAGGATTTCTAAAAACTGTGTCTAATGTAGGATACCAACTGAAGAGATGTACTTTGTGCTTGGAGGCTTACCAGATTCCCTGAGACTCATGAGTGAGATTATTTACAAGTAGAACTTTTACCCAAATGGTGCTTTTCCTGTTTCTCAGCCATGGTTTCATCTGCACCTTCCAAAAGAGGGTAACAATTTGCTGCAGTTTGCCGTGGGTCTCTAGAAAGGATCCAGGGATTTACAGTTCATAATCTGTCTTGAGTTGAGGTCTTTAGTTGTCTATATCTGCTTAATTCTTTTCATTTGGAATTATTTGATTTCACAAACAAAAGAATTGTTCAATTCTCTCAGTGCCTCCTCCTCTCCACTTCACTGACCTTGGTGTCTGCAAAGTTTCTCACATCTTCTCATTCCCTTCTCTGGTGGCAAAATGCAGCTGTTTGCATTTTTCTCTCTCTAAAATGTGATTCCCAGAGGTGGGTGCTGTGACCCGCATTGATTCATTGGGCCTTGTCAGCAACAGTGTCCACCCTTGAAAGCCCAGCTGATATTTACTCTATTGGACCTTGGAGAAGCTTCTAGCTGCTTCTTGCAGAAGTCACCCTGCAAAACCCTCACACTAATACAAGCCTCATGACACTTCTAATCTCTGCTCTTAAAACTGAATTTACAAAAAATAGTGAGTTAATGAATTAAAGAAAGAACTATTATGATCCTGGCTGTAGTCAATTAATATTTTGCCTGTAGGAAGAGGAGATGTCTCTGAATTTGTTAAACTATACGTGAACTACCCTACTTACTTGAAAAGCAGAACAAATAACCTCTGATATTTTAGTGAAGCATGGCGCCAGTTCTCAAGTTGTTTAACTTTAATGATGCATCCTCAATAAACACTGCTACGTTGTGAGACTTTACAGATATTTTTAAAAATGTCTTGTGAAATGAAGAAAAACCTTCAGGAAACTGGATATGGAGCAGATTCCTCTGTGTCTTTTGTACTCAGATGTAGGGATACCAAAAGAGCTCTTTAAGAAATAAAAGGAGCTTTTTCCTTTTCACACTGAGTATTAACAATAACCTCTGAGTTCTTGTACAATATCCCAATATATACCTCAAACGGAGAAATAACCCTTATAAACAGAGAAAATAATTGCCATTTGAAACTTCAATTTTATCATTTTCACCTATAAAACACAGACTAACTTACTGTTCCTGGAAAGTGGACAGAAATAGAATGTACTTGGAAAGCATCAGTTTATTTGCAATATTTACAAGGAGGAATTATTATGCTAGGATGACATAATTGCTGTGAACATATAGTTCAGGAATTTCCCCTACAGAACTGAGTCAACTTCAGTGACCAGAGTACTTCTGGGCAAAAGTGAAGATACTTTTGGAGGATTCATCTTATTTATCTTTATATGCTCAAAATATAAATGTCTACATCTGAGACGGTGATACTTCTCTTGTATGAAGTGAGGGATTCCTTCTGCCTTAGAATTTTTCTATGAGATAAATTCCTGGACCATTTCTGTGTCAAGGAAGGATACAGTAGCAGATACATATGGAATTCTGGTAAATGGATTTACCTAGGAGAATATTTTCTTACTTTACTTACTTACTTTTCATACAGTTTGCCTAAACACAGAAATTTACTTTTGCATTTTTTGAATGAGAGCATAATTTTATACAAATGCAATTATTTTAAGACCTTAAAAATTCCAAGTATGGGGAACAAAAGATTTTAAGGAGTTTAAAATACAACAAATTTGTGTTTATTTATTACTTATTTATTATATTTTACATTTATTGCTTTATTCCTTTAAAAATATCAAACATTCCAATAGTATGGAGTGTCACTCCAGTAATCTATTGTGTTATTGAGGCATTGGAATATTTCAAATTTCTTAAGCTCAAGCGCATATGTTCCTTTTTTAACGTTATTTATATTCTAAATATCTGAATTATAAATTATGATATTTGAAGGCAAAATAATTTACAGGACTTTCAATTTATCTGTATTTTATTGCTCTTTATCAGACTGATTCCTATTCTAGAAACTGGCCTTTACACTAATTTCAGTGGAGCATGCCACTAAACGCTCGAAGGCTTTATATATGCCTTAATCACCAGTGCACTTTCTCTCAGGTTCCAAAATGGATGATGAAATAAAAGGCTTTTATATACACTAAATAGGTATTACTTTCTCTTCATACATATAAATATACACATACATATATTTATATGTTGTTTATTTGTATTAATATAGATACCAATATTAATTTTGAAAGGAGGAAAAAACCCCAGGAAATTTATGGTTTTATTTGTGTTTAAGGATTTTGGATAAATTAACTCACCTGAGAGAACTAAAATGTCATGAATTAATCAGATATATTTCTAAGTTGTTAACTTATGGTAACTGAAAGTTGATACATTCTGAAAGTAACTGATGTAATATATAATAGAACACTATCCTCAGGGCAAAATAAAGAGTACTACTCCTATCCATCATGAAAGCTCAGATGTTAATGGGATTTAAGTGCTCCCATAGGTCTTGCATTATGAGGAAAAAGACAGAATGCTGACAGTGGTAACTATTATAAACTAATAGAAATAATTCCTTATTTTCCTCAGAGATACTTAAAAATAGATTTGTATAACATTTTTAATGGATTAAGTACAAATAAAATCCCATGCTTTTGCTTAATGTTCTGAATGTATTCCTACTGAATACTGTACTACAATGTTAAGTGGACCATTTGATGATAGACATTAAAATGTTGTAGGATTAAGACTGGCTAATTGTTAATCCTACTGTGGTGTGGCAACATACCACTGATTGTTCTGAGAAGATTGTATGCATATACCATATTTATTATCAATAATTTCACAGAATCAGAAAATCACAGAAAGTAGGGGTTGTAATGGATGCCAATCAAACCATGTTAGTACAAAATAGATGATGAAATAGTACCACATTTTCAGAAAAATGTGTTAGAAAGATTTTTATTCAGTGAAACCATTAATATGTTATAAAACTATGGTTTTCAGTGATACATAAGCACAGACTGCAGTTAATCTCTTAAATTTGTTGTATCTACGACCCAACGTAATTTGCATACCTGCTAGAAAAAGGGTAACATCAGTGTAAACAGGCATATTACGGGTTCATTTAGATTAAAAAAGATTATGCCTTTGGAGGCTGGAGCTATAGGGGCAGTAATCACAGAATAAACTAGTGTTAGGATGTTGAGAATACCTTTCACTATGATAAGAAAAATTATGTCTGAACTATACCTCTGAGCCATATTAACCTTGAGTATTATCTGTGATAGTAAGAATTCTACTTTTTTCCTTGTCATAGTTCATTAAAAAATAATTTAGATTAGCTATTCCTTTAACATAAAATAATTTTTTCCTACTGCTTCCTTTAAACATTACTTTTCCTTTTGTCCTTGCTAAAAAAAAGAAAATAATATATTACCATCTTTGTATTTCTCATTTCTGGATTTTTGGCAAGATTCATTGTCTTCTTACTCAGAATTAGCAGAGCAGATGTTCATAACCATTCTTCCTAGAGTGTAGTAATTTTTATAACTTATTTTCTTTCCTTAAGTACCTGCAGGTATTCTTGTCCCTTCCCTTCCCTTCCCTTCCCTTCCCTTCCCTTCCCTTCCCTTC
>VXBZ01004723.1:14742-57940 GCA_013399135.1 Heliornis fulica | reverse complement strand
CCCCCCTTCCTCCCCAAACAACACTCAAAAAAACCCCAAAACACAGACAATTTTATGAGGGCACTACCCGTAAGCAGTGGTAAATGAATTCTGCACATCTGCCCTGCTCAAAGTTAAGGAATGAAAGGGATCACAGAGAAGTGGGAACAGCTTTACACCATTTTAACACACTTGGGGCAGACGCCAGAAGGTGATACTAAACCAGATAACAAATGCTAATTGACTGTAGATACGGAGAAAGTCAGAGACATGACCAAAGAAGCAACTGGCAGCTTATGGCAGCTATTTAAATTAAAAAAGAATGAATAGTGAAAAACGATAGGCCCCGAGGTGGGGGAAACACATCCAGGGATTTTCAACACTCTGACAAAGAGGAAGCCCAAGATGGATGAAAGCCAGGCAGCCTGTCAGGACTAGGATGTGCTGGCTGTTCCTCTGAGGGCAGTGCCCATCACAGCCAGGCAGGAGTGTAACTGGTTTGAGCACGCATCTTGTACACAACTGTGGATCCTGTGGGTGCTGTTAGAACAGAACCTTAGGAAGGAGAGACGTATCCATCTTCTACACCTATCCCATCTATCAGATAAATTAAAAATTTCTATGTCACTGACTCATAGGAATCTGGTTTTGCAGCTGCCCCACCCTAAGTTCTCCCATGGCAAAAATTGTCTGTCTTCTTTTATGATGACTGAACTAGTTCTGATGCACTTGAAATGCAATATCCTGTTATAAATCATCTTGCCATTTTATTATCCCCAAAATAATAAGTAATAATATTAAGTATTAACAATTAATAAACAACAAAATAAACAATATTATTAGAAATATGAATATTAATAATTCAAACATTTTCTTACACTTTTAAAATTTTTTGTTTGTTTTGATTTGTTTTACCCAACATGGAAAAAACTAAGTATATCTATTTCTGCCTCTGTGCTTTTAAACCTTAATAAAGTTTTGTTTAAAATTCAACTAATTTTTCTCTCATTAAAGTGATCCTGACTTCCTCAAAGTAGGTTAAATGTAATTATTAAACCATAGGAGATCCCAAATACAAAATAGAAAGTTCAAAGATAGATCACCTCTTGGTGATTAATTCCCTGCCTTGATCCTATCTTTGGCTTAATGATGAATAAATATTTTTGTTTCACCTACCCACTTTATTCTGGATTATTTTTCAAAGTTATGTTGCTCTCCAGCCTTGTTCTTGCTATGGGGGTAAAATTTTAGGGCTCCTTTGTTACTCATATAAGTTTGTACTCATATTTGAATTTCAGCATCTTATATATACACATAGGAATTCTTCATTTGATGAAAATCTGGTACCAGATTTGAGCAAAGCAACTAACTTTGCTAACTTTGCAAAATCTCAACTATAACTTAGTTATACTTTATTTAGCAGAACTTAGAAATCCAGCTACAATAACAATACATATATTTAGGCACACATACATTAATTCTGCACTATGAAATGGAATCTGAACCTTGATGTATGATTTTTTTTTTAGTATTCCTTCTGCAAACCAGAAATGTTCATTGTTACTTCAAACACACTTTCTGCTATGTAGTAGCATGAAGTAATGAAGAACATGAAGTAATCTTGTTAAAAAGGTTGTGATGTATTGTTATTGAAAACTATAACATGACTAAAGAGAACAACTTACAGAAATAAAAAAAGGAATGAAACCTCACAGTAATTTATGCTTTGTGTGAGATTTTCACCCATCATTCTACTGATATCAAAGCGATTAGGTTCAACATATCTCCTTGCCTATACTTTGCAGATTCAGGGATTGAAAAAAATCACAGCAGTCATCCTTCCTCCTGTGCAGACTGCAACTTGATTGTAGTGGGTATGTTTAAAAAACTTTATTAAACGTTGATGTTGAAGACAGCTTTTATTCCCCAGAAGTTCTTGGAAGACAGTACTTTGAAACAAAAATAAATTTCAGGTATAAATTGAGATTTGTGTTATGAAAGGATGAACCAGTTCCATTGCTGTTAAATCATATCTCATTTCTCCAGTATCATAAAATTTAAATATTCTTGTAAGAGATTCTAGTGATTCTGGGTCCCTGGGCAACCTTGTCTAGATCCAGGACTGGAGGTTGGTCGCCCTGCCTGTGACAGGGGGGTTGGAACTCAATGAAGCTTGAGATCCCTTTCAAAACAGACCATTCTGTGATTCTGTGATTTTAGTGAGATAATAATTATGGGACTGTTTGTTGTTTTGGGGTGTTTTTTATGTTTCTTTTGGGTTTATTTTATTTTATTTTATTTTATTTTATTTTATTTTAATTACTTTTTCCTTTTTCTTCCATTTTTTTTGTTCATGTTTAAATTGTGTTTTAGAGAGTCTGAAAAATCTGCATGATACAAAGAGATGAAAACAAGAATATTTATTTTAAAATACAGAGAATAAAATTAAATTGTCTAAAACCATATTTGTAGACAAAAAAAAATGTTAATATATCAGTATGATTCTCTTCCAGAATTTCTGAAAAACAAGCATAAATCTAGACACTTAAATAAAATGTATTTTTTCAGTTGTTGAATGATCATGAGTTTATTACCAAATATGTCAATGTATTAATCTAAAAAGGTTCCCAAAATTTTCTCAAATCAGTGGAGTTATGCAACAGTATGACACAATGAAAAATACATGGTATGCAACATAAATTTTTAAGATGAGTGCTGTCTTATTTGAAGAGTAAAAGAGAAATAATAATGTGCTTTGCAACATTTTATGAGACAGTGGAAATCCTGGTTTTGGTCACAAGTAAGACTCAATACAATTGCTGTATTTTATACAGTTGTTTTGGTAAAATGATGAGGAATATCAAAAGAAATCTAGCTGAAACAAAATATTTAAATACAATATGAAGGTTTTTAGAGAAGAAAAAGGTTAATTTAAGTGTGCTTTGGATGAAGTTACTGTTTATGACTCAGGTGTCCTTAGTCCCATTTGAAAACTGCATACTTTTGCTCAGTTTCCTACAATGTGTCTGGGAACTTTTCAGTTACTCTTACACTATTCCTATGATGACAACGTACTTGCAAATGTCTAGGCCAGTAAATCCAATTTTTCCAGTGCTTACTGAGAAGTATGCATTCTTTTAAAATTCTTGACTAGCAAGGTATCAAATACATTTCTATATTTGTTTATTAAAAACATCAACCTTAGCAACCATATATTAGAATTAATGTTTACAAAGCCAAATATAATGCTCTTGAAGAGACTGTTTTCAACCTAGGATATGTTTACATGATCTTCACTTCAAAGGCTAAATGAGTTCTTTGTAAATGGAATATTAAGGCAGGCAAATCATTTCATTATCTGGCTATTACATCAACACATCAGGATTTCTTCTGAAGGCAGCTTGTTGATATTCCCCTGTCTTCTTTCCAGCTGGCAGTTTCTGGCACTCCACTGAATTTTACAGTTCATAGTAACCTCAACAGTAGAGCCCATTCATAATCTTACACTTTGAAAGTCTTTAATATAGTGTAGGCCTAAATGCCATACATACAAATTCTCTCAGACTAGGGTTCCAATAATATTTTTGGCTATTCACTAAAGGAATTAAAAAATGTCATACGATTTGCAATGCTTATTCCATTATTTTATTTTTTTTCAATTTACTTGCTGTTTAGAAATCCAAATGTGTATTTTATTCAAAATTATTCCTTTTAGAAGTATCATTGAGCATAAAGTGTTGTGTAAAATCTTCATGGCTAATCTCACATGTATTTCTTAGCATTCTTAGTTTCTTAGCATTTTTTTTCCTCTTTGTTCAAAAGACACAATGCATGTTCTGTTATCTCCCAAACTTCACGATGTGGAATGGGGCTTGTGGCTGCTCAAGTTCTATCTGAGCTAGGATATATGCTCTGTCTTGTGATGACACTTGGCAAAACATATAAAATGAAAGGCTGACCTGGCCATGCCCCTCTTTCACTGATGGATTCCCAGAGGCAGAACATCTCCAAGCAGCAACTTCCTTTTAAGTCAGGTTTCTGGTTTGCTCTGGGTGCCAAGGTTAAGTTCTTGAAGAAGATTCATCCAAACAACTCTCTTGAGTGTCTTCCCTGAAGGCTGTCTGCTGTAGCATCAGTTTTTAGAGGCAGAGTTGATGATTTCTGCATTTTTAAAAGAAATTGTGTCATTAATTATAATGGAAACAAAGGGATGAGATAACATTGTCTTGATTTGAGTATTTTTGAATTATTAAAACAATCTTTCAGCAAATACTTATTGCTTTCAATGAGTATTGTTCATAGTACAATATCTGCTGATTAGATTGAGAATTTTGAAAAGAGTAAGACAATTACTGGAAAACAATAATTAGGTTTCTGAATTGGGGTTTACTGAGGACATGAACCTCTTAAATACCTGTGTTTTCTGTTTGTTCTTCCTTTTGATATTTTGCCATTCAGAGTTAAAAATATGAAGACTGGTAAAGTCATTAAAAAATAGAAGATTTTGTAATCTATAATAATACATAGGAGTTTTAAAACACAAGAGTTACTAACAGCAAAAATACTATGTGACTATTAGATAATTATGTGCAAAACAATTATCTAATATAATATCTAATAAATGGAAGAGAACAGAATAAAAGTGCAAGGAAATAACTATTACCAGAGTCCCATAATCCCAACCTTGTGAGCTCAAGCAGGAACACCTACAGCTAGTGGTACAGGATAATGTCCAGACAGATTTTTAATATGTCCAAAGATGGAGTCTGCACAAGCTCCCTGGAAAAACTGCTCAGTCACCCTCACCAAAAGAAAAAAAAAAATGTTGCCTGATGTTCAGGCAGGCCCTTCTGTGTTTGTGTCCATTCCCTCTGGTTCTGTCACAGGACACCACTGGAAAGAGCCTGGCTCTGTCCCCTTTACACCCTTCCATGGTGTATATTTCCTAACACAGGCCTTTCGGGTGTTATGTTAATGACTCATAACTGACTTTTTATAATGTTTGTTATTAACAATTTGTATTAGAAAAAAAAAGGTAAGGAAAACCTCTCAGCCCCCTTAGACAGAATGGATGGAGGAAGAGAAGCAGCTTAGTCAGATCATGAAGGGGTAAAGGGACAACTAACCCTGGGAACCATTTCCAAGAACATCCATGACAACAAAATTGTAAGGAAAAATCATCATGGCTTCACCAAGGGGAAGTCATGCCTGAATAACTTGAATTTCTGTGTTGAAAACTCCAGCTGCTGTGCCTCTGTTCCTTGTGATGTTTCTCAAAATGCAGAAAAGCTTGAAGTGGGTTAACACAGCCCAATTATCACTTGCTATCTTCAACTTTCTACCAAAATGTTTCTTACATTTTTTTCTCCTCAGTCTCTCAGCAAATTTTACTTTGACATATTAGTCATTTCCAAGTAACACACTAGCGTGTACAAAATTAGGTTTGAAATATGATAGTTAATAAATGAAGAAAAGCAGTTTTGTAAGAAAACACAATTACAAACAAAAAATAAAAAAATGCAGCAATAAACAAGAATGTTAAGGTTTTGGTTAAAACCAATTCTTTAAATGTGTAAAAAGATTGAAATGTATCTCTCATCTAATTTATCAGTACCATATGTTAATCCTAAGATTTAAACTAGTTGTGACACTAATGAGCATTTGAGGAAAAATACAAGCCAACTACAGTTTAGTACTGCTTTTTGTGTTCTGCAAAACCAGTTACATAGGATGGTAAAAAAAAAGAAAAAAAAAAGAGAAAAAAAGATAACCAGTAAAAGGACTGAGGCTTTTGAAACATTCTTTATATGCAACAGTACTCTGACACATGCTACAGATGTGGCAGAAAGCAGAAGACGCAGCACTTCTCCAAAAGGAGCTACAAATCCAAATATCTATACTTTACTAAAGAAAGTTATAACTAAGCCACCTGTGGATAGGTACTCCAGCCTTCCATTTGCCTCAGCATAATATATGATTATTTTAACTCCAAAAGACTCTGGGATGTTAAATATAAGGAATTAAAGGAAGACATGAACTCATTAAAACAAAGCTGCAAGAATAAAAGAAAATATACCTTGGGGAATCCTAAGATCTTCCTGGAGTTAGGGTAAAACTGTGTATGTTGGTAAAACTGTGTATATTTGTAAACTGTGTAAATATTAACCTTTATGTATTGTATAGAATAGGAACCCTTAAATGTATTTCTTCCCATATGCTATGCCTTATGTCATTGAAACAAGCTATGTAACAAAAATGTAACTACATCTAATGGCAACAAGAACCAAACCACACCACAAAAATATTTCTGCATCCAATCATGCATTACAAACAATCATCTTTTAAACATAAGCAGTCCCAGTTAAATTATTATTGCAACAAAACCAATCTAGACTCTGGGAATATTAAATTAATTAAATTTATGGCCAATTAGCAATGTCTTCTGATCATTGATTCCAGAAGTGAGGGAAAAAATAATCAAGCCACAATATAATAAATAAATACATAAGTTAACAGCTTTCCTCTGCCTTTTCATCACTGAACTTAAGACAAATACCTTTTCTCTGTGCATCGTCTCTACTTAACTTGTTTTCAGTGAAAGTCACATTCAGTCTGTCCCATTTCCTTCAATGAAGTGACAGGCAACACTGAGTTTGGGGTGTGGGGACATGTACATTAGTGGTTTCTTACGGCAACTTACTGTTTCTCACTCATTTTCCTATGATAACATTTTGCATTTCAGTGTCCCTGCTTTGACAATTATTGCCCATGTTCCAAAGGCCCTTATGTATCACTTTGCCTCAGCATGGGTCACCTGTGGACCACAGCCCTTCAGGAGTATCCCTTCTTTGGTACGGAGTGCATCCTTTCTAAAGTACCTCTCTAGCTGTATCCTCCATAGCCTTTCACATCTTTCTTGAGTACTTCTGATGTGGGGCACCAAAATTCCTCTTAAGAGGCATTATTAAACTAAGTGTTTAAATGCAAATAACCGAAGTTAGGTCACAACAACCATTGATAGGATCCTCAGTCACACTGCTTAGATTCTCAGTGTTATTGATCTCTTTAAAAAATCTGAAGTGTCTCACAGAAATGTGAGACATACAGACGAATATTCTACTTTTTTTAGATGAATTCAGCATGATATTTTCATTGATAAGTGTTAGTAAACTCATGAATACAAAATTCTTACTCTGCCATTTCTGCAAATGTGAGGAACTCTCTATTATTATCCAAAGCAAAATTTCCTGCTATGATAGGAGAAAATACACCATAATAGCAGGTAGTATGAAATAAAAAAAGCAGACCTTAAAGCCAAAACATGTGTCATTGAGGACCTGACATTTACTTTACTCTAGACAAGCTATAGCCTAGTACCATGGGCTGAGCACCGTTTTGCAGCTGGAGTGTATCAGGTGTCCACTTGATTTTATCTTCCAGTTCAGTAACATCTGGAAATAAAACAGTTCATGCACACCACAATGCTAAACAAAGCATAGTAAGTAGAGGCAATCAGGAGATTAAATTAAAAAATGTACCCCTGATTTGAACTAAAATGCTGATATGGACCATATCCAAGAAGTCCCATAAGAGATTACACGTAAATCACATATGGCAGTAACAGCTTCTACCACTTGAAACGTGCTTAGCAGGAAGTCTGAGAGCACTGTTCTTCCATATCACCCCAAAATATGTCTTTCTTTTGTCCAAATACCATGTCTCAGAGGAGTCAGACTGGTATTACCGTTCCTTGTATGCATACATCCTGCAGATAACATTGAAATCTCAGGTTTGGAACTTCAGAATTATAGCACGTGCAAATCAGTAGTAAGGAGCACACAACTGGACCCAAACATCCTATGTACAAATCCAGAAAGGAAATTCATCCGCTGTAATCACATTGCATTACAAATGATGGACGGCTCCTAATATCCACAGCAGTGTGAGCTGTGCGGATTACCAGATTGCCAGGACAGACAAAAAGAAACAGAAGACAAAAACTGAGTGTGTTTCCTTAAACTGAAGTTTTATATGTGACTTACTTTGCCTAAAGTACTGAGAAGGTCAGACCACTTTTACAAAATGTATATTGAAACACTTAATCCAAACTGCACATGCAATTAAACGACAATCCAGTCTATAAAAAGACTGTCATGATTAGACACAGAGCTGGTATAAAGCAATATGCAACAACTGGATAAAATTCTTTTAATGTTCTGCAAATGTGACATTTTCTCTTCAATCTGTTAGTCAGAGACCTAACTCATATAACCTCACGAATTGGACTGTTAAGATTGGTATGATTTATATTTTCTTCTTGCCTCATTGTGATCAGTCAGCAGTACCCAAATAAAATCCAGTGTCCTTCAGAAGGGAGTATCAGGGGTCAGAAAGGTAGTTTAATGCCAGCTGCGATTCGCTTTATATATGTCTATGAGTTTCTTCCATAGTTATTCGTTTTCATTATTGGTATTTGCTGATACAGACAAAATAGCTCACAGCTAAATAATTTTCTTGGTTTTGGGGCATTTTTTTGTTGGCTTTTTTTTTTTTTTTTTTACACATGCAAGCAGGAACAAAGTGGCAAGAGGAAATGGTGTTGTGGATACGTGCATCTATGTGACAGATCAAAATGTTGATGGCCATGTTGACTGGTTTGGAAACTGTCACAGTTTATTTGTTATACATCAGTAATGTCAATGTCTTTCTGAAAGGTACTGTTTTTGAAATAACCTTTAATGGCCTTATTTTCAACTTGCATTGTGTACAGTGAATTTCCAATAAAATTGGTGGTGGTGGTGACGGCGGTATTTTAAGATCTGTTTTGTATTTCTCATTATCTGACTCTGGTTTCTGTGTGTTTCTGTAGTGTAGTGTAATAAATTAGAGAGTTTTCTCGCTTTTTGTCTGTATTGAATCTGTTTTGCCCTTGATGCTGATTGCAGAACAGTCTCTCCCTGTCCTTATCTCGACTCCAAAGCCTCTCAACATGTATTTTCTCCCCTGTCCAGCTAAGAGGGGAGTGATAGAGCGGTTTTGGTGGGAGTTTGGCCTCCATCCAGGGTGAAACCACCACAGAAGCTTAACAGATTTGACAAAAAGACTGTATTGAAGATAACTGTGCTTCATGAGTAAATGGAAAGACCATAGTCAGGTATCATATCACACCTATTAATATGTCTTTTAGGTGTTAAAGGTTTGCCTTTACTATCATTTAATTTTTATTTATATAATCAGCCTCATTCCCCAAATATGGAGAAGAAGCTCCTTCTAAGGGTAGTTCATGGATTAGAGTGGGAGACATAACAGTTTTAGTTTCAGCATGAGGTCCATGTCCAATGTAAAGCCACATTTCAAAGAGCATTTTTCTCACAGAGCTTTCCTTTTCTGTGGCTAGCCTCTCAACAGAAAAGGTACAGACAAGATCAAATACAATGGGTTTTACTGTTACCTTTTGAGTATCTAAGGAAGGAAGGAAGGAAGGAAGGAAGGAAGGAAGGAAGGAAGGAAGGAAGGAAGGAAGGAAGGAAGGAAGGAAGGAAGGAAGGAAGGAAGGGGAAAAGGGTCATATTATGTGCACTTTCTCGTGACAATTGATATCTAATTTCACCATTTTGAGGTTTCTTTTAGATTTATCGATCAGCTTGGAACATTTGTATATCGAAGAGCTTAAGAATCCCTTACTATCATCTTTGCACTCTACTTAACTAACTCTTCTATAACTCTTTAATTCAGTCTGTCAATATAGATATGTTAAAAGTGTTCCTGTTTTAAAGGGCAAATGAGATCTCTAACCTTCAAGTGACCTGTTTATGAAATTTCATTAGACCAGTAAATATTTTTAGGATTGTGGTTTGTTTGGGGTTTTTTTGTTTGTTTGTTTATTTGTTTTTTAATTTTTACTTCTTCAGTACCCCCACTCCCCACCTCCTAGTATATATATTTAACTGCACTGCCTGCGCTTGTTCATGATTCAGAACAGAAATAGTGATTTGCAATAGGGAAAAGACGAACTGTCAGACTTCCAAGTATGCTGAAATTACTGCTGGAAATGCAAGTCTTATGATAGACTATTTTTTTTAATTTAAAGCTCAATTCATAAATTAAGAAATTATGCATCCTATATTTGGATGCATTTTATAAAGCATATCCATTTTTTCTATGCATAGCTGAACCAAACATACATACATTTTCCACGCTTTACTACTTTGAATTTAAATTGTTTTACATTATTTTCAGTATTCTGGAGATGCTGTAAAGCTCTCATGTGAAGCCCTCCTGAGAAATTTTGTGTTCCTATATTATCCATTTTACTATGTGCTATTAAAATTCATCTGTGAATCAGATGGGTTTTTTCTCCCTGTGCTCTGGGATCATAAAGCCACACTAAGCTACAAAATAAAGAACAATAAACCAACAAAAAATATTGCATCATTCTCCTATACTTTTACTTAAGCCTCTGTTATTTACTTCAGAATTTTTTTAATACTCTGCAAAATTAATATGCTTTAAAAGATAACCGATGTGCTGATGAGGATGTATATCCAGTTTAAAAATTTATCAAAACAAATATAAAGAGAAATTTTCATATGCACATGCATGCTGCTTTAGTTGAGACTAACAAGTAATATTCACCTGTGAGCTCACATTTACCATTTCCCTGCCATGTCACTGGTGAGTCCTGCAGAACTGCAGTTTTCCCTGGATTGTCAATCCCATTAACTAATTAGCCTGACAATCATATGGAAGTAGAATGTAAAAAGCTGTTGCTGTACAGAGTTATATGGTTTTTCCCAGGTGTAGCATAAGACATCTGAAAGGATCTGATGGGACCATAGTTCCCTCACCACACCAGACACAGGGTCAGAACTCCATCTTATTCAACATGATCATAATACTTTTCCTTTTCCTTCTCACCTGTGTCAAGGTTGCAGCCACTCTTCTTTCTCACACATTAATCTGATTTATACTACCTTTCTTTTTCACAAACAGTGATAAATCTAACTAGACATGACCCGCAAATACTATATACTCCCGTGAAGTACTCATTGATTTTACATATATATAAATAAAATGGGGATATATAAATATATATAATGGGGATATATGTATGTGTGTGTGTATATATATATACACATATCTTCATAGACTATAATGTTATTATTTGTCTTATTTTGCTGATTGTTGGGGTTTGGGAAGGGTTGGAGTTGTTGGGGGTTTGTTTTGGGTTGGGTTTTTTGGGTTTGTTTTTTTTTTCTATGATAGTAAATAAGACTACCTGATAGCATACCAAAATGCCAATGTGGCTTATAAGCAGTGGCTGGTGTGCAAGGAAATTTCTCTTGATTACACAAGAAATTTAAGCAGCCCCATATTTCAGAATTTCAGTGGGATTTTACTATCTCAGCATCTATTTTGTTTGTCGTTTGTGTTTGCTTGCTTTGTTCATAAGCCAAACCTGGATAAGTGGGTGTTCAACTCTATTTTCATTTAAAGAAAGATATTTACATCATGAAAGAAAATCAATGTTTTAAAATATTTAGTACTTGTATCTCTTAGCACCATATCTGTATCTGCAAAGGCACTGAGGCATTGAAGAGACAGTGAATTGCTGTTGGTAGCAGTTAATGAATCTGAGCCTATGAGACAAGAACACCCTGGTAATAGATTTGATATAACTGGTCATTGATTATTATTATATGATTATATGATTATTATTGATTTTGTAAAAAAATAATGTCATATTTTCTTCCAGTTTGGTTTGGAAAGACAGAATATAACTTTATACTTTGTTTTAAAAATCATAATATTCTGGCTATGCTGGTATACTCCACTGACCAGTGATAAAACATACAAGAACCAGAAGGGAATTTCAAAATTTCCCTTGAACATGATGTGAAATCCAGGTTAGAACTTTATCACAACTTGCAACCATTCTAAGCTGTTGTCCTCAATCTTGCAGCCATTAAAGTTTGTTTAAAAAAAAAAAACCCAAAACCTAATAGCACTCATTTCTCTTGGATATTCCATTAAGGAGGGAAAGGGTTAGAAGAGGTAAAGAAGGTAAATGAACCAGTTAATTTTTCTTCTGTTTTGGTCATCATTTGTTCACATCATAGAAAATATTGGAATTGTACTGTGATGATTAGATGTAAATGTTCCCCTTCTATAAACATAGAGGTGGATATGTGGTTCCTGAGATTCTCTTGACAGACACAGGATCGTGTGGTGAAGTATGTGATAGTATGAAAAGTATGGACAGTGCAGTCCACATAAACTCTTACAGAGAGCCATAAAAATCCTTGTGCCCGAAAGTTTTCCTTTTTTTCTCAGTTATATCAGTCAAATTAAATATATTACCTCTCCCTATGAGTCCTACCTCATTTAATTCCAAGTCAAGCAGAACAAGGTTTTTTCACTTTGTTCAGGGAATGTAATTTTTTAAATAATGCCTGATTGTACTTGCTGGTATCTGATGCTAGGAATTGTTAATGAACTGCAAACTTTTTATTTAGCATACTGAATATACTCCTAGAAGAATAAGTTCTAGCTATGTATTTATATATATTTGTTTATGTGTGTATATAAATATGTGTAGCTCAACATCTAATCTTTGGCATTACCTTGTCTTTCTGACTTCATGTTATACATACACAATACAGATTTTTTTTTGTATCCAGTGATTTTTTAAAAGGAAGTAAAAACAATGGAGAAAAAATCTGGCACTTCTTCCACAGTTTCACATAAGAATATCAGAATACAAGAAATATCCTACTGGGTAAGTCTTGATCATTCTATCTATCTATCTATCTATCTATCTATCTATCTAATACGATTTTCAGAGAGTAACAATGGGAGATGATATTAAGGAAAAGAACATGAGCCAAGACAATACCTTGGTCCATCCCCTTTCTATTTTCTACTACCTAGAATTGTTGTAACAGGGGCTTCACAGTATATCCCCCTCATAGTCCTTGTGGTAGGTTACCCTTGTCTGGCTTCCAAGTGTCCATCAAGCTGCTCTGTTGCTCTCCTTCCTCAGCCAGGCAGGGAAAGAAAATAAGATTAAAGAGTTCATGGGTCAAAATAAAGTCAGAGACATCATTCACCAATAACAATGAAGGGAAACAGTGAATTGACTTAGGGAAGATTATTTTAATTTATTACCAATTAAAAAGAGAGTAAGATAGTGAGAAATAAGAAAAAAACCCTAAAAACATTTTGTTCCTCACACCTTCTTTCTTCCCATGAACAATTTTACTCCTGATGCTTCTACATCCTCACCCTCCATGAGGAGTGCAGGCAGATGGGGAAAGGGTTTGAAATCATTTCATAACGCTTTATCTCTGCTGTTCATTTCTTTTCATCCTTTTCTTCTTCCCCAGTGTAGAGTTTCTTCCATGGGATGAAGTTCATCAAGAACTGATCACAGTTCTGACAGAAAATATGCTTCTGTGTGGGCTCTCCATTTTCCTGCAGGGTACATTTACTTTCCGCAGCGTAGGAACCCCATGTGCTGCAGGATCTGCTTTGCTGGGGTCTTTTCCATGAGCTGCAGGAGGACAGCCTGCTTCACCATGGTCTTTATGGGCTGCAGGGGAATCTCTGCTCCCATGCCTGGAGTGCCTCCTCCCCCTCCTTTTTCACAGACCTTGGTGTCAGCAGAGGTTTCCCCTCACACGTTTCCGACTCCTCTCTCACACAGACACAGCCCAGTATATTTTACCCTTTCTTAAACATGTTATCACAGAGATGTCACCAGATTTTCTGATTGCTTCAGCCTTGGCCTGCAGTAGATCTGTTTTGGAGCCAGCTGGAACTCCATATTAAACATAGGGGCAGTTATTGACTTCTTACAGACACCACCCCCGCAACCCCACTGCTGCCAAAACCTTGCCATGTAAACCCAGTACAATCTGCCTGGAAATTGGCTTTCCAGCTGTCCCTCCAGGAAGATGTTTAATCCATTACTGAATGTATCTTTTTTTTATAGCCCTTTTCTACCTCGACACTTTTCAGCATCTTTCTGATGTTCTGTAACTGCTATTTTTAAAAACATATCTCTTTTATATATGTGAAACTGATGTCCTTCAAATTTCACTGAGTGTCTTTTAGTGTGTGACTGTTCATGTGCAGGTTCGCTACTGCTTTCATGGTTTTGTAAATCTTAACCATACTCATTGGTCTGCTCTCGCCAGAAGTTCCAGCTCTACTAAGCTCTCCTCTTCAGGCAGCTGCTACATCTTGATCATCATTGTACAGATGTCATTCTCTATACCTCCTTTACCTCCATCACAAAGATCTTGAGATAGAGAAAGTAAAGCTAAACAGTTCTCAGGATGCTGGTGTTTCATTCACTAGTAAATGATGTTTTCTGTTTTCATTTCAATATTTTTCCTGTATGTTCTGAGCACCTCACTAAATGGCCAGTTATAACCCCAGCATATCATTCCATACATTAAAACTGGTCAGAATCAAACTTGCCTTACCATCTTCTAAAGACAATAATAAAGCAGAATATGATTAAAGATATGGTCATAGTTTGGATAGCAACTGTATGTAAGTGTTTCTGGATAAAACCAAAGCAAAAGAACATTTCTGGAAACTCATGTTCTTTTGTCCTCTAACTAATTAACCAGAAAGCTGGACTTAGGCAGAACCATAAATCGAGGTAAAATTATTGTAAAAAATTATACACGTCAAACAAATGTCTTTAATAGTTATTCTGAGTCTCTATGTTTATGAAAATGCAGGATGAAATGGTAACAAAGGAGTGTATTTAAAAGCACATGGTGCTTTTGCTCACGTGGAGATTTCCAAGCTACTAAAAATTTGTTATAATGGTACATTTTAATTTANCCACCACCACCACCACCACCAAAAGCCCACAAAACAAAAGGGAAGGTGGGAGGGAAACAGATCAAAGGGTACACAGGGAACATTATTTTTAAAAAGGTGTAGAAAAAGCCCTTAGACTTTTGGGTCCATATGTAGCCTTCTATAGCAACAAGCTGATCTCCCTGACAATACAAAGTATCATCTGCTCCAGAGTTTAAAACAATGTACATTTGGAATTAGCAATAAAGACAGACATTTTATAAACAGGAAAGGCAACGCTATAATTCATATCTTTCTCTGAACAAAAATCTTATAAATAAAAACCTCCGTCTGTTTATTTATATACAGATGCCCAAACATTTTTTGGTTTTGTTTTTTTCCAAAATGGTCATCTTCCAACTGAAGATAATAGTGGTAATTAATTAGCCATTGTTATTTTTTTCACATCCTGAAGCATATATGTGAAATGTAATTAATTGAAATTAATCTCTTCCTGGCTTTATATTCATGGAGATTACACACATACCAGTTGTATCACTTTCAGCAATTGTAATCTTTGAGCACGTCAGGAAACTAAGAGAAAGTAAAATTTGTTGAAGTTCTATTATGCTTCCTTACACTGATATAAATTAAATCCATCCCTGCATACATCTAATTAATTTTTACATTTAGAAAATGCCACCATTACTTAATTGCTATTTGAGTTTTTACAATAGAAATAAGTTAAAGCAAACAAAAATGGTGAAATCTGGATTTAATTTCTACCAATAAGCATATTCGCAGAAGAATTCTACAGAATTAAAGTTTTTTCAAAGTCTTTATTTGGCTTTAATAAGAGGGAAAATTACAAGTTATTTTTTAATGTCTGTATTTTTCCACTTTGAAAATATACACACTATTGGAATGTTTTAAGAGACAGCATATCTCAGCTCCTCAGACTGGAGAAACAAAAGGAACCTTTTCTAATATCACTGATAAACACTGTAATGATACATTTTTCAAACTATTCATCTGAATTAGATGTGTTGACAGCTAGAGGTTGCAGCTGCTTTTGTTACAAACAGACTGCTCTTCCTAGCCTTTTTAAAATTATATTTTACTTATATAAATGTATATGTAAGACAATGTTTTGTCTTTCCTTTAAGTGATGGGAGATCATGAAATTCAACTGGAATTAAAATTTAAGTGATATAAAGTGTAAGACCTCTACCCTTAAAAGACAATTAAATAATTCAGTGAAGTTACTACTAAGCAAGCTGTATTATGGTTCCAATAACACTTTAATTACAAGCAATAATGCTAGTTATCACTGACATGGCAATTATGAAATGTCATCTGTATGAAGAAGATGATGCTTAGATCCTCATCTAGCAAACAAATTTTGCACAGCACCTCAATTGTCACTTAACTGGCCAGGTCTACACCGGTTTGATAGATGCTTCAGAGAGGCAGTTAACACAGCATACTCTGAATTACCCTCATTTTCCATCTGAAGGATTCATTGTGGTAAAGAGCATGACATACTCCAAAGGGCTTACATCCTACAGCCATTCTGAAGGTGTCTTTAAAGTTCTTTTTATGAAAACCTACTAAATCTGAAATTTATTGTAGCTTCACCACTTTCTCAATACACTGTTTAGAGAATGTCACTAACTATTGAAAATAATTACCACTAAAAAGTCAAAAGTAATGGAGAAAGGGGGGGGGGCATTTAAACTAGAATGTTCTCCTGCAGCAATTGAGAGTTAAGTGGATCCAGTGCTGAGGGGTCTGCCAAGCCTCATCAACAGTCCCATATGATCTATGAATGACTGGGAGATTTTTCCATCTGTTAAGAAATAGTGAGCTGTGAAAATTTGTCAGTTTGTGCTTTCTAGGCTTATTTTTCTCTTCTCTAAAAACACCCCAAAGCAGAATACTAGAAAATCAAACCACCAAAAACTCTCCCTCAAAGTTGCACGTCCATTGGAAGACTTTTTTTTTTTTTTTTTTAAAGAAACCCAGGTCTGTGGGGCTTTAATCACTTTCTAGTGCTTCCACATTAAAAGTGCAGTTCTAATCAATATTTCTCTCTGTGTTTAAAAGCCTTTGTGAAACTGATAAATTAATTAACTTTTTCCTTTTTTTTTTTCAGACTTCAGTCCACCTGACAGCTATGCCTGATCAGACTTCTAAGAAAAAAAGGAGAACTATCCAACAGGAATAGAAGCAAGATTAAGGAATTCACTAATCTGATGAGAATGCCCTCAAACATCATCATGTTCTGAACAATACAGCTCACTTCTCTGAGTTTTGTTTTCCCTCAGCAAATTCTTTTTCATTATTAAGAAAAGGTATAAATCAAAATAGAAGAGACACAGAGTGTCATTGTTTCTTCCTAACAAGGGGAATTAATTTGATACTCTGCTGGAAAGTGACATAAAAATTCATGAAGATGCCAAACTGTCAGTTGCAAATCAAATATTGCTTAGCATACTGGTGGTATTACAAAATGTTAATGTTATTATGAGTTTCCGTTGAGAAAAAATGTGATGTTTTGGTAAAAAACTGCATAATGGAACTGATTTCAGATTCTGGAAAGAGAATCTGAAAGGTTTCAGTCCAAGGGGAGATGATTTACAAAACTATGTTATTCTTTAAGTCCTTTACAATAGGATTTGGTAAAGGTAAGGTAGCTGTAGCATCTTTCCTGATGTCACTTCATCCAAGACTTCAGAGCTACAGATGATATATATATCTAATCTGTAATTTGAAAAAATTGTAAATAAAATGATTTTCTGATGTTATGTGGAGACAGATTTCATTCAGATTTTTGTTGTTGTTTAATATATTTATGACAGAATAATAAAAAAGAACATAATGTTTTGCTTATATGAAGATGAAAATGCTAGATTTTCAGTAATCATTAATCCCTACTGAGGTCCAACTCATTCCTTCCCATCTCTTCCCCAGACTCCCTCTCCCATGGAATGGATGAGCTTTATCCACACTGAAGTGAATTGCTTGGATAAAAAAAAATCATTACTAAAAATTTAAAAATTTAAGCTTTATTTTGTACATGGTCATACTGTTCTCATATAACAAAGTACATTCTCTATGCTTTTTGTTGTGTCATTATGAGCCTAATGCAATTTCTGGACTGATGCTTCAGAAAAGCCTATCTTTCAATTTATTATTCATCAGTGAAGTTAAATATGACATATTCCACCAATTTCCTCACAGTTTTTCTCAAATCAAGATTTTTCTTCTCTCTTTTTTTTTTTCTTTTAGAATTAAAAAATGGTACAAGGTCTTATTTTAGATGCTCTTTTACAGAGACTTCATTATATTTATTTTACCTGTCTTTGTAGTATGAGCTGACTTTCTCATTAGTTAATTAAATTAACTCCAAAATTGAATCTTAATTAAAAAAATCTACATTAATGGTCTTTCAAGCCTTCTCTCAATGAGCTACTAAAAAGCTTTAATCACAGACTTCAACTGGGTCAGTCAGACAGAAATAGAACGCTTAACCTTTTTTTGCTTCTAAAAGCCAATGAAAACCTGACGTACCTGAGGACTCTGTTACATCTTGCTGTGGTTTAGCCCCACTGACAGCTGAGCACCAAGTGTTGCTCACATATCCCCTACATTGGGGGGCGGGGGGGGGAAGAAAAAAAAAGACAGAGTCAAATCTTGTGGGTTGGGATAAGGACAGTTTACTGGGACAGAACAAGGAGGGAAAAATAATAACAGTTGTTATTACAAAAACATACAAACTGGTGGCACACAGTGCAGTTTCTCACTGAACTGCACAACTCAGACTGTACAGCTCAGAACCACCCTGAAGCCAGACTATCCCCAAACCGCACGTCCTGGAGCTCTCCTCCACTCCCACCCCACTTATGCTGAGCATGACGTCATTGGCATGGAATAAGCCTTTGGCCAGTTTGGGTCACCTGTCCTGGCTGTGTCTCCTCCCAGCTTCCTGGGTGCCCCCACCTTCTCATTAGCAGGGCAGCATGAGAAGCTGAACAGCCCTTGACTGCTTGGCAACAACTGAAACCATCGGGGTGTTTATTCCCAGCTCTGCTCTCACCCTGACTCCCAAACACAGCACTGCACCGGCTGCGAGGAAGGAAAAGAATTTACACACATCTAAATCTATTTTGAAATTTACCTGAAGCAAGCCACCAGATATTTTTCCAAATGGTTTCAGAACAAAATTATTTTTCATCTGTTATTGAACAAAGACACATAACTTTATGCAAGCTTTCAACTAGGGGGAAAAATAAAATGAAAGAGAAGCTGCATGTCCTCAAGAAAACAGAAGTGCTTTGCCAATCTGAAGGGGTGAAAGGTACTGCATGTGTGTCTCGTCAGGTAAGGAATAAATCCTTATCACTTACATTTCTGTATTCCCTCATCAGTGCAGACACCAAGGCACTTCTCCAAAGAGAAATTCAGAGTACTGTTTTATACTCAAAAACTAAATAACTCTTTATAATAGATTGTATGGCAGATAAATCATAGAAAAAATCATAGATAAAATCATAGAATCATAGAAGGGTTTGGGTTGTAAGGGAACCTCAAAGATCATCTAGTTCAAATCCCCATGCCATGGGCAGGGACACCCTCCATGAGACCAGTTCGATCAAAGCCTCATCCAACATGACCTTCAACACTTCCAGGGAGGGATCATCTACACTTTCTCTTGGCAACCTGTTCCAGTGTGTCACCACCATCAGAGTAAAAGTTTTTTTCCTTATATCTAACTAAATTTACCCTCCTTTAGTTTAAAGCCATTACAACTTGTTCTATCAATAATTTCCCTTGTAAAGAGCCCCTGTCAACCTTTCCTGTACAACCCCTTTCAGGCAGTATGCAATAAGTCTCCTCAGAGGCTTCTCCTTTCTGAACAAGTCTTCTCCTGTCTTTGTAGGAGAGGTGTTCCAGCAGTCTGATCATTTTTGTGGCCCTCCTCTGGACACACTCCAAATGCTTCATGTCTTTCTTGTATTGAGGACCCCAGAGTTCAGTGTGATACTCCAGGTGGGGTCTCACAAAGTGGAGTATAAAAGAAGAATCACCTCCCTTGACATGCTGGTCACACATGTGACATTTCACGCAGCCCAGGATACAGTTGGCTTTCTAGGCTGCAAGCACACATTGCCAGCTCATGTTGAGCTTTTCATTAAAGTCTTTCTCAGGGCTGCTCTCAATCCATTCTCTTCCCAGCCATAGCTGTGCTTGGAATAGTGTCAAACCATGCCCAACACCTTGCACTTGGCCTTGCTGAACTTCATGCATTTCTTAGAGATCCACCTTTCTGTCATCTCTGTGGAAGATGTCCGTTGAACCGCATACATTGTTGTTGGCAAACTTGCTGAGGGTGCACTCAATCTCAGAGTGCATGTGACCAACAAAGACTTAAGGACTATTAATTAAGATTTGAAACCAATCAAATATCTCTGGAAATATGATGCTAGCACTTTTATCATTGAACCAGAAACTTCAAAGCAAAACTGTTTGCACTTCTACCCGCAGCATGTGATACATACTCATGCATGCTCATTCACCTCAACTGACTGCTGCATCAGTCACATATTGCTTTATTTTATCTTTATTATTTTCAGATTAATAACTTTAAGTCTTAAATATGTAGCATATATAGAATATAGTGACCATTTCAGAGGTGAAGAAAACTAAATCTCATCTGATTCTCTTTTTGCAGCTGGACTACTTTGCAGTCACTAATGAAGGAGGGAAGTCAAGATAAGTCAGCAGAGATGACTCCAAAACAATCTTGAATTTCATTTAGCGATTATTTTGGTTAAGTGTTACAAATGCTGTGAGGTTTATCAGGGTATGTCATTTGGTTGGGTAACGTTATATGCAGTGCAAGAGGCAAGCACATATGTAACAGAAGTAGTCTGATATTCCATTTGGAGAAATTTTGATTTTCTGTACATTGCTGGATTTCTTCTCCACTAAAATCTAGGGAATTTGGACACCTTATTTAGGTTTGTCCTCAAAAAGTTAGTGCTATAATGTGGTGCATCTGTACCTCATTAGTCACATAGTAACTGTGTCTCATATTCTTTCTTTTTTTTTTCACTTTCATTGTTATGTGACCTAAAGACCCAGTCTCTGCTAGAGCGCGAAACGTGCAGAGAAAATGGGACACAATTATTTGAAAAACTAGCAAGACGTGGAGGCAAAACCATTAGAAACAAAACAAAGGAGTATCCTTATTGTATCCTTATTTGTATGAAAAATAAGGAGTATCCTTATTGAAAACTTTGAATTTTAATAATTTTAAATTAATACAGTTGCTTATTTTCTAGAGGCACAGGCAAGAATTTATTATTATTTATGTTGTTTTTTTTTTTTAAATGTGTTAAAGAAGTATATTTAAGAGGGATCAGAACAATAAGAAACATATAAGGAATATATGTAAGGACATATTATATCCCAAGATTAATTGAAAATTCTGGACAAAATATATAATATTCTGCTTTTCTGTTGTAGGATGACCAGGACAGAAGATTATAGAACCTTCAACACTCTGACATTTAGGTGCCAAACAACAAAAAATGTTTTAGACTTACAAAAATTCTGTGGGATAACCATTTGAAGAAACTCTTAATAAATATTAATATTTTAATTAAGTATTTTTATTGCATATTTCCCCATGTCTTTATTGCAGAGAAAAAAATATGCTGACTTGCAATTGATTTGGAAAATGTAGTTTAAATTTTGTATAGAATGTCAAATTCATTATATTTATAACCTTGAGAAATTAGATAATTAAAAATATTTAAGTTTGAATTTAGTAAGTATGGAGTGTTTACCCTGGCTGGACTCCAGATGCCCACCCAAGCCATCACTTCACCTCCTCGGCTAGAGAGGGGAAAGATATAATTGCACATCAACATAAGTACAGGGAGATATCATGCAGCAATTACTTTCATAGGCAAAACCAGAGTCAACACAGAATAAAATATATGTTATTCATTACCCAGTCAATGCAAAATAGGATAATCAGAAATAAAACCAAACTTTAAAACACATCTCTCACTCCTCCCTTGTTCCCGGCTCAGCTTTATTCACAATTTCTCCGCCTTCTCCCCCTGAGAGGTTCAGGGGAATGGGGCATGGGGGTTGTGGTTAGTTCATCACATGATGTCTCTGCCACTTCTTCCTTCTCAGGGAAAGGACTCCTCACACTCATACCCTGTTCCCTGCCATGGGAGACAGTATTCTGCAAAACTCTCCAAGTTGAGTCTCTCTCATGGACTCCAGTTCTCCAACAACTGACCCAGTACATGTCCCTTCTATGGGGTGCAGGTATTCAGGAACAGCCTGTTCCAGTCTGGTCCCTCCACAGGGTTGAAAATCCTGCCATCAAACCTGCTCCAGCATGGTCTACACTTTCCACAGGCTGCAAGTCCTGCCAGGAGCTTGGTCTAATGTGGGCTTCCCGATGGGTCGCAGTCTTCTTCAGGTGTCCTCACCTACTCTAGCATGGCATCCTTGATGGGCTGCAGGTGGAATCTCTACTCTGCATCAGCTTCAGGACCTTCAGGGGAACAGCCTGCTTCATTATGGTCTTCTCCATGGGCTGCATGGTAATCTCTCCTCTGTCTCCCAGAGTGCCTCCTCACCACCCTTTTTCACTGACTTTGGTGGCTGCCAAGTTTCTAACCTCTTACTCTTTTCTATGGAAAAAACAAAATCCCAAACAAACAACAAAGTTGCTACTCAGGGTTTGTTCTTTTTTTCCTTCTTGAGTATATCACAGAGGTGCTACCACCATCACTAACTGGCTCAGCCTCAGTCAGTGGCATGTCCACCTTGGAGCTGGCTGGTATTGGCTCTATCAGACCTACAGGAAGCTTTTAACTGCTTCTTGCAGAAGCCACCCCTGCATCCCCCCCCTCCACTACCAAATCCTTCCCATGGAAACTCAAAACATTTCCTTAGCCTTAAATATCTATACTGGAGACCTTTAAGAAGGATAGCAAGTTCTCCTCAGTCTGATTAGTTATGTAGTTGTTGCTCTTAATGTATCCAGTGTATATCAATTAAACACTCAGGCTTGTGGTGAGACCAAATGGTCTATCAAATATTACGATTTAGTTTAAATTACGGTACACTGATAAAGAATTAACTGTGCAGTGTGCAGTGTCACTAGTCTTGGGAATATGTCTATCATGAGATCAGTAACATATTTTTTTCTGTTTATACAGATAACAAAAAACTATAAATCTGATCAGAGTTCCTTTTGGATGAAAAGTACAACACATTGGAAGCTATCTTTAATGTTTGGAACTTGTGGGCCAGGAAAGCATATTCTGCATTCTGGTTTGAAATGTCATCACCTAACTTTAACTCCAATGCTCATTAAATTCAGTCAGTGATATGAGATTGTTCTTTTTTTAGTGGATTTTATTAGCTCACTTTTTTTGACAGATTCTTCCCCACAAAAAAACCCCAAACAAAACCAAAATAAACCACAAAAAACCCACAAACCCAACAGCCCAAAACAAAACCCTGTAAATCACTATGTCTTTAATTTCCCTTTTTTTTTTTTTTTTTTTTTGTTTTTCCCTCTTCTGGAATGGACTGCTTTATCAGAGATTTGGTCCTTGTCTGATATAACTTAAACTTTGAGCCCCATCAATAAATTTCATTTGAAGTTTTGTTTCCTTGTTATTAATGGAGAAGTGAGCGAAGTATATGTCAAACTTGTGAAGGCTTTTAAATGTCAAAAGGAGTACACAGAACTTGCATTTCCTCTAGAACTATTTATGGTGGGTGCACTCCAACATCATCAACATCAGTCTTGTCTTGGCAAGTCACAAGAAGATTCAGTGCAAGCAAACTTTAAAGTTTCCTGACAAAGTGGAAGTTTGTTCTCTAATTTGCCCCTGTCAGCACTTCCAGAATAAAGTATAAATGAATTAAGTTTTAAAGGTGATTTCAGAAGTTGATTCTGTATCTAAAAATCACTTGTGTATGCATTGTTTCTAAGAAGTTTTGATTTTTCTGGCTGATAACTGATTTGTTTTTGTCACTTTTTTGCTGATATAATAGATAAACAACATTGCTTGAGTGCAGCTACCAAGGAATATATTACTACAACAACTATGTAGTTAAGGCATAGTTCCTTACTCTTAAAATCTGGAAAAAAAAAAAAAAAGCTGGAAATTTTGATGTCCACTGTATCAGGTTTATGATGCAGTTATGTGTAGCATAAACTTCAGTATCTGTGGGCTTCTGTACTATGATGAGAACTACAGCTCTGGTTCATTAAAGTCTCCTAAGTGTCATATGCTTTTTAAAGCATTCACCAATAAATGAACTCCACGGCTACTAAGATGAGGTCTCACTAAATTACATCTTCCTTTCTTCATCCTTCTTTTCAAAGTATAAAATCCTACATGGGATATATCAGTCTTCTGGGAAAAGTTAAAAAAGGAGACACAGCAGGCTGTGCTGATGACCTATTTCAACATCACTTTCCAGGAATTACTTCTGCAGTACTATTGTTATAAAATTTCTGTTCAAAAGAGGTATTCCTTCCAGAATTATCTCTTGAACAGAATAAGAACCAATGACCTTTCTGGCGCTAATCTGCATAACATACTGAATTATCTCTGTGAAGATAAGTCTTAGTCATGCATTATATTAAATTTGTATGTGTTCATTCATACTGAATGATCTGCTGAGGCCTTTTTTCCCCTCTGCATTCAGACAATAAGCCTAGAAACATTCATGTGCTTCTGCAGCAAGTCTTAGGTGAGAATAATAATTCTTGAAGAAATAATAGCATGTACATGAAGACATATTTCATTTTCTGACAATACAACTAAGGAATAACTGGCTTTTATGAAAAAAATTAAGTTATTTAACAAGATTTTCGCATTCTTTGGATAGTCCCTGATTTTTTGCATTCTTTGGTTAATCCCTCCTTTTACTTAAAGCAACTATTGCTGCTGTAAAACATCTTTTCTTACAGTTAAGTTTTGGCTGATCATTAGGGATTATGTAGGACAGGGAGAAAAAGAAGTTGCACAAAAGATTACTTACACATTATTCTATTCTCACTGTTCTTACAGGTGAGTAGTGAGTAATGCCATGAAGAACTACAAGTTCTAGGCTTTCCAAGAAAATTAAAAGTGAATATTTAAATATGAAGAGAAACTATAGAAATTAAAACACATCTTTAGCAAAGGACAAGTAGACTGAAAATGAAGTATTTTCTCTTCTGATCTTTTACATAATTAAAACAACTGCAAACCCTAAGACTAGATGTAGACATGCAGAAAATAGCTTCACAGACTGGCACATAGTAATAGGACAGATATCCATCTTCTTTCTTACCTACTGAGCATATAGAGTTAAAATTATTTCCAGATTTTTTGCCAAATTAAGGGTGAATAAAGGAATAATACCAGGCAAAAGATAAACAGCTTAAAGAGCTGAAACATAACAGGCAAAAATGAATATGAATAACGATGATATAAGGATTAGAAAGCAGAAACTATGGAGTAATTAGTGACTTGTGTAAGTGTTTAGAATAATTAGCTTTTTAATTTTAATGCTCTTGGTTTAAGAACCAGACTGAAAATCTAGACTGAACAGGAGCAATTGGAGCAAGTGTTAAGGAACCCAGGGCTGTATCCTACAGTCCTTGAATTTCAGAGGCATGTAAGTGAAGGTATGAACACTGCTGTAAGGCACATTAGTATCTGTCTCCCTACAGCATACCCCCAAGCATAATTGTTTCTTTTAGTCTCTTTGCTGGTGTCCAGACAAGTTAATTGATTCTCCACAGTCATTTGAACTAAACTAACAGAAAATTGAGTTTTCTTGTAGTATTAAACTTCTCAGCCTTCCCTGTGGATCTCTGAGTGTTTTCCTGGAATTCTTGGGCCAGTTCTGCACTAATGTTCATCCAACTCGAGTGTCACTCAGAAGTTTCCCCAGTATCCATTTCAGTGTAAATGAAAGAAGGAACACTCTCTGTGACACATTAGGTGAGACATCAAATGGAACATAAGAAGGTCAGATTTATTTATTTATTTATTGTTTTGGGCAACGCTAAGTAGGAATTTAACGGCTGATTATCAGAAAGAAGAAAGGAAACCAAACTCTTGATATACTTTGTACAATTTCTTTACCTCAAAAAAATACCAGTAATTAATTTGAATGTGATACTTTTTTTTTTTTTCCCACAGAGCAAGTATTGGTAGCTAAACATGTAAAGGTGCATTTCAAGATGTCTAAATTATTATCCTAAACTTCTATATTAAGAAGATGAAGAATGAATGTGAAACTTAGAAAGAAAGACCTCATATTGGAAATCAATTGTCAGGTTTCATGTCTGTTATAAAGCTTTATTTAGTCTTGGTTATCTAGCTTAATTCAGCTGAAGATGGTAATCTGATCCAAAACCTTTCCTTTGGGATACAGAAACTTTCTAAACTGGAAATTACAGACCACTTTGGCAGCTTAGTTGGATCTGATACTTCTCTACATTAATAGAGAAGATAAAGAAAGTAGGTCATCCATAATAGTTTACAGTAACAAAGCACAGGAAAGAAAGCACTGATTGTCCAGGTGTCTCAGCAGCCTCACTTCATCTTGTTATCTTGCAGGAGGTCCAGGTTTGAGTGTTCCCTCTATTGGCTCATAAACAGAATTACATTATTGTCAAGCTCAGCAGTAGAAAACTTAGCTAACTTTAAAGGAGGAGAGCAAGATGGGAAGGAAACAGGAAAAAGAAAACTGATCTTCCAAACAAAAAGTAATTTTCTACTATATTTCATAGGAAGAGGAAGCCATAATGCTCTCAAAAACTTGACATGTAACAATGTATCGTTCTGTACAATAAATACATTTTTTAAAACTAGACAAGTTTCATTATTCAAAACATAAGATGAAATATTTTCAATGTCATACTGTACAAATATGACACATTTGAAATGTATTATCCATTTAACACAACATTAAACATATTTCTTACGTAGCATGGATTGTAACAGGGAAGAGAGTTAAGAACAGATGGAAATGTAATAGCACGCTATGTTATCAATCTGGTCTGCAGTATACAAGAAATTGGTAGTGATGTAGCTGACAAACACAATTTGCTTTAAAAAACAGAATTTCGAAGCTTAGTGAAGATTTAGCATGTCATTTAGATACAGCCCAAAGGAAGATGTGTTGCCAAATTTCACTGGCCTGGGTCAGTATCCTGCAGGTTTCTGCCTGGAGGGAAGAAGAATTATTTTCCGTGTCCCAAAGTGTACAGCTGGTTGGTAAACAGAGAGGTCAGAACCATGGTTGTCTTTCTCCCTTTATATGTCTATTTGCATTCAGGAGTAGGGTGCGCATTACAATAAGGAGATATATGGCTATTCAGGGCTAAATTCAGCTCCCTTAATATAGGCATCTGCAAAGATTTCAGATGCCTTTAGGTATTCTACTCACAGCTACTTCTTCATAAAGACATGGGATTCCTGTAAATCTTTTATGCTATCTGACCATCCCACAGAGATGTGTCAGACATCTCAGTCATATTAACACATATATTCAGGTTGCAGAAAGTAATTCTAGTTCTTAAGAGTGAGCTGAATGGCTTCCCAGGCTCTTTAAACTGTAGTGAACATCTTGTCATTGAGTATACAAGTAACTTAGGCACCTCGTTGACATGTAGGTAGATATCTATCTATCTATCTATCTATCTATCTATCTATCTATCTATCTATCTATCTATCTATCATCTATATTCTTAGTGGGATATAATACCTCCCATAAATTCAAGTGTTAATCCTATATAGTTATATTCTTGTGTTTTGTGTTTTTTTTTTCTTTTTTTCTTTTTCTTTTTTTTTTTGTGCTCTGATATCTTTGTACTGAACTAGAGAGTCACTGGCCCATGGGCCAACATCTATGGACATTTAAGATGGCTTAAGGCTTTCACATGGCCTCCATGTGAATTTGAATAGTCTAGGGCATATCTTGGGTTTTACTTCTACACTGCATGACGGGGAATGTTAAATCTGATTTTGAACACCATTACTCATGCAGAGGGAAAAGGAACAGAAGAGTTGGATCAAGATTTTAGGTGAGCTGAAGACCTTAACTTGTATGTGCAGACTGAGTTATATGGATTTTGAGTTCAATGGGACCAAAAAAAATAAAAAGAAAATGATTTTTCTGGATTCCAAATAGATCACCCACTGAAAATACCTAGGAAAATTTAATCCAGTGGAAAAGAACTCAACAACATGGGCTCCATTTAATGCCATAATACATATGCTCAGTGCCTTTGGAAATATTCTGTGGTAAACAGGTTTCCTGTACAGGGCTGATAAAGTATTCAACTGATAGGCAGATAAGGCTGATAAAATATTCTATATTTTATTTAGAATTTAGAGTCACCTATCATCTTTTAGTTCAGCAGATGAAGGCCAACTTGAAGTTCGAAACCAAATCCAAGTAGTTAATACTTGAATTTTATCACACTCTATAGAATGCAGAGAGAGGAAAAAAACCCACACAACTCACACTCAACAGTCTTTATTGATTTCAGCTTAAATGATTAGCAAATGAGAAAAGGTGCTCATAACATTAGACACAATTTCAATATGGCATATAGTCAGAGGATATCATGCCAAAACTCAATAAAATGATGCAGAAGTTTATTAAGCTGTAAGCTCTTAGGTATCTCTAGGTTCCATTTCTATACAGGATCTACTATTTATTAAATTGAACACAACAAAGACCTCCAAGCTGCTATTTAAAATGCAAGGAAGCAGGCTTTATGCACCTGTCCCTGAAAAAGAGAATTATGAGTCATTCTATTAGTGAATAACGTGGCAATCCTATTTCTTAATATATCCACAGAAGACATGACCAGTTTGAGTGACTAAAAAGTATTTCACAGGTCTGATCCTATGAACAGGAATTTATCACTGATTTCCCTTGGAGTCAATGGTATATACAAGATAACTTCTTCATACAAATTTTATATTGGACAAGATTTAATTTTTTATTTTTTTTCTTCTTAACTATAGCAGAACAAATAGGAAGAAAGTAAAAAAATCTGAGAATTAAAAAAAAGTAATAAGAATTTTTAATCTTCATTATAAGGTTTGTAGAATTATTTCATAGACTATAAAAGCACAGAATTTTCAGAGACCAAAACTGAGATGTATTTCTGAAAGCACAGTTAGGCTGATCTTAAATGAAGAAAAGAAACAAGAAAGTTTATGTACAAAAGTAAGTGGATATATAGATCAGGATAGGAGTTAAAGTAGGTAATGGCTTATTGTCTAATAAAAGCAGATCAGTCATCAATATTTGCTTGTCACTCACATTTCTGAATGTTGTTTTTAGCTTGATTTGTCTTTGTTCTAGAAAAATCTGCTGCAGAGCAAGATAGACAAGAAACAAGGGAAATCAAAAGTTTCTTTATCACTTGATTAGTTTTAGCACCTATTCTTGCAAAATTTTTAATAGCATTTGGAAAAATAAGTAAAAAAACTAAAATTTGTTTTACACTAGGGACAGATTTTTGCAAGCATCAGAACTGGTGTCTAGTAAAACACTTTGAAGAATGAAAAGCTGTAATATCTCCTACTTTACCTGTTCATTGCATTATCTTATTGGCATTATGAGTAATAAATCATTATGCTGAGCAGTCTTGGTTTATTTGTTCTGCCACAATGGAAGAATTTATTCTTTCAGTGATCAAGAATTATGTGGAAACTGGAAAAAGGATTATTCTAAAAATATTCTGGAGTTGTGCATTTATGTCTTTGAAATTGTTAATAATAGCGAGGATCCTTCCTATTTTTTACTGTCTTGGATGTCAAAAGTGTCACAGATATCAAGTTAAGGGAGGGAAAATGTATGAATTAATAATATATATCCTTTTAAAGGGGGTTTGAGGGAAAAGCACTGTTTTTGTCGGAAGCGAAGTAAGACTGAAGGTGCCTGGGGCTTTTTTCTTAGCTTCAGTCAGATTCCTTGAAGCAACCTAACCACAGAGTCATATATATTCTATGCACCTAACTTTGTGCTTGATTGGTCATGGTTGAGCAGTATTCAAGGGGAAAAAATACAGTCCAAAAATGTCTTGCATCTGATTTGTGAACTGAATTTGAACATTTCATGCTATTTGTGGCAAACTATTCAGACTCACAATTTTCCTGATTCCCATTATCTATTTATATTAGATTTGCAAAACGTAAATGATTTATAGATGGCTGAATATTTATTGAATCTCTTGCATGATTCCTCCCTTATAAACTTATGGACTTTTAGCAGTAAGCAAAATGAATCTTCATGATCATCTACTCTTACTCAATTTCTAAGTATTAGACTTGTAGACCTGCATAGTGTTTCCCTGGGTTGTCACTGCAAGGGTAATGCTCCTGCAGCTCAGAAGGTCAATGGTATCCTGGGCTTCATCAGAAGATGGGTGGCCAGCACGGACAGGGAGGGTACTGTCTCTCTCTACTCTGCCCTCGTGAGGCCACATCTGGAATACTGTGTCCAGATCTGGGGCCCCCAATTCAAGAAAGATGTGCGGCGGTTGGAGAAGATTCAGAGAAGGCTACAAAGATAATCAGGGGGCTGGAGTATCTTCCCTGTGAGGACAGGCTGTGGGAGCTGGGCTTGTTCAGCATGGAAAAGAGAAGGTTGCACTGGGACCTCAGTACTTAAAGCCTTCCAGTACTTAAAGGGACCATATAGACAGGAGGGGAATCAGATTTTTACAAGGGTAGATAGTGGAAGGACAAGGGGGAATGGATGGTGGATGGAAGGTTTAGATTAAATATCAGAGGGAAGTCCTTCACAGAATGAGTGGTGAGGTGCTGGAAGAGGCTGCGAAGAGAAATGATGGATGCCCCAAACCTGGAGATGTTCAAGGCCAGGTTGAATGGGGACCTGTGCAACCTTGAATATATGCTGGCCTGGAGGTTGGTTGCTCTGCCTGTGGCAGGGGGGTTGGAACTCAGTGATCTTTGGGGTCCCTTCCAATCCAGAATATTCTGTGATCTTGTGATTCTGTGTAACTTTTGTTCTACCAATCCGTAGTTACATCTATAAGAGTATGTGGTGGTTTGGCCCTGGCTGGAAGCCAGACTCCCATCAAAGCTGCTCTGTCACTCTCCTCTTAGCTGGACAGGGGAGAAAATACATATCGAGAGGCTTTGGAGTCGAGATAAGGACAGGGAGAGATCATTCTGCAATTAACATCACAGGCAAAACAGACCAAACACAGAAGAAAGGCAAGAAAACTCTCTAATTTATTATACTACAACTGCACACACAGAGAAACCAGAGTCAGATAATGAGAAGCACAAAACAGCTCTAAAAACACCACCCCCTGCCCCTCCCTTCTTTGCAAACTGCTTTATTCAGATGTTTCTCCTCCTCAGGATGGCATGGGGGAAAAGGGGGAGAAATAGGGAATGGAGGCTTGTCCTCAGTTAGTTCCTCATGAGTTGTTGTCCTTCTTGGAGGGGTGGGGGAGGATGGAGGGGCTTTCTCACACTCATTCCCTGTGCTAGGGTGGGGTCCCACGCACTGTAGTCAGTCCTCTGTGGCCTTCTCCATGTGAGTAGGCATGGGCCTCCCTCTCACTCTGTGTCTCTCTCCTATCTCAATCTAGGAGGCCTAAACTTTCTAGCCACTTCTTAAAGAAGTCACACTGCAAACCCACAACACAGTAAAAGAAGTCAGGCTCAGAATCTTCTTCCATGCTGCTTTTTACTATTATAGCTGTTGAGTGCAAGATAAAATATAAGCATCATTATTTGGGTCATCTTATTTGGGTCTATCCTTGGTTTTGATTTTCTTCTGATCATTTTAGGAATGATTGTTCTCTGTTCTCAATGCAGGAAGCTTTATTATTAATTTCTGGATGAAAGGAAGAATCAGTTGTCCACCCCTAAATAACTCATGCAAAGTTAGATAACAATAGCTGTCCCATCTACTGAAACTGGCAGGTTATAAGTGTCTTCTCTGTTATGTCTGCCAGACAAATGTTACTGTTCTGAATTCCTCTCATACATATATACACACACATATATTCCTCCCTCATTTATAAATATAGTTATACACTTATATATTTACATGTTTATATATTTTATGTATGTATATTTGTATATTTGTATATTTGTATATTTGTATATTTGTATATTTGTATATTTATTATTTATATAGAGAGCGCCTATCACCATATTGATAAACATCCTTTGGAACCACTGATGGCAGAAGTAAGAACAATACAGACTGTTAGTATCCGAGCAGTGATTATTATTGACTATCTCAAACAATAACATTTGACATCTCAAATGTCAAGAAAAAATTAACATCTACACCTTTGAATTAAGTATAGAGTCTGGAGAAGCTTTCTGCTCACTCTAAAACATATTTTATATTTTATCAGCTGACTGGAGACAGCAATTTGTTACCCAAACAAACGTGCCTATGACCTCTCCTAACACCATGGGGTGTTCTTTCTGACCTCCAGCTGCCATTGCAGAGCTCAAGTTTGTCACAAGCAAATTTTTCATTTCCCAACCTTGTGTGGACTCCTTGGATATCCTATGGCATAGGCTAGCCCTTAGGCTACAGTAAGTGTGGAGTGAAAACCTGAATTGAGTGCCAGTCATTTGTTGAGTATAATTGTAGATGCTTGGCTTATCTATAAACACCTATATTTGAGACATATCTGTCTAAGTGTCGACATCTAAATCTGGATCCCAGTATTTCCATTGCTGGAAATCCAGAAACAACTGAATTTTATCTCTGATACTTCAGATTGACGTGACAAGGTATTTAAGTAGAAAAGTTCAAGAATTAATCAATAGCAGGAAAGTAGTGCTAGTCTAAAATGTTCAGAAATGTTCAGCACTACTTTGTACACTGCACAGAGGCACTCAGTTTCTTCAGCTTAGAACAATGTTCATGTGGCACAACAGAGTATCTCTCAGAATTGCCAGTTTCCACCTGAAAATAGTACAGTATTGGGGCCAAGACACAGGAGCTCATAAAACCCCTAAAATTTCTAAGATTCTATGGTCTAAGATTCAAGCATTTGAGAGCACTCTTGGCTCTTCTATTTTCATTTGTAGGAATACAGTGGGAACACCTAATCTAGCAATTACTTTCCAAGGTCATTATAGATCTCTTGCTTACAGATAAAGTGAAACACAGGAATTTGCTGGTAAAAAATAAGAGTTACTTAAGTTCATAGTATCACTGAAAATGTCAGTCAAGTTGAAAGTCATCAATGAAAATATTCTTGTATTAGAGAAGTACTTTGCCCTTTAGACTGGACTGTTTTTTGTTTCTTTTTTGAAAGTGAGTGAAGACTGTATATTATGCTTTGATCTTATATTGTGGTAAAAACTGTTATACACCGAACTGTGTATTTTGTTCTGTTCCCATATTCACTCTTTGTAAGAATTTATATATTAAAATCAGTTTATAGAACACATAAAAAATATTTTAATGCAGAACTGTAAATTGGTATTTGATTTTAAACTGTTGAGAATTGTTCCAATTTTTTCAAAATATCTAAGAAGTAGAAATAGAAAGTAAGCAGTCCTGAAAAAACAAACATGAAAAAAATTAAACAAAAGAAAAAACACTTTAGATTCCAAACTGTTATCCTCTACACTGTGATCACTTAGTAAATTATATTTGTATTAGAAGAGATTTAAATTGGAAGAGATTACTTAGCAGCAAATGATACTTTCATGTACTCATAAGACATTAAATAATTTCCAGAGGCTATGATGTAACAAAACAAAAAATCTAATATTGTCTTTATGGGATCTGTCTAAACCTTAAAATTAAGTGACTCTCATTTTAACTCTTCAGAATGTAGCTAAACAATGCATTATGGTACAGATAATTTCTACACTTCTATTAAGGGATGCAATATCATGCTGGGTTTTGTAAATTACTTATGCAGGAGAGCAAAAAATACCTTGTTGGATTCTGTGAAATTCATAAGGCTTTCTATGATTTGAAAAGCTGTTATTCATCTGCATCAAACTCTGTTGCCTACACTGAAGACAGTTTGAAAATTTTCAGTCTTTTTGTATTAAATGCAGTTCCACTTTCAAATTGTTGCATACATGAAAACATTGTCCTCAAAATTTCCTCCTGTTGGTTAAAGGAAAAGACACTTTTAAATACTCAAATCAGGCATTTCTGGAATCTTTATTCTTACCCATATAGAAAGCATAACTTAATCATGATCCTTGTACATACTATTATCATGGAAATTCTTACTAAAGAAATATCTTTATAAAAAATTGAATTTCTGTACTGCTCAGAGAGTGCATCTTCTACTAGACATTTGGTTTCATAGGATCTCATCCTGCTCAACCCTTTTCAGTTCACTTTTTACTGTAGTACTTATTTCAGTCATATGGCGAAGCTTCCTCCTTCTAAAGATTCATATTTTTCTAGTGAAGAGAATTTCTATCCTTTGTATTCTTAGTTTTTCATTAGTTTCATATTAGAAAAAAAAAAAAGAAGAAAAAAACTTATGTGTTTTATACATCAGAATTAGTCATATGGTAACCATACCTCCTGGAAACAGTGTGATGTTTTCCAGATGAAGCTTATCTATCTTTGAGACTATTGAAATTCTACTACATTTTTAATTTATAATTTGTTTAATTTTCTTTAATTTCTGTATTCATTGTTGTTTTTTGTTGTTACATGTCATATCTATTTGGTGTTCATTGAATAGAACAAATCAAATTATTTGGAGATTTTCCCAGGTCAGAGTGAAAATAATTTGGAAACTGTACATTCTGTCTATTCTCTCCCTATAAGGCCTTTGCATATGCTAAAACATGCCTTAACTTCAACAGATGTTTTCTGAGGGTTTTTTCCCTTTTTTTTTCCCCTTTTTTTCTTTTATTTCAGGGGTGGTTTGTATGAAGTTTTAATAAAATTTATATTTTTTTTTTCAACAAGTTCAGGATACTCAGGAATTTCTAGGTAATAATTATCATATCTTTAAACGCAATTCTTTTTCATGTACTTATGTCTGAATGAATGTATCCTGATACGTGATTGTCTGACTCAAAAGGATGGACTAATGTAATAAATGACATCTGAATATAACCATTAAAACCATCTGGAAGAATAAAGAACCAAGAAATTACCACCACTACCATCCACCCACCCACCCAAAACAGTAAAAATGAAGAAAATATCTTCATTATTTCAAGCTCAAAGGCCCATTCTAACTATTCCTAAGCCTAAAAGAAAGATCCTCTTTCAACACATAAAAAATTTGCACACACATATATAGCTATCTATGCATGTCACACATAAATGCTCCTATATAGTGTATAATTTACTACCAGATACTGAAAGAAGTCAGGATAGTCCTGCAGAGGTTTTTGCAGATGGGCCCCAATCTCGTCTGGGTATGTTTCAAATGTGCCGCTCATGGTCTGTGTTAATAAGCTGTAGTCACCTTTCAAACTGGGTAACTCAAATCCAATTTTTTTTCTACATAGGATATCAACAACAGATGGGATGCTACAAAAATGTTACTGATACTTTAATGCTTATACCTCAAAGCAAAACGCAAACTTAATGTTTGCCATTCTTAGTGCTCGAGGAGGTTTTATAGTTTGAGATAGTTAAAAAGTTGTCTAAAGTTAGTTATTAAAAGAATAACTACAGAGTGCATGAATCCCTGTCTCTTTCCCCAGATGTAGCATCTGAATCAAATTTGCAAGACTGTATCTTCACCTTTAAGATCAAAAGCACAGAATATTTTTTTGCACTTTCACATACTTTTTATTAGAAAGAACTTATTACAAGATGTTACCCCCTGTCTTTCATGTAATAGCCCAGAAATTAGAAACCTTGACCAAAAGCCAGAGAACTGCATTTCAGAGTCTTTTAAGCATGTCTCAATTAAAAAATTATAACATGCCTATGGCTGGTGAAGGGTGTTAATATCACACTGAAAATAAATTGCATTCTGTACCTATGAATTTAGTTTCTGTTTTGTTTTGGTTTGTTTGCTGTGATGGTGATAAGAGAGGGAGGAATATAGCTTTTTAAAACAGTTACTCTGTAATGCAATTTAAGAAATAATTCTGGAAAAGGGAATCAGAAGCCAGTATACTCCCTTCAGATATATTAATAATTGCTGTACAGACTCAAGTTCTTTCTATGGCTTTCTGTATTCTGAATTATTTGCTACTAAGAGGCTCAGAGGGTAAATAGGTCAGCTTTTCCCCAACTCCTTTTCCACACTTTCTCCCAAAGTATTTTCCCTGGAAATTTTACATTTGTATTTGGGTTTCGTTAGGATAGGAACTAAAATACATCTAATCAGGTAGATAAGTGTTTTAGCAAGTTTATGCAAATGACACTGACCACATCACTATAAGAATACATTAGATGCCCATAAGCTTTATAATTGGAAAAAGGTTTATTGAAAGAGATTTTTGCAAATCTTTGCCATATACCTGCTTATGTGAGCAGTGTCATTAATTGAGGACTGGTATTACTGATGTTCTGGCTTCCTCAGTGAGAAGCAGAAGGCACAGAGGAAAGTTTGCTGGAGTACAATTTCATTTTCTACTTCCCTGTGGTTTTAGAACTCCATATTTTGAACAACTTGGATAATCTCAGACACTGGAATTGGTATTCATTCCACCTAATGAGAACTGTTGTGTAGACATCTACAACAGATCTGGCTGGCCAGGTAATTATAAGAAAAATAAGGGACTTCTTGAACATAATTAATCCAAATTATTTTACAGATATGTTTTAAGATGAGAAAAATCACTCAGATATTCATGTCTACATAAATCCCACCCTTGCCCACTCGTGTATTATTCTAAGCAATTATTCTTTTTTTTCTTCGTGTCAGAATCTCAATGGGGTTAACTCATAACAACCTAAGACAGACCAACTGAGATGTGAATCAGATTTCTGTGTCCTTTTGTGACATCACAGGGGCTTCAGATGCATGGCAGGCAGTCCTGGCACCCTCTGGTCCGACTCTTTCCACTGCTAATCGGGGTGTCTGACCTGTATCTATGACAGCACTGGTGATGTCAGAAACAAATAATAGTTAACACTGGATTTTTTCTGTTAGATTTAATTTTTTACTTTAACATATATATTTGCCACTAGAATTGATTTGCTGGATTGCATTCATGCAAGTGCAACAGCTTGCTCTATGAAGTCAGGCACCCACAGAGCTGCTATCAAGGTCATAAAATTGGCTACAACCTGGGGCTTTTACTTCTTGCAATCAGTCTTGATGTATTACACAGTTTATTGGAGAAGGATAAAAATAGGCAATATGTGATCAGGGCAGCAAATAGATAAAGCATTTCTTGGTCCCAGAGGCTTGGATGTTAGAGATCTTGAGCAAGCAACAGATAGGAACACAACATTAATTTTAGAAACATCCAAAGTATTTGTTTGCTATGTAGTATTGCAACCTATGTGTACTAAGACTCAAATGCAGGTAGACCTCTCAAACACTGGTCAATGATGCCACTAGTCTTCTCACTTTCACTCTTATTTTGAATTTTCTGTGTTCAGAGACATATAAATACACTGCAGATTATAATTAGCTAATTAGCTTTTATTTGTATTCACAGCTCTGCCTGTTAGGATTAAAAAAACCCACCTGCAATAGAGTTATGAGTAAATAAACCCTTGTGGTATTCTTTGATTTCTCAAAATACCGGCTAGCATGCCATTTCTGCCTCTTTCCATTCGTTTGAATATTGAATATAGCAGTGTCACACTTAAGTCAGTGGATATTTTAGATTATGTGAGAAGTTTCATGCCAAAAACAGGAGCTACATTATGAAATAATATTTTATTCTGCAATCAATTATATTGATTTCTTGTGACAGTCGTATAACCAAATGGATCTGTGAGACCTGCAAAGGATTTGATAACAAATGAGATAACCTAGATGCCAGAGCACCACAGATCAATTTTAAGGATAATGGCAAAACCTGATTTTACTTGTATTTGTCTAGCTATAATAATTTGATAATTATTTTCTGTAATTGTTCTGCTAATAATGATATTTATCATGTCTATTATTGATTACATTTGTAGAGAAGGATTTATATTTGTCTATTATGAATTATAAAATCAGCTGAGGCGTTTCATCACCACAAATATAGGTAGCCTATTTCTTGCAGCATGATAACTGATTGAAGTACCCTTTTTTTACCCTGTACCCCTACATGTACCCCTTGTAAATATAAACAAAGACAGTATTATGCATGCTTATTTTAATGTATATCTAAGTCTTTCATTCATTACTGAAAACTACAAATAAAAAGCCAATATGGCTGGGATGGAGAAAAAAACCTTAAGTGATTACATCGATAGGAATAATGAATCATCTGATGAACAGTTCCATCTGCCAGCTCAGCAGAATGTTTCAACAGATTGATAAGTAAAATTATGTTAATCTAATCTTGATAGAATCACAGAATCACAAGATCTTAGGAGTTGGAAGGGACTTTGAAAGATCATCTAGTCCACCCCACCCCAGCCAGAGCAGGATCACCTAGATTAGATCACACAAGAAACAAGTCCAGATTGGTCTTGAGTGTCTCCAGAGAAGGAGACTCCACAATCTCTCTGGACAGCCTGTTCCAGTGATCTGTCACCTTCACAGTGAAAAATCTTTTCCTTATATTCACATAGAACTTCTTATGTTCTAACTTGGACCCATTGCCCCTTGTCCTATCACTGGCCATCACTGAGAAGAGCCTGGATCCATCCTCCTGACACTCTCTCTTAACATTTATAAACATTAATGAGGTCAGTCTCCTCCAAGCTAAAGAGACCCAGCTCCCTCAGCTTTTCCTCATAAGGAAGATGTTCCACTCCCTTCACCATCTTGGTGGCCCTGAGGTGGACTCTCTCAAGATGTTGTATGTCCTTCTGGAACTGAGGGGCCCAGAAATGGACGCAATACTCCAGGTGAGGTCTCACCAAGGCAGAGTAGAAGGGGAGGAGGACCTCTCTTGTCCTACTAGCCACCCACCTTCTAATACATCTCAGGATGCCATTGGCCTTCCTGGACACAAGGGCACACTGCTGGCTCGTGGTCATCCTGCTGTCCTCCAGGAACCCCAGGTCCCTCTCACCTACACTGCTCTCCAACAGGTCAGTCCCCAACCTATACTGGTACTTGGGGTTGTTCCTCCCCCGATGCAATGTAGGATTCTTTATAGGATAATTTCCCAGATTATTTGTAGGATATCCTTAGTAAGATGGACATGAAGATGATTTCTTATTTAAGAGGTTAGAATTTTTCAGACTGTTGGGACCTAAAAAAATATTCTTCAACAGTATTTGTCTGAGTTATTAGGTATTAGTAATTACTCTGTTATTCTTTTCTGGGTATGTGATGTTGCATGCTGCCAAAGGCAGACCCTGGTGGAATTTTGTCTGTTCTAATTTGTAACTCATAAGAACCAGACTCCTGAAGATTTCAGTGCTACAACACAATGTTCCATCAGGGACATAAGAAAAGGTCAAACACCATTTTCATCACTCTTTCCTCCACAGTACGACCAAAAATATATAACCTCTGAGAGGAATCAATATCTAAAACAAAGAGCAATGATTTGCAGAATTGTTCTTGATATTTTTGACCTACTTTTTGAGTATCCTGTTCCTTATACAAAGAAATACAGAGCATGCCAGATGGCAAAATAAAATAAACCCAACGACAACAATAAATCAGGCACACTCTAATTATATCTGTATCAATTTTAAAATCAGGTCATCTATCCAAATTGCAAAGGCATGCTCAGCAGCTTGTACCAGCAGTTACAAAGTCTTGGCACTGCTATGATGAAATTTAGGTTGAAAAGGTCTGAACTTAACACAGAAAACTGCAAAAAGGAACCAATGTGAAAACGAATGAAAACAACGGTATGGTGAGAAACGGCAGTTTAAACTGAGGAACAGATTTCAGTCCCTGTTGGAAGGAGGTGAGACATAGCCTGGACTTGAAGAAAGGACAGTGATTGCTAACTCTTAGTGTGAGTCAACCTGTGTCATTCACAGTTGGATACTGACTGGATTAAGAAATGGAGAAGCCAAGAAACGAGGTACTGAGAAAAAAGCAAGCAACACAACACTCAAATCAGAATTCTTAAATTCTAAGTCAAGTAAAACCAGAGGAAATAAAATCATAAAGAGAAAAAGCAAAAGAAAAGATAAGCAAAAAAACACAAACCAACCAAAAACATTAAAAAAGAAAAAAGAGGAATAATTATTAAAATTCAGAATTAATTTTTACAAGTATACAAAGCTATGTACTAGGTTATGAAAGATCTTTATAGAAATTTGTAAAAATATAATTGTCTGAACAGAAGAAAATTTGGTAAAAGGACTGTAACTGTTTTGGAACAGATGGTCAGAGAGCTTCAAAAATCCTCAACATACCTTAGTTTTGCTCAGTAATGGATTTATATGAAATATGAACTAGAAAAATCTCATACTAACAAGGAAGCCATAAAGATATCTAAAAAAATTTCTGCAGTCAAAATAATAATAATTAAAAAAAAAAGTGTTTGGAAACAATCAAATGATAATGAGCATCATAAAAGCATCCTCTGCTTTTTGTCACTACAAAATGACACGTGAAAAAGGGGTAGAAAAAGAAGCCTGGACACTGGGGAATGGTAACACTCTAACCTAGAAAATACGAAACTGTCAGTGCTAGTAAACAGTGCTAAAACCAGTCTTTGTGATAACAGGCCTCAGGACTAAGCCTAGGTATGTTCTTTGTGTCTGGGCTTCTTTTGTTAGGTGGAATTTTAGTTTAGTTTGTTTGTCTGAAACAGAAATTACCTAATGATCAGTAATTCAGTGATTATTACTGAACTTGTTTTAGTATAGCTTTGTTTATGTGATGACATCCATCACTACAATTTTTATAACAGGCCTACAACTGACATCTGGAAATACAAGCAGTTATTCTGTGGAAAATAAACTCTCCACAGCCCTAAAATTAAAAAACAACTTACAGAAGTGTAAATTTGGTATGAAAGAACAGGCCTTGACATTGTGAGTGTTATATCAGAGGTCTTAGCTCTGTAAACAAGCCATTAAGGGACAATCGTTCATCATTATAGAAATTTAACCTTGTAATCTGGGTAAAGCCCCTTTATTTTTTATCAGTAAATGAATGAATAAAAGAAAAAGTATAAAACCCAAAATGTATAGTAAATAAAGATACAGTGAGGAATTATGGAGGAATTTTCCTGGGTTTGCATAGCAAAGTTTTGGTAGCAAATGGACTACAGAGGTGGCTTCTACATGAAGCATCTGCAAGCTTCCTCTATGGCCAGTAGAGGCAAGATGGCCAGCTCCAAGATGGACCTGCTGTTGACCCCACCTGAGTCCCTCAGCAATGGTGGTAGTACCTCTGGAATAAATATTTAAGAACGGGGGAAGAAAAATTGCAACTTGCAGATGAGTAAGAATACATGGCAGAAACAACTCAACCAAGGGCAGTGAAGAAAGAGGGAGAAGAAATGCTCCTGGCACCCAAGATTCCTCTGCAGCAGCCCATGGAGAAGACCACAGTGAAGCAGGTTGTCCCCTTGTAACGAGGAGGTTAATGGAGGAGCAGGCTATAAAGCTGGAGCAAGTGGATGCGCTCAAAAGGGTCTGATGCTATGGGAAACCTACATGGGAACTGCAAGGACCTATGGACCTTAGAGAGGAGCCCATAACCAAGTAGGATAGGACTTTTGACCATGTGGGGGTCCTACACTGAAGCAGTCTGTTTCTGAAGGACTGCACCGTGTGGAAGGGATCAAAACTGAAGCAGTTGAAGAACTGCAGCCCATGGGAAGGATTTGTGTTTGAGAAATTTCATGATTTCACATGACAAGAAGCAGGGGAAGAAGGGAGGATAGTGTGGGGGGAGTTGTTTTAAGATTTATATTTTATTTCTCATTATTCTGTTCTGATTTTGATTTATAATAATTTAAATTAATTTTTGCCATGTCGAGTCTGTTTTGCCCATGATGATTATTTGTGTGCTATCTCTCCCTATGCTTAGCTTGATTTATAAACCTTTTGTTATATTTTCTTTCCTCATCCACTTTAGAAGCAGCTTTTTGGGCACCTCACACCCAGCCAGTGTCAATCCACCATAACGGAAAAAAAATCAAGATATAAGGAGTGTTAGAATGTGTATAGAAATAGCACCAAAAGAACCTGTGGGCAACAAGCTCTCCCCAGAGGCAGAGGAAAGGGATTTATTTGGTTTTGTCTGGTTTTATGTTTGGTTGGTTTTATTACTATATATTTAACCGTCTCTAATAATTGTATGTGTCTTAAAGAGAATAAAACTGTTGATGTTGCAGTTAGATAAACTATCAATTCTTCACTTTTACTGTAAGGTGTATTTTCTAGCTTCACACAAGTAGAATAGGGTGCAATACAGAAATTGCTGGGGAATGTATGCAACTGAATCTCTAATTCAGATACAATATATCAAAAACATTAACACAATAGAATCAGATGGGAAATCTTAAAGTTATCTAGGCTTTTCTGATTAGATTATATGACAATGATAAGTCTCTAAATATTCCTTCAGCAGTGGAGAGTGATGATAGTAATTCTGATAAACATATTAAAACATTTACACAATGTGGAAAGGCTCTAGTGGAAAAATATATAAAATATCTGAGTGATAAGAAAGTCTTAGAATATAAATAGGGCAGCTGCATCATGAATATGTGTAGAAGACATGGTGAATTCTTTGTCTTGTTTTGCTCGCACACACATCTTCTATTTTACCTAATTAACTGTCTTTTTCTCAACCCCTGGGTTTTCTCACTTTTACCCTTTGATTTTGTTCCTTATTCCACTGTGGGGAGCACAGGAGTGGCTGTGTGAAGATTGGCTTTTCCCTGGGTTAAGCCGCACCAGTTCAGTGCTTGTGGGCAATGTGTACTGCTTGTGGACTACACAGGAATACACGGGGACCTGAAAAGTAAATGTTAAATTGCACTGAATTCCACATAGACATATAAAGTATTACCAAAAACCTGTGATGATTTTATTTATATCCCTAAGCCTTTAAAAGGCAATATTATCACTTTTATGTGATAGTCANAATTTTTAAACAGAAAACCCAATTTCTACAGAATGGGAAAGTGAGCATGGAAAAATATAAGGAACTCTATATTGTGTCTTAACATTATAAATTTGCATAAGGCTTATTGCAAAATCCTTTATGAGAGTAATTAATAAGAGTGTAGGGTCCTTCAATAGCTTTTTCTTTATGTTCCCCAAAAAGGAAGTTGTGCTT
>VXBZ01004722.1:164624-194107 GCA_013399135.1 Heliornis fulica | reverse complement strand
GGTGGGGCCGGAGATGTAGTGATGGGAGACAGTGCTGGGGCAGTGGGTGGGGGCAGGAGGGCAGTACTGGTGTGCACTGGGATGGCAGAGGTGGTACTGGGGGGAAGGAGTCATTAGGGCAGGAGATGCGGTGGTGGGCAGCACTGGGAGGGCAGTACTGGGGCATTGGGGGGCCAGTGCTGGGGAGCACACCTGGGGAGGAAGGGCAGAGGAGGGGGATGGAGGGGAAAGACAGCAGCATGGCAGGGGTTCCAGCAGTGAGGAGGTGCTCCCCAAGAGGGGTAGCAGGTTGGGGTGCAGGGGAGTGGATGCTGGGGCAGCTAGAGGGGTCTTTAGTGCCAGAGGGATGGGCTGTGGTGTTGCAGGGTGGTGGTAGGCTGCCAGGCTTGAGCTGGGGAGGGGAGAGCACCAGGAGGGCTGCAGGACAGGGAGGGCTGCTGGGGCCGGCAGGAGGCAGACGGTCAGGGCATTGGGGCCAGAGTACTGGGGCCAACATGCTGCTGGGAGGAGGACTCCCTTGTCTGGGAGGACACTGGCCGGCCAGCAGGAGCCAGAGCAGGGGAGGGGAGGAGCGCCTGAGATCCTCTTGCTGCGACGCTGCGTGCCGTGGCAGCGGAGAGGGCTGCAGGCGTCTTTGTAGGGAGAGCAGCGCCGAACAGAGACGCTGCTGAGAAGCTGAGCAGGCCCCTGATGCTGATGTTGTCATCTGTGTCTGTGTTATGTATTATTTCCAGCTGATTGGTAAAGATGGAAAGAGGGAGAGGAGGAGGAGGAAGGAACCTGGGAGGCTCTGGCCTACACAGGAGCATTTATTCCCAGTCCCAGCAGCAGTACCACTACCCGGCCTCCTCCCAGGGGGGCTGCATGGAGATCCAGGAGCTGGCCTCCAAGAGGGTGGATATCCAGAAAAAGCGATTTTATTTGGATGTGAAACAGAGCTCCCGTGGCCGCTTCCTGAAGATTGCCGAGGTCTGGATAGGAAGAGGGAGGCAGGACAACATCAGGAAAAGTAAGCTGACGCTCTCCTTGTCTGTGGCCGCTGAGCTGAAGGACTGCCTGGGGGACTTTATCGAGCACTACGCCCACCTGGGCCTGAAAGGTGGCCATGGTCACCGGCACGAGCACAGTAATGGCAAAGAGCAGCATCCCCGGAGGCGACAACAGCTACCCCCGCCTTCGCCTCCAGTGTCTGTTGGCTCTGAAGAGCACCCTCACAGCGTCCTCAAAACAGAGTACATTGAGAGGGACAACAGAAAGTATTACCTGGACCTGAAGGAGAATCAGCGAGGGCGTTTCTTGCGGATTAGGCAAACCATGAGTAGGGGACCTGGTGTGATGGGCTATTTCGGCCACAGCTTGGGACAGGAGCAGACAATTGTCCTTCCAGCGCAAGGGATGATTGAGTTTAGGGATGCTTTGGTTCAGTTGATTGAAGAATATGGCGAGGGGGACATAGAGGATCGTCGGGGGGGTGGCGATGAGCCCCCGGAGCTTCCTGAGGGCACCTCCTTCCGAGTGGACAACAAGCGCTTCTACTTTGACGTGGGATCCAACAGGTATGGCATTTTCCTGAAGGTAAGTGAGGTGAGGCCACCCTACCGTAACACCATCACGGTTCCATACAAAGCATGGACACGGTTTGGGGAAAATTTTACCAAGTATGAAGAAGAGATGAGGAGAATTTACAACAGCCATAAAGAAAAAAGAATGGATGCCAGAGGGGACAGTGGTGAAGAGCAAGAGGGTCTCGAATAGAGTGCATTGGACTGGCCATCTGGCAAAATAACAAAACAAGCAGAAATCGGTGAGAGGTACTGACCTATAGTAATTTCAAGTTGTTCCTTTCTTTCTTTTTTTTTTTTTGTAAAGTCTTTTTCCAGTAGTTCTTACTAACTCCAGTACATAATGTTATAGGAGTCTGGTTATCATGTTAAATTATGCCCAAAACATATATGTCTTATGAAAGTACCGACCTCCCAAGGCCGTAAGAGTCAGCTGCTTTGAGTGTTGAAGATTGTGGAAGTACATGTATCAGCACAAAAAAACATAATCCAGCACTCTGACCTTTAAATAGTCTAGATAAGGCTTGTGTTGCTCTTCAATGTGATAAAAAACCCTAAACAAACCCAAACTCTATGCTGAAATGTATCGTTTTCTGCTTATACGGGTTTTCTGGGACTGAACTGGGCCTGTACTCAGTCAGAAGGCTGAGCAGCGTAGTCATAGGGCACTTCCTGCAAAAAATAGCTTCATGTGAATTGCTGGTATATGTTTGAGGAGAAGTAGAGGTTTTTTTAATTGGCACCTACTGGTTGTTGATTTTGAAATGATATTCCGCATGTAGGTATAACCTCAAAAACTGGTCAGACCTTTACACTGTGCTGGTGAAGAGCGGAAGATTCGTTACTCATTTTGTAGTTTTGTGCTGACTGAATAACCTGAGTATCCCAGGATAGCGAAGCTCTACTCGAGTGCTAAGCCTTCTGAATTAATGGTGATGAATATTAACCTGCTCCTTGTCTATGTGTTCTGCCCATGCAAGGCTGATGATTTTATTTTTACTATTTTTAATGCATTTGTCTGAAATTTTAAAAGGTATTTTTGTATTAGGGGTGTTATGGGTTCCAGCAGCCAGCTGTGGAGCAGATATTCAGAGGTGAAGGGACCACTGCAACTGAGGCTCCCGGCTTCTCTCCTGAACGTGCAATTAATGTGGTCACAATATTACCTGTGTGAGAAAGACCTTTGGGGGGTTTGGTGCACCATTAGATTTGTAAAAAAAGGCATATCTCATACTTACTCATAGTGTGTTTTGGAAGCTGTGGTTAACGCTGTGTTGGGTTTTCTGTCGTGTTAAGTTTACAGGTAGTGTTGTTGTTGTTAGGAGATAATACCTGTGCCCTGCCATCGCCCCCTCCCACCTGCTCAGACCTGGGACTGTTGTCAAGCGTTAGATCCCCAGTCACCCGCCACCAGGTTTCAGTGTTCAGCATCATCCTGCTAAAGTCTCTATAATGTACATCTCATGATGCAAAACTGTTTGCCTGGAGGGAAAATGTGTGTAATTACATGTTTAGGAGGTTGATGAAAGATTTTGAAAATTATTTTGTCATCTCTTAAAACATGAATACTTATAACATAAGAGGCTTTTCCAGCCACTGGGTGACTGGCTCTTTTCCTTCTGAAACCAGTGGGAGTTTGATTGAGCTTCAAGTACTTCCAAGAATGTGTTGTCCACCTTGAAGATATTTTTAAGTGGGCATTACTGTGTCTAATCAGTTATTTATAATCGCTTTAATATTTGTTTTACAAAGTGGCGCAGTGTGCATGTGGATCAGCTGTTTTTCCACAAAGCCATTCCATGTTGTTGTTTGTTTATTTTTCATCAGTTGAGAAACATATTTATCTCCATATACCGTTCATCATTTCTATTCTGGACCCACCTGCACGCTGCACGGCCGTGCTCAATCTGAATGCTATTACATGTTAATGTCATTAATCATAATGAAAAATGTTGGTGAAGCAAGGTGGGAACCAAGAGGATAATCTGGACTTCTGTTTGGAGACTGAAACTAGTCGATCTGTTTTAATTTTGGAAAAAAAAAAAAAGAAAAAAAAAAAGAAAAAAGCTTGCACCAAAGTCACCAAAGAACCTTTAGGAAAATGTTACAGTTGTGACAAGAAGTAGGAAAGATAACTTCACTGTTTTAGGTGATTCCCCCATTAGGTAGAACCACACATAGCAGTTACAGCAACGGAGCCTTTGGCTTATCATCAAAAAGTCCCGTCCGTTTCTGCACAGATCGCTCTTTCAGGTACTTTTTCAGCTCTCAGAGAGATGTTCTCGCTTCACTGCTTGAACATCTAGTGGACCATGATGAATCAGATGGGGGCTAAAGAGGGTACTGGTTCATCATTCCTCTTAGGGCTTTGGTCCCAAAGGTTTTAAGAAGTCAGTTAAAAAAACACAGCACCAACAAAACCGATATAAAAATAACTCTACATCCTATTGATGAAAATCAGAATTGAATGAATGAGTCCTTGAAGCATATGTTAGCGTATCACTGACTGCTACTGCCCATCACAGTGCCTAAAGTAAAAAATTAACTTCTATTCCAACAAACTGGAGCTCTGAATGTAAAACCTTCCCTTTCCCGTTTCTACATGGCATTCCTCCCTGAGGAGCTTGACATCTCCCCATCCCAGCCTAACTTTGCCTCAAGGGATCATAAAAGCTTCTGTGTTGGAACAAGCCTGAGTGACCGCATGTGGTGTAAGTGATCCTTCCCTGTGTTTCCTGGTGAGGAAACCGCTTGTGACGGGCAAAGTGATTGGAAAGGGATGTTTTCTGCACCATTTTGAAAGAAAAAGAACAATGAGAAATGGCTTTCCTTATTGTTGCCCCATCTTCTCAAACATCTCCGTCCCTCTTATCTAATGTTAATGAATCGGCCTTCCGATGGCATTAGTTTATTGTAGATATCACCCAGGAATTCAGTGTCTGCTGGCTACCGGCTCAGGCCTGGTTCTGGCGCACAGCTATCCCGTAGGGTCCACTTAATGTATTTATTCCCCTGGCACGGGATGCACCTTAGTATCCAAAACTGGATTGGGATCTTCATGTTTGTAGCCGATTGCCCATGGGTAAACCACTGGCCACAGGTTTCTGCTGCAGTGGGAAGCGCTGATGTTTGCAGGCCTTGTCGTTGGAGCGTAGTACAGGCTCACTCGTAGCAAGGCAAGACTTGAGCAGAGAGGTTTGGAAATGTGTCCCTTGTTATTTTTTACAGCGCATCTTTGTCTTCTGAGAGTGGCGATAACAGGGGGCTGCTCACGTTCAGAAGAGCCCATTGAGGTGTTCGGGAACACCAAATTCCTAAATGCATTTTAAATATTTGTTCCTTATGCCCTGAAACTGCCGTGTCCCTTAAACTTGAGATAACACAAGCTTATTTGCACTAGAGAGAACGGCCAAAAACAGTCCTTAGGAGGGCAGGGTGAAGAGCACTGGTCTGAACCTCTTTTTCTCATGAGAGAATTTCCTATCCAAGCCCTCACCTCTGTTTCAAAATTGTATGGTCCCGGCAGAAAGTCTGTCAGTTCAACAATTAAATCGTAATGCACTTTATATTGTGTAAATAATACTAGGAGCACATTTCTGCTCCCACTCTGGTAAGGGGATGCTTCGGTAATGTAGTCTCACGCTGAAAGAAGCTGTCTCCTGCATACACATGTCTGTTAAGAGACCTATCGTACTTGTTTGTTCCAGCTCCGCTCATATGTTAGGGAGGACAGGCGCTATACTGGAGATCCTCTCAAAGAGATGATGAAGAGCGGGATGAATTTTTGGTTATTAAGTTGCGATTTGCAGAGCTGCCGAGCATCCTCAGCTTCACTGTCCCTGCGGCGCCTCGCTCCTTCTGCAGATCAGGCCTTGATATTGCCACCAAGGCTTACACCCAAGCTTTTCTCATACAGTTTCAACAAAACCAAACCCAGAGGCTCCCTTGTACTTGTCTTTCCCTGCTATTGGCACAGAAGTCGGGATGGTTCCTACAAATCGTATCCCAGGTGGAGGGGGCCGCAGGGGATTCCCCTGCCTTGCAGCCAGGTGGGTTTGTGTTGAGACCAGCTCATAGAGCCAGCTTTCTTGGTTAAGTATGGAGGCAGGGCTGTGCTAACAAAGGCTCGGGAAGTGTTTTGCACTGGTGCAGCAAGGGTGACCCACCGGGTGCTCTGAAGGGGTTGGCAAAATCCGCCATCAGTTGCGGGTTCGTCACGTCAAGTCTGGATGACGGACTTTACCCAGCAAGAATCTGCAGCAGTTATAGGTAATCTACTCGTCGTCGTGTTTCTTATCTGTATCCGATATATACAAATTCATATTCACATATAGGCATTAATATATTTATGTGAGTATATTGTAGCCTGTAGTAGCTCGTAGCAAAATAATCTTATTTATCTGAAGAACGGAGTCTAAAGAGGGGAAACTTTTCTCCTACTACCGGTCTGGAAAAACGTGTTGTTGTTGCCGCCGAGAGCTGGTCGTGAGCCATTCGTTGTGGCCCTTTGTAAGATTTCTACTTTTAAGTGCTCTCATCCCCAAGGTTTTCAGCAAGGCTGCAAGGGAAAACGTAGTTGAAAGAAGGCAAAACTCTTCCTCAGATCTCATGGAGGTGAGGTGAAAGCTGTGAGGAAGAGACAGCTGCAGGTACTGCTGGCCACATTGAGTTTCAATGCCATTTTGCAACCCCTGGCTCTGTACATCTGTACTACTGTGTTCATAAAATCCCAAGCAGAAGTACTAAAACCTCATCCTTTATTAAAAAAAAAAAAAAAGCAACTACCAAAATAAATGCTGGCACACTTTTTTTTCTGCTTAAAAAGTCATAATCTAATGATAGTGTCTTTTTTTTTTCCCTGCTAGGACCTATGGAAGTGACCTAAACTCACAGGGAAGGGAGTTGATAGTGGTTGGGAAGCCTACTGCTCGCTTAAATTGCAGCCCTTTTATCCAAATGTAGTAATTTTTATAGCAGAAAAAGCATTATTATCATGTATTTTTATTGGGCAGATTTTGCACGATGTCAGAAATTAATTAAGAAATGGGTTAAGTTCCTTGGCATTCCTACTTTTGCTGTATATACAGTATATATAGATGCAATTTATAAAGTAATTCTTAAAGAAAAGTATACCTTCTTTTTAATTTTCTATGCTGCTTCCTCCAAAACTAAAATGCCCTTTATTTTTAATTACTTCATGTGTTGTGATGTCTAAAACTCACCTTTCCCATCCCTCTCCTCCATTCCTTTCAAGGTTGTACCCGAGATAAAGATAATGTTGGGTTAAACCAAGAAAGAGTGGAAATAAAGGCTACACTTGACATACCATAATCTACTCGCACAATCCCGAGTGATGCTGTCGCCTTACAGCCTTTGCTGAAACAAAATGTGTCTCCAGGGCTTGGCATATCCTCCTTGTGAGGAGGCTGTGTTAGATGAGTTGTTTCCTGGCTGTAGGGCACACTCTCCATTGGGCAGTAGGTATATCATCTTCACGTTATTAATGATAGCTTAACGATGTCTTGTGTTGACCCCCTTGTCCTTTGACTTTCACCCAGTGTCATTAACATTTCCTATTGCTTAGATGCAAAAAGAAGCAAATTTGAAGATACGGAGAAATGAGATGGACCCCTTGGTCTTTTTTCCTCTCTGCAGAAGTTAAATGTGTGCCACACTGTTGTTTGCACAAAGGGTCGGTGTCACCCTCCGTGTCCTACCTGCGTGGAGTTTGTTAGCGCTTTGCCCATCAATGCTTCAGAATCACGGCTGTGCATGTTTAGGTATGATCTGGCATTGCCTCAGAATAGTTGGATTCTGTCACAACCAGAGGAAAAAAGGCCCGGCCAGAGAACAAGGTGTTTCTCTGGACTCAGCTAGTTTGGAAAAAGCTAAAGCTCAATCTTTCACCACTTTGTTTCTCAAAAATCTGCAGCAGCTTTCATGGGCCAGTGCTGTTTTTTTCTTCCTAATACTGTCACACACCTGTGTTAAGTTCCCCACCTGTACCTCCACATAAAGGCAACAGTATTTTAAAGAATCGAGGTAAAGTAAAAGACCAGGAACTCCTGATAGATGATTAAAAGTTGGGTTTTGAGAAATGTCAAAGTGTAAATTGAAGTTTTTAGAATGCAAAATGTTTCGGCGTTTATGTGATGGATGTCATTAAATTGTTCCTTCCACATGCGAAATGGGAACCCGCAGCCTCGGGGCTCTCTCCGGTACATTAACTTTTAGAAAGGTGTATGCTGGGTGTGCCTTCGGGCCTTTTTGTGCTTGTTGGACCTGTTTTTCCTTTGTGCTTTGTCCAGAGGTACTGGCCTCACCTTGAGGTGCTTTGCTGACACCATAATTAACTATTTGCTAATTCATCTTACCAAGTGATAGGCTACCTTGAAACGCTTGGAGCGGCACATGGAAATCACTAGCTCTGTACAGAGTAGCCACTGTAAATGAAAAAAAGACATACTCCATCTTTTAGGCCTTTCAGACCCATCCTATGTTCTAGTGTTCAACAGGGAAGGATAACGGCTCCTGCCTTCAAGTTGAGGCTGGAAATGCAGCCGGATTAACCATGATGGGGGAAATCCATCCCGCAGGTAGAAGTTTGTGTCTAGCTGTTTCCTCATCTTGTTCACTTGCCATGAGGAGATTAATTGGAGGAAGAGATTGCCCTTCCTAGCGGTTGCTGGAAGACAGCTAAAGCTGAGGCTCTCTGCCCAGCCCCACTAAGCACAGTGCTGCTGTAACATCTGTGAATTTGTATGTGTGACACACAAATTAACATGGAGAGAAGGGACAGAAGAATCTTACGTATATCTATATGCATATGCAATATATATATGCACACAAAAAATAGTAATTTTTCTCCTGTTTCCAATAGGTCCTTCCCTTTTGAGATGTTAAAATGTCAGGTGTCGTATTTTCTGTTTTCTGTATCCAAGATGTTCAATGTGTAATATGAGCAGGGAGATAGATTTCACAAGCAATATCGACGTACTATATACTATTAATGTTAAATCTTTACACTACAAATTGTGTGCAATAAAATCTGCATTTCAAAACAGCAGAGTATGTGGGATAAAAGACACAGGTTAACCTTGGGTTCTTACAAGTATTCCCATCTGGTCATTGTTCTGAGCACATGTTGTTGGCACAATGTGGAGGGAGAGGGGGAGTAAGAGCAGAGAGAAGTGCTTCCCACTGAGGCTGAGGAACGAAAAGGCAGGAGGGGGTGGAGGGGAGCAAGGACAAGAATCGTGCTCCAGAGAATTGCAGAGCATGACGATGGTTTTATCTGTGGTGGGAAGAAGAGGTGGTATTGTCAGTGCTGGAGTTCCAGAAAGCTGGGGAAGGAGGCAGAGAGGCTGGATCCTAATGTAGTTCTTGGGGACCAGGGTGGCTGCCCTAGGCTGGCTTTCTTTTAGGTGCACATCTGGCTGGCAGTAACATGCTCTGCAAGCAGCGAGTCTTGCTGACAAACCCCGTGGGGCCAAGTGGGTCTGATGGATGGAATTAATGCTTTTGCAGCTTGCTTTTGAAGTCTCAAGCATCTCAGCTCTTCCTGTGCTGGGACGCTTCCCCAGGAGTACCTGCAGAAGCTTAGAGGAGCATCCAAGTGTTGGTGGTCTGTAAGGTTTGCTCATGCCATTCCAATTTGTGGATACTCACATGTGCATTTCACTGGGATCTGGCTGTGCACTCTGCTCTGGTTGCCTTCTGCTTTAGGAACTAGCCAGGGCTTTGTGGCTGGGGGTTTTGTTACCGATGGGGAAGCTGCTCTTTTGCACCGCGGAAGAAAGGCATCGAAGAGATCAGAGGGAAAGCAAGTGGCTTCCAAGAAACAAACTCCATGCCTGTCTTTGCAGTGGGGTCTGTGTCATTTTTAGTGAGACTCTGCAGTTGACCACTGCTTGTAGTGCCTCTGACTAGGCACCAGCATTGGTACTCCAAGGTCTGATGTAGGGAGGCAGTCAGTGCTAACAGCTGTTGAAAGCTGTGCTTGGAATGAGTGAAGTGCTGGAATAATTGCAAGGGCTCTGGAAAACCTGTCGGTGTCTCAAGCTGGGCCTCCTGATAGTGGAGACTGGATCAATTTGGCTTTACTCTGCCTGTGCCTACATTCCCCACTGATAAAACGGGGTGAATGATACCTCCCTACCTCAAAGGGGTGCGATGAAGATGAGTTCATTTGGCATTTTGTGATGGTCTGATCCAGATCAATACCGATGATCTCCAAAAACAAAACAGGAAAAAATTTGGTGTGAAACATACTGAGTAGATACGTACGCGGTGTTTGGAAGGTACATGTAGGTAACGTGTGGATCACGTATGGAACCATGACTGAAAAAGAGACTGATATGCTAGAGGAGGAGGGAAAGTTGTAAGAGCTGTAATTAAATTATCTATGCATATGTCCAAAGCAGTCAGGATTAAGATTACTCAGATAATCCTTAGTTCTGGCACTTCCTGACCTGCAATTGCTCCGTTTTCCCTTCTTCTTTGTCCCCTGTTTCTCACTCTGGTTTTCATCCGGGCTGGTGCTTAGTAATCTGCAGAATGTTACCAAGTTACCATGACTCTAAACTTCAGTTTGCAGGTATGAGGGTGCTTCTAATCGTACACGCAGCAAAAAGCTTCTGTATTTTTCCCAAGTTGAGCAACCTGGAAAAAAATCTGCTCTTTGAAATTCCCAGTGCTGGATATTCCCAGCCTGCCTCCCTGAGCTGTGTCAGTGGTTCCTCCTCGCTTACTCTCAGATACTTCTCCAGCTGTCCAGCTTATGTCTCTAGCTTCCATCTAATTCTGTATGGCTTTTTGCCATGCTCACAAGATGAGGTAGAGAAACAGGTTGTTCCCTTCCTTGCTGAAGCTCTTTTACATAATTTAAGACAGTTGTCAGGTCTCTTTTGCATCCTTTTCAAAGCAAACACAAAGCTTCCGCCAAAGGTGATTTTTAGCCCTTGTCCTATTCTTGTTGCTTTCTGAAGAGTCCATTATTTTCTTGAATCCAAAATTAGAGTCCAAAATCATGAGAAATTTTTTCTTACCAGCTTCCAGTGGCAGGGTTGCGAATGACACTGGGTTTTGTACACCCAGAATGCGGGTTGGGTTTTAGGTGGGTTTTTTTGCAACACCATATTTGCTGTCTCCAGACCAGTTTGTAACTCCACATCCTCCCATTTCCTCTTTGGTAGAGCCACTACCAAGGCAGTCATTTCTTGCTCTCTGTCTGAACTCTAGTTCTTGCTTTTTCTTTAATAGTTTCAGAAAATCTGGACTATTAAAATATCAGAGTGCGCAATTTCCACTCAGCCCTGTAGCAGAAATATTTTGTGTATGTAGCGGCAGAATGCCATCTATCATCTGTGCCTCTGCCTATTTCTGAAGAGGACATGGAAAAAATAGCCCATCAATAGTCATTCTCCCAAATATGGAATATCCTCCTAAATCCTAAATACTAAGTGTTATGACATTTCCCCCAGCTTCAGGACAGAAGCACTAAGTCTAGCACTAACAAGATACCTACTTAAATGCGAACATAAAGAATGCATATAGTGACAATATAAGCTCCCTGTGCCAATTTGTTGGGAAATACAAATTGTTACCAAATCTCCAAGGATTGTTATGGAAAAGTTTATTTTCCTCAGGCGGTAATGTGAACAGACACCAAAAATTTTACATTAACCTTGGCAGCTTTAACTAAGGTTTTTTTGTCTGAATTTGCCCTCCTCTCTGCTCATTCTGCCTTTCCCATTTCCTCTCTGGCATTTGTCATTCAGGCTTGGGCTCTGTCTCTCCAACCTCTGACATCTCTGGCCTTTCTGGTTTCCTGCAGTGTTTAGTTTGATACTTGTCTCTTACAAACTAGGATCTCAAAGCAAAACTGGACAGCACTCAAATCCCAGTTGGCTGTGATTTGTTCAGCAGTAAAACACTCCATAGAGGAAAAGCTCAGAAAGCTGTTCAGTTACCTGGTCTTAACATGGCTGTGTCTCTAGTTCTTTTCTAGCTGTGCTGCAAGTGGTGCCCACCCACCCGTGACAAATAACTGCCTGAAGAACCCCATTTTTTGGGGTTATTTTTCCAATTTCTCAGAAGCTTCATCCACGCCGGAAGCTAATTGGATTTTCCTTAGGAAGGTTTTTATTGCAAGGTGATCTGACAGTTTTGTGTAGCTGTAAATGTAGAGAAGTTCCTCCTGTTCCATGCAGGTTCTCACACTGCTCTATTATCTCTCGACACATAGAGCCGAGTGCCGTCCAGAAGTGCATTTAAGCATATGACTAACATCTGTCATGCAGCAGTTGCTCTTTCTCCCCTCCTCTTCCTAGGGGAAAAACTGAACGTGCGAATGCAGCCGTGGTATTTTTAACATAAATTAATTATCCCTGCTGTTCTGTGCTAACACTGTAAAGAGTGAGCTGAAGCACGTCGTGTGCTGGCGGCAGCAGTCTTGGATGGCTTTACAGCAGGGGAGCAAACCAGAGGGCTCACAAGGGGACAAAGCCTGGTGTTTACCTTGCTCCCACCACTTCCCTTGGTAACTGGTGTCAAACAGGAGTCCGTTTGTCTCTGGCACATCCCCTTCAACTGTTGCTGCTGTGCAAATTGTCATTCTTTCTTTAAGCCTGGCGTAGGGGAGTTTGCTGTTCTGCAGCGTGGTTGGGAATTACCTGATGTAAAAAGACCGTCACTCCTCTGGGAAGCTGGCAGGGGGAATGGAAAGCTGGGGACGGGGGGGAGGTTCAGGCGGTGGAGAGGTGAAGGAGCAGAACTCTGGAGTAAATGAAACAAACTGCGGTGTGCAGTCAGCAGATGTATTTCAGCTTGGGATGCATTCATGATAGCTGCTGCTTCTTTTCTTCCTGGTTTTTGAACACTCCTGAGATCTTTGTAGCATTCATCAGAACAGATATGTGCGGGGAAACTGAGATGCCTCCGAGGACAGCTCCTTTGCAGAGATGCCAGTGAACTCTGAATTGAAAACTGTAGGATGGCACTGGGGCCACTTTTAAAAGCTTTTCCCAGCTAGACGTCGCAGCGGGGATGAGCGGAGGCCATTGACAGCCAAGAGAGGGCAAGGCTTTGATTCAGTTCTTTGCAGTAGTATTTATCTGGGATCCTGTAACTCAGTTAATGCATGTCAAAGGCTTTTCTTCTCTCTTTGCCTTTTGTGGTGGGCGCAGGATTATACTCATGTGCTGGTGTCTGGCAGTTAGTCCTCCAATCTGGGAGGGATTTGGGGGCAGATTGCTGTGTCTCTCTGAGCTCTGGTGCTTTTGCAGATTCACAATGGTAAATACCTGGGGAAGAACTAAACCCAAGGGCCAGCCCTATAACTCTGACTAAACCATTTCTGTATTTCTAACCTCTATGTGATCTCTTGCAAGGGGTTTTTGTCAACCTGTGTTAATTTAACATATTTATTTCCTGTACCAACCCAATCATCAAAAATTATTTCACTTTCAAGTCCTTTAAAGCTGTAGCGTGTCTCCTGTTGATGTGACCGTGTTCCTTTCTCTATGCAATGTAAAAGGTTTTGTTGGACCCTTCCCAAAAATGGTGTGCACACCACTGTGACATGGTGAAGCTTTTTAATTGAAGTGTTTTTAAAAATCCCTCCCCAGTCCTGATAAAATTAAGAGGTTTTTGGCTCAAACTATTACTTATAAAGCTGAGAACAGGCACGATGTTTCACGAGGTGAACCAAACCTTGTGCCTTTTACTTCAGAGTGTATCCCTTAAACTGGCATTTTATTTCTTGCTCTGACTTGTTGCAAAACATCAGGGTCGCAAAGTGGGTAGCAACTCCTGTAGTTGTTTATGTGGCTCAATGTATATAGTTCCTCTCACTTTGCTCAAAAGGCCCTGGCTCTGATTGGGCTGTTCCTTTTCTCAGTTTGACCGCTAAGTATTTATCAGTCCGGTTCATGTCTTGTGGGTGACCTGGCTTGAGAGCCCGTAATCAGGTTTTTCCTCAGAGATTCAGCAGGTTTTTTAAGCCTTTGCTTCTGAGCCTCTCTGGAAATGTTGTGCAGAGCCCAAAAGTGCCTCGGTTTCCTCCATCCCATTGCGTTTGCAGACTGCTGTGGCTGACACAGGACAAAAAGATGTGTAGCTCGTTGCATTTTTCCTAGTCTGTGTCCCTTTTGGTACGCTTTGGCTCAAAACCATTCCAGGCACCAAAGACATTGTGTTCTGCAGCTCCCATCTGCTTCTGCAGCCACTGCATGGATGCTGGAGCTTTGGGAGATGTTAACTCTAGGTTGAGGCAGGTTCTTGTGGGGCTCAGGGTGATGCTGCATCAGCAACATAGATATTTAACCTTACAGCTGTTCATTCCCCCTGTGATCATTCTCACGTCAAGCAGGGTTGTGCGAACCAGTTACCTGGGGCAGATTTGATTGTGCACTTAACCGTAGGCCAGCTGGTTCCTCCAAACAGCTTGCATGCAGCATCTCACTTGTAGTCAGCATGTGACAGCTTCCCCGGGGATGAGCTTTACTGCGTCTGCTACAGGTATTGCGCTGAGCTAAGGCTTCTTCGCCACGACTTGATGCTGTACCTGCATCCGTTGTTACGTGTCACCTTAATTTTATTCCTTGCAACGCAGAAGTAGGCCACAGTCTGGAAGTCTGTGTCTTAAGCTAAACATTGCCAGGATTCCATCCTCCCCAGGGCATTTAAATTAGCTGCAGAATAATTAGAGTAATTTTTTTTCTGCGTGTGTAATGGCGAGGTGCTTCCACATCACTTTGGGAATCAACCCAAGGGTTTGTTGTGTGTTAGTAAGTTCAGGTATGTGGGAGGAGCATACCCACAGCAAAGTAGGTACAAAGGCATCGAGATAAGAGCAGTGCCTCTGCCAAGTCTCCCTTCTACTCTCTTACAGTCCTGCACTGGCTCCGGTTGCTGCAGTGAGTGACAATGCAGGGAGCCACCAGGACCAGGGACTACCACACACATCTATTGCATATCTTAGTATGGAAGGCATAAACAGCTTTATCCTGGATACCACAGGAACACAAATCTTTTAGCCGTATTCTTCTGCTTTGTGGGACTTCTAACTCTTGCCTAGTGCTCAATTAAGGCAGTAGCTTTGGAGAGTGTGTGCATGTTTCTGTTCTGGGATTTGCATGTACCAGCACACAGCCTGCATGTAAGATTGCTGCAGCCTGGCCCTCATGCTTGGGAACAGCATTTTCAGCTTATGCCAGCATGGTCATCCCTCAGTGCTCTGGGTGACCCTTTGAGTTAACAACCAGTAAGTTCCTTCTAGCTATCTTATTAAAAAAAAAAAAAAAGGAAACAGAGGAAAATGCTGGAGTCACCTGATAAACAGATTCACAGATGCTGCCAGCTTTGAACTGTGGCTTATCACGATGAAGGCTTATTAAGGAGACTTTTCTTTTAAAAACAGCTGAATGCTGTCCCATTTCTTCAGCAGTGCATGTGTTGTGCTGATATGTGCACATCCCCAAGAAAACCCACAGTCCAGAGCACAGCACAGAGGTAGTGCCCACTTACTCCTCCCCACAGCAACAAGCTGCCATTTGGCCTGTTCCTTCTTTCACTTCTTTGCTGCTCATAGGAAACACCTGCTTAAGTAGGGGTAACCACCCTAAATGTGTTAATCCCTTTTTACACAATCCGCAGCCTCACAAGGTTTCAACAGCAGCCTGTGGTTTCTGAAAGCTTCTCGCCATTTTTTAAATGATCTAAGAACGGGATGGGACCACAACTCCAAACCTGGCAAAGATGCAGTCAGTTTTGCTGCCTAGCCTATGAAGGTGTCACCTCCAAAGGATTTCTGCAGCCCCCTCAAAGGAATTGAAAGTTAGAGGAGCAAGCTCTTGAGTGAGACGTGAGCCAGGGGATAAGAGTGAAGACTGAGCCATGGCTTGGACTGGGCTTGGAGAATGTGGTGGCTCTCTGAGGTGGACTAGTCCACCATCCATGTTGACTGTCTCTGAACCTCCTACTGCAATAGGCTGTGAAGTGCCCTCCTGCAGAGACATGCAGCCTTCTCAGCGCCTCAGTGGCACAGGAGGAGAAAGAGAAAGCACTAACTGGGAGATGCTTTTAACTTCCTCAGACTCTCCACAAAGTGAAGTTCATTATCATTCTTTCCCCTCAGCACTGCAGTCCTTCAGCTGTTGCAGTAAGCCGTAGAGCTGCTTTCTCTGGCCCTTCAAAACCTATGCCAACCTCTTCCTCTCAGTGAGGCCAAAGATGCTGTGCAGAAGAGAGCAAACAGGAGGCTAAGACAGGGATATTTTTCACTTGCATCAGCCTAAACACCAGCCTCCTCCAGGCTTCTGGTCTTCCAAGAGCTTCCCTCCATTCTTGCCAGGCAGTTTTGTTTTTCACAAAGAAGAAAAATTGATGATTTTGTGCAATAGCTGGAGTCCTCTTTTACAAGTGAAGGCATTTTCTCCCTCTCCTTTGAATTTCATATGAGTGCAAAAACTAATGATATGAAAGTTGTAATATCAGGAAAGAGGAGATCAGGGCAGAGTGTTCTCTGGATAGGGTTTGATGCAATTTCAAGTAACTTGGAGGAGAATGACTGAAAGATAAACTCATTTGGGCTGAAAAAGCTGGTGCTGTTAAACTCTGTTAGTGATTCTTCAGTAGATTGTCCAAAATAGCTTTTTTATGACCTGTGATCTCTAGGAAATACAACCACATTTTTGGTCTTAGATTATTGGTGCTGGAAGAGATTTATGTTCTTTAGAAACCAGCTCAAGATGGCATTGACTGTCAAAAAAATGGAATTGCATGGAAACAGAAAGAAAACAAACAAAAAATCACAGATCTGATTCAAGACCAGGCAAGTGTTTGCAGAGTAATGTCACCAAGGCAGCCAACCACACTGAATTTGGCTTTTCTATAAGTTTTAGTCCACCTTTCTGCCTTCACGGTGACACAGACTTTCCGATAAACACCTGGGTACTGTGAGCAGGGGTTGCAATTACATGAACAAGGAGCTCCTGTACATGCAACATCCTGCTTCACACTTAGGCTCATTCCATTGACTGTAGAAACTTCACCCCCCCACCAAGCAAAAGCAGTCCCCTCCAATCTTCTTGTGGTGCCATGGTGCCCACACAAGGTGGTAGATGCTGAGGTGGGCGTGGAGTTGAAGGGCTGTGTTGCAGGGGCAGTTCTTGGTCACCAGCTGTTGTCTTGGATGCTGCGGCTCTTTGTACAGCAGGAAGAAATTGATTTCTGGTGAATTTCAAGTCAGGGGACTGTTTTCTGAAAGCTACCCCCCACTCCCTTCCCCCCTCCACCCTTTCAACTGCATGTTATTCTCTTTTTCTTTCCACTGGTCCTGTGACACACTGCTCAACAGCTGCTGCATTTAATCCCAGAAGCTGTAGTTAGTAGTGAGCAAAGTGATCTCCATATAACCTCTATCTTACCCATAAGTGTGCATTATGAAGCTTAACCAATGATAATAAAATGTTTTGCTTTCAACACGTGGTCCCTGTGGTCCAATGTTCCCATCTTCAGGCACCATCATTACAGCAGGGCGATGTATTGTTATTCTGCTGATCCTCAGGAATGTGTCTCATAATGTTGGACGCAGGCATCATCAATGTCTTATCAACACGTGCGGATACCCAGCGAGGAGAGGGGGAGAGCACCAAGCGGAGCCCTTTCCACAGTACAAAGTTGATGATGGTGGCGTCCCCGGGTAGAAGCGGGAGCTGTGATTGTGAGGTCCCTGTGAATCATTTTGTCACTTACATGTTGGATGCATTTGCTTTTGGATAAAGTTTGTGTCACGATGTTCAAGGAGAAGCTGCTGCAAGGGGAGGACTGACTTGCAGTAAGTCCTTGCTTGGCTGTCACCCGAAGGTGCAGGTTCATGTCTCCAGGAGGTAATCTCACACTACAGTGTTGCATTGGAGCGTCTTCAGGGACTGTGGTGCTGCATGGGGGAGCAGGAAGAGGTTGCACACCGTCTGCCTGGGGGTGTTTCATCCCTTTCACTGCCTGTCTGCAGGTTGATGGGTTTATACACTGTTTTTTTTTCTTTGCTGTATCCTGCACGAGGGACGTTTTTGGGCGGGAGGGAGGGAAGACGCTTCTCGCCTGCATTTTCCACACAAAATGTAGAAAGCTTGCATTTGAAATTTCATTTTGGTTTACACATAATTGCTGCTTTTATTGAAAGTATCTTTTCACATATAAATAACATAAAGGTTCATGTGATCTTCCTCCTCTAAACCAAAAGCATGAATTTCAAAGCAGGGATCTCCACGAGGCATCTCTATGTTACGGAAGGTCGCATTAGCCCTATGACTCAGATTTGTGGAACCAGATGCAGTTTCCCACACTTGAAGTTCGTAGTGTCTAGTTTCAAGGCAGTATTTCCCAGGCAGATCCCCCGTAGAACGGTCGCAGTACGTATCTGGATATATAGCTTTTTCAGGCAGTGATAACACAGCCGTTTTCTGGAGACTGCCATTTTGTAAATAAGCTGCTTCTTCAGCGGCACGGCCAGGACTACAAAAGATGGATGATTATTTCTTCCCGGAATCAGTCTTCTGCCGCAGGATCTGGTTTTTGTTGCAATAATTAGCACAGAATTTAAAATGGCCCAGCATCTTCAGTTCACATGGTGCCTCTGTTACCGAGTGATCTGTGATTCACGTTTTGCTTGGCAATAGGCTGTTCCTGGGAATCACTTTATTCACCGCTGAAAATCAGCATTTAATTGTGGTGCATCAATATCTACAGGTTTCAAGACAGCAAAAGCCTTCACCTCCTGAAATAAAACATTGCTTCTAATAAACTTTCCAATGCATTCATTTTTGGAGACTGGAAAAATTGAAACTACCAAGAGTATTTTGATGAAAATCTAGTGTGCCATCTGAAGTAGGGTTTTACAAATGCCTTTAAAATCCAGAGCTCAGGCTGAAGGTGAGGTCACGGGCTATCATGCAGCCTTTTCTCTCAGAAATCCTGTAATAGCTTTTCCTTTTAAAAATTTAATAGGATTGACAATCCAGGTTGGGGGCAAAATTGCAGCGAGTCTGATGTGGCCAATGGTATGTCCTCAGGACAAACTGAAGCGTCAAAAATGCAACGCGATGTGAAAACTTCCATGTGACAGTGGTGCAGGAAATTACCATGCAGTTTGGCACAGCGTCCTAGCACTATATTTATTATCCACTTCCAAATGATCTGCCAGAAATCCTTACAATCAGAAAACAGGAAAGAATGTATTATAGAAAGACCTGGAAATGGAGTTTTCATCCCAGTAAGTGTTTTGTGCACACAGCATTTAGGTTTGGTCTCAGCATTGAGGTCAACAGTACTTAAACCAAATGTTATCCCAGCACCTACGCATAGGCAATGGTGATATACACCAGTTTTGCAGGATCAGGCTTGAGTGTGGTCCTGCAAGATGCTTCTTGTCCCAGCGTAATGCCAAACGATTGCTTTTAATCCCGCATAACTCCACCATTATTTATGATAAAGCTATGGCATGCAAGTGGTCACACTTATCACAGAATCACAGCGCTCACTCTGCTTTGCTGAAGGAGAACTTGTTCCTTGCTGGGTGGCAGGGTCATGGCCACATACACTAGCTTGTGTACTTCCCCCAGGCTTTGCTGGCTTTGGCAACAATGCCAGATGTATTGTTCCTGCAGTTTTTTCTTCTGGATTGTGGATTATGGAGAACGATTGTGTTTCCCCACTGTGCACCTGCAGAAATCGCAAACCCTCCTCGCTACAGGGCACAGCCAATGTCACTCTGCCCTTCTTCAGCTCCCACATCTTTACCGGGCTCCTTTCTTTCCAGCTGTGTGTCTGCAAAGGTGCATCTGTACCCGTAGCCCCTGGCTGCGCACCCTTGCTTTTTGCTTGTTTCATCACAGGTCTCTGTGGCAGCAGTGGGAATAAGTGACCTGGGTTTGAAACTCTTTGTCTTTCCCCTGAGGTATTAGTGTTCCTTGCTTCTGGAAAACCATCTCTGTAGTGCTTGCTCTCTGACTCAGACAAGGTCTGCGGCTGTACCTGAAGCATATCCAACATAAACCTGCCAACTCCAGAAAGCAGATACTTTTATTTTAAAAAGAGCTTTCTCCATTAAAAAAAAACAACAAAAAACCAACAAAACAACAAAGATTTGTACCTGTCTCAAGACCAGCAAATGCTGGACAGCCAGATGTTGCCCTGTACAACACTTTGGAGGGTTGACAGCAATGCATGAGGGGCCTGGGGAGCCACTTGTGCTATTCAGTGACCTCCTTTTGGGGTGCCTACTGAAACATTGCGAGGACTGAAAGTCCTTTTTGTATTAGTCGCTTTCATTTTAGGAGAAAACACTGTTTTTTGCAAGCACTGAGCTCTTGAGGCAAGGGGCTGGAAGGGCACTACTAGAGCACATCCCAGCATGGAGCTTCTTCCAGCCCAGGGTGAGGACTGAGACCAATGCAGACTTTAATGGGAGATTTCAGCACCCTGTTTCCAGTGAGCAGAGTCATTGCTTTTCCAGCACATTTCTAAAGGTAGGGTTGGGCTTGCGGCTTGACACAACGAAACAAAAAAGTGGATGTCAGGAGCTGGATGGGGCAGCCAGTGGGAAATGCAGGTTTAAAGAGAGAAAGGGGAAGTGTCTGAAATCTGTTGGGATGTATCCTACTTTTCCAACCTCTTTCCAGGAGCATGCTGAGCCAAAGTCCTTCTGTGGAGCGTTTTCCTTTATGAAAATGAAGATGGGATGTTAGGAACAACAGTGTTTACCAGACCGCCTTCATTGTCATGTTCTTGCATTAATTGTCCTTTGACTGGTAAGGTGGTTAAGAGAAAAAAACAGCTTAATGCATAGTAAGAAAGCTAAAAACAGAAAAAAAAAAAAGCAAACCACAAATAAATAGGTAAATAGGCTAACTGTAAGATAGCGTGTAAAAGGAGGCAGTCTGCGGCATGACGCCTCTGTAGAGTGCATGATAAGCGTCGGTGAAGCTTGTTGCAGGCACTGTGCAGGCTTTCCAGGGCTGCTTTTGCTAGACTTTGAGTATCATAGTTGCAAAGACTCGTAAATGTTCCGAAAGACTCTTGGTTTTGGGGTGTTTGGGGTTTTTTTCGTAAGCTGTGACCATGTGCTTTCTGAATGGGGTTGTAGTGATGGAGTTAATGGAGCTGTTCTTTATCGTAACCTAAAAGGTGTCAAGTCGTTTGCTCTTGTGTGTTCACAAGCTGAGCCGTAGCATTATGCTTCCCTCTGCAGTGGTGTGGTTTGAAGCACTTTTGGTGTGGTATGTGCAGTTGCAGTGCTGTCTGTTTTTAATTTCACCCCTCGCTATCCCTCATGTTCTACCCATGTTTCGGACACTGAACCAAACCGACTTTGAAACTAGCACTTTAAGTACTAGTCGTCACTTTGCTTCTGACTATATTGAGCACTGCACTTTTGTAAGTATTGTTAGCACTAAGTTTTGAATTGTTTATTTTTCCCAGTCTGTTAGCCTCTGCAGTGTTAATTACTTCGGGGCCATCAGAGATAATTTCGAGGTGTACGTGACCACTGTCTGGTGCCTAACTTCCATTATGTATCCGTTAGCGATTTTATAAATTGGGGAACTAAACCCATCCAAATGTATTATACATCACAGAACTGAAGTATTAAATCACCAACGTCCAGGCAGATGTGGTTGTTGTAAACTTTGAGGTCATCCAGAGACCCGAGTGCGTGGCTGTTAAATACACCAAAGATACAGGAGAAGTCTCAAAAGGGATTGGGAAGGTGCAAAATTGTCTAATTAACACTTGGCATTGAACAGGCCACAGGACATGAAGCAGACCCAGCGTGAGAATGGGGGTGGATTGCTCTTGTTTTTGGTACGAGACCCTGGTCTATGTTAGCAGCGCGAGTCCATGAGACAGCAAAGTTAAGACCAGCCTGAGATGCTGGCATGAGTAAAGACTGCGCTCAAGCCATTGCAATAAAAGCCATCATTGTGCCTGTATGGAAAGTGCTGTTGAGATTGGTTGTGGGCTTAAACTACAAAAGGTATTTTTAAGTAAAACGACTTACAGATGATTTAGAAGATGGAGCATAATAACCATGCTGTTACATTTGAAAAGAGGAGGTAGGAACTGATCAGGTCTTGTGTTAGGAGGCAATTCGGATGTGTGTTGCTGTTCTTGGTAAATTCCCATGGTATTTCCAGACAGATGGTCGGGGACCAGAGCTCCCTTGCCAGCAAGAATTCAGTAGGGTAGAGTTTGTAATAAACATAGCAAAAATTTTCTATGGTTTGAAAGAGGGATGATGATCCCTGGCATGCAGAATAATCTGGGGTTTGATGTCCCAAACTGTCCACTCTTACCCAACTGATGGTGTTTTGCTTCCTTAAAATCCAGTGTGGGTTTTCCATAGCAGTGAGTAAATCACAGTTGGTCATAAGAGCACTGCCTTTCCTTCACACTGGGGTACCCACACTTGGGACTTCCACTCATCCTGGCTGAGGAGCCAATAAGTTAATCCAAGTCCTTCTCTGGCAATACTCCTTGAAGGGAGTTTCTGTCTGGTGATACTTGATGGATAAACTCCGCTATTACATCATAAATGAAGAGAAGTGAATTAGGTCTTCTCCTTCACTGACAGGAAGTGGACATAATGGAAATAACCTTCAGTGACATAAGATATAGGTGTATTCGGTTTCCTTGTCGTGGCAGATGAAGTGTTTTTCCTGACCAACACCAGTTTTGGTGGCTGGTTTTGCTTGGGTTCAGTTTAAGCTTCCTTCCTCAATAGACCTTCATGGGTTTGGGTATTTGGTTGGAACTGAAGGCAGTGAAAAAATACAAACTTGAGCAGCCTGTAGTATTATGCTCTTACATCCTCTATTGTTTGAATTAAAAATGGAAATGTAAATAGGATCCAGATCTTTCTTTTTGGTTTGGGTTGTTTTTTTTATTTCCTTTCTTCCCCCCAGCCAGATTAACCCTGCAAATCTAGCTTTAAATAGCGCCTGGTGATGTTGCTGCTATATCTGAGCCTCCCAAACAATAGCGACCGAGGGGACAGCCCCTTGTGAAAGAACCTCGGTGACTCAGAGCCTGCATCGTGCTTGCTTTCATGAGGATATAGGTGAACCCTTTGGAAAATTCACCCTCACAACGAGATCTTTGGTCTCATTGAGTCCATGGAAATCAAGCTTGCAAGAAGGGGGAAAGTGAAACAGTATTTTTTTGTCTTTCCCTTTTTTTTTTTTAATTTATTTTCCCCATCAGGTGTAGTTTTTCGCCCCTTGGAATTGGTATCTTACCCTTTGGGAAGGCAAAAGTAAGTGTTTTCTCCTGCATGGCGCGTGTGAGGCCCGAAAGCAAAGTCTAGCACAGCACTCTCACTTTGGAAGGGCCTTTTAGGTGGCAAAAAGCTCTTGTAGGGATTTTTAGTCATTTGGATTAGAAGATAGCTCATGGGAAGCCCGTTGTAGCGACACACAGGCGATGTTTTACCGACCTTTCCTTTTTCTCCAGGAGAGATTTTCTTTTTGTTGTTTTTTTGGTTTTTTGTTTTTTTTTTCTAATTTGCTTTGAAAGTTGAGAGTTCATTTCCTCAAAAGTCTTTCTGGACCCATGCAAACGCCTGTGAAATGAGTCAAGTTTATCCAAACAAATCATGCATTGCAGGAAGCAGTCTCAAAACGCGCACACACCCATGCACCTATCTGCACGTACGTGCATGTGTGTCTGTGTGTGTATACATATAGATAGATATACTATTTCCCTGACTGTTCCTTTTATTTTGCAGGGGAGAGGGGGTTGGGTTGGTTATTTTGGGTTCCCCGTCGCCCCCCTCCCCAGGATATTAACCAAAAGGTGTTTTAAAGTCATGGCATGAAAACTCCTAAATGTAAATCTGAGTAACTTGTGATGCTAATTAACAGGTTTGGGTTGGTTTTTTGTTTTTTTTTTCTTTTTTTTTTCAGAAACTTTATGTGATGTTTAATATTTTTCTTAGGAAGTTTTGTTTAATGTTAGATCATTGTTCTGGAGGATGTTGGTCCTACTGGCATTAAACTAATGGAACTAAAATGCATGTGTTACAAGTGTAGAAACGGTGAAGAATTGTGAACTTACTGTACGATACTGATTCTGTTCTCAAACAATCTGTTTTGCTGTTCAATAGTTGACATATGGAAACGCCGATGTACTGTAATTTAGCACTTTTCCAATGAACCCTGTTCTCACTACACCCAAGGGAAGAAGTGGGTTTGGCTTTGGGGCTGTTTGGACTCAACCTTGGGACCCTTTTTGCATGTTTTGGCACCAAAATTGGCCAGGGAGAAATTCAGAGACTCTGATTTGAGACTTTCTCATTGGTTCAGTGGCTGGCGTGGGGCAGAAGAGTGGTGGTACTCCATTTCCCTGTCCAAACAAGGACAAGTTGGGTGAAGACTTTGCTGCAGGCAGATGGGCTGGCCCTATCCCGTTCCACCAGTGCATCCTCCTGGGAGCCAGGCTGGGGATGGGCTGTGTGAGCTTGGGTGGGACAAACATGCATCTGAAAAGCAGCCGAAGCTATCCACAGCCCCCGAGATTAAAAATGCAGAAGGGTTAAACTACCAGCCACCTCCCCCTGGCCCAAAGCCTTCATTCCTAGTGTTAACAGGGTGCAAAGTGTTACTTGTCATGTACTGTACTGAAAGGGTTAATTGATCAGTGACTGTATTGTACTGTATGAAAACTCATGAATTGCCTTGTATTGTTTCTAATGGACTGTACCATGTCCCCCACCACCGCCTGTTCCCAACTTGTCCCCATGTTTTCCAAGTGACAGCATGTTATCGGTTAGATCCTCCAAACTCTCTGGTGCTAACTCTTCCGTATCTGATGGTGCTTCTGTGGATGCTAACTGATGACATGCCGATCCAGAGCTTGAAGTTCACGTCTTTCTTGTCTGTTTGTATGAAGTACACATACACCACACACACACACACACACACACACACACACACAAACACGTGCGTGCGCTCACAGAAAAAAAGAGGAAAAAAAAAGAAAAAAAAAAGATAAACTTGAATTTGTTTCAAAGCATCATTGACAATCTAATGATTTCTATGTCTGCTTTTATTTGGGATGGCTTTTCTAGAAAGCAGCGCGCCAGCATCTTCACGCTGGGAGGGGATTTTGTCCTGTTCACGCCACGGCAGCTCCTCTGGCATTTGAGGTGAGCTGCTTCCTTGCTGGCTTTTCTGGCTCAGCTGTGGGAGGTTGATCCATCAGAAGCCAGTGAGGAAGAAGAGGTGTAGGTGCCTTCAAAGATGCCTGACATCTCCATGACCACAGATGGTAGGTGGGCACTGAGGGTCTCAGAGGGGATTAACCTTCCCCTTGCTTTGTGACAAGAACTGGCTTATTATGAGAACGGGGGCAGAAAATCAAGGAGAGATGGAGCTCCCAGAGGCACCTCCATCTCCTCACAGCATCGCTCATCTCCAGTGGTGGAGGAGCTACCTCCAAAGCCTGAGGTTTTGCAGGTGTCATGCACCTCGAATGGCATGAACAGACCCATCCTCTCCCAACCCACCTCCCCTTCCTCCCCAGACACGAGCTGCTTTTTGGACAAAATAAAATCTGACTATATTTTATATCGATTTGAAAACAAAGTCTGATATTTACCCCTGTTCTCGACTGAATTTGCATATTGTTGTTTGCCACAATATTTGTTCTGTCTTAAAATAAATTTGCTTACTTGTGTAGTCTTAACTGTCTGCCCTGATTCTTGTAATCAGATCTATCACCACACCAAGGTGCGGCTCCTCTCCTTTAGGTATTTCCCATGGGGACAAGAAGGAGATCTCCCTGCCAGGGAGGGGAAACCATTTCATCTGAGACTCAGACTATAAACATTTCTCTCTTGGTTATCTCACATCTATTTCCCCAGGGCTTTTCAATTTGATGCCCTATTTTTTTCTCAGTCTTTCATCATCAGACCCTTCTATACAGTAAGTATGCAACAAAGGAACAGTCATGCTTTTGCCCGGTTAATTTAAGAGATTACATTGTTAACATGTTTCTTGAGGGTAAGTAATTTCTGATGGCGGTATTTTGCATTTGGGAATGAAGGGATTTATGGCTGTGAGCTCACTGAAAGCAACGAGCAGCCGAAGGTTGTGGGCATCAGAATCTAACACTGCTTCTTTGGTCTTAATGGCGCATTGCATTAGTGGGAAGTTGGCATCAGTCACAGGAGACATCGCGGCGGAAGGCAGTGCCCTCAGAAGGCTGGAAAACCGATTTGCGCATCCGTTTCCAGGGACATAATCAAATCACCCAGCAGGTTCAATAAAAGGAATAAGCAAGTATCCCAGATTTGTGTGCATTTGCAAACAAAACCTGTTGCAAATCACTGCAGTTTTGAGCTGTGTGTGTCCCCAGAAAAAGGTATTTTTGGATTAGAAATGTTGTGGGCTGCTGCAGGAAGGCTTTTTATATTTCCTTAAAGAAGTATCTGTATCTAAGGGAAACATTTCAAAGGAGTCCGTGTGAGAACGGGGCTGTCACACTTCCTTCCCATTGGACATTGTCCCTGTGCATATGTTACAGCCACAGAGTAAATTTTCAATGATTTGTCCCCCTCCCCAACCACCCTCCTCCCCCTCTTCTTTCCTCCCCTCTAACCTCTCCAGCATTTTTTTCCCAATTTATCAAGGTTTTTTAGGTACTTCATGCTGCTCCTCCCAGTACAAGCAGCACTGCCTATGGCAATGGACGCCAGCATGGGGAGGAGGGAGCAGAGACTAATCCTGTGGGGAGAAGCTTGGAACAAGAAGCCTAGCTTTGTGAAAAGTGCCTTCAGGTACGTCTGCCCTCTGTCCTAGCAAAACCATGGTGTCTGCACCCTGAAATGCTCCTTTACTGCTTTTTAGCTTCAAATTGAGCGGTGGTGGGCTCAGCTCAGTCTCTAGGAGCACTGAGAATTGGTACTTGACTCCAAATGATGCAGATTTGCTTCCCCAGCTGATTTTTGGAGGCTGGACCCTTCTGTGCGGCAGCTCTGCAAGTACTGCCCTGCCTGTGGCTGTGCCACCGCTCTCATGAAAGCACCAGGGCTCAGTGCTGGGTGCTGTAGAAGAGACATGGGGTGCTGGCAGGGAGCATGTGGGTGATGGGACCCAAGGTAATTTGACGCTGCAGGGGGATGCAGGTACCTATGGATTGACATAGATCCACGCAGGGCACAGGGTGAGGGTGCACTGTTAGGAACACACTGTAGCCTAGGCAGTGCCTTCCAAAGGTGGTGGTGGCAAGAAGGAATTATGTCTGATTTATCTCGCCTTTTGTGTCCCACCCTAAACTCCCAAGTTTCTGTGAGCAAAATCACAAGAATAAGGAAGTTAAGGGTACCTGGTGAGAGGTTAAATGTTACAGAGACAGCATTTTCTATCTTTTTTTTTCTTGTTGGCCTTTTAAGCTACTTTCACCAGCACTGCCTTTCCTGAAGGTTTTAGCACAGAAATGATGAGATTTTAGAGAAGGTGGTGGAAATTCTGCTTGCTAAATGCTAGAAAGCACCAGGGGCCAGAGGGATCTCTGGGCAAACAAGTCAAAAAAAAAAAAGAAAAAAGGGAAAACCAAACTGACATCCTGAGAAAATTCCCCATTTCTATATGGGGAGGAGGTGGGAGCCTGGTGCCTCCCAAAAATCAGAGGTCAGAACCACCAGTTGCCCCGGCTCCTCACAGAGATGCATCCATGGCCATGAGGGCATCATTCTTTGTCCCTGAGCATGTAATTTTGGAGGTGGCTAAAAGTCTTGTTGGGCAAAGATAGAAGGATGTCTTTAGGAAAGGTTGCTTAGGAGGAAAAGAGCTGGCTTCTCTTTGAACTTGGCCAGCATACCCTGTCTGAACCCACTAAGTTGTGTCAGCTCAAAAGTGGAAAACCCCGCAATAGGATGGATAAGAAACACCAAGTGCTGGTGTCAAATCATTATGAAATTCACCCTCAAGAAGATCCTGATTTTACATCCTGACATTTGCTGCCTGGGAGAAATGCTGGAAGAAGTCCGCCCTGCTGATCTCAGGAAGCTGCAGATGCTAATGGTGAGATGTAGGGAGCATTCTGAGCTCCTGAAAAAGTGTTCACAAATTTTTCAGGAGGAAGGTGTAAGCACTTTTGGATCACTTGTGAGAACATGATGGGTGTGGTGAAGAAAGGCAGCCTTAGCACCCCCGACATAAAGCCTGTTGAGGCCCACATTGAGGTGGTCATGATGTATGAAACGGTTTGCTTCCTAAAGACTTCAGTGCCAAAAAAAGTCAGGGCAGTAAGATTTAGAAGATTATTGAGGTTTGATGTATCACTTCTCCCCAAGGTACTTCCCTGCAAAAAGCAGGCGGCTTCCTTCTTGTTACCAAAAGATCATTTGAGAGAGACCTTGGGAAAAACCTGACTCCCGTTTCTTAACCACGTCCCTCCTTCCAGTCCACCCCAGAACCTTGGAGAGCATGGCCAGCAGCATTGAGAGCGTGATGCAGAGGATAACCCGCAGGTATGCTTCAAGTTTACATCACCCCCTTGCTTTTTGAATGGTGGAGGATGTGCTGAGGGTTGCCTGCAGTGCACCCAGGTGGGTTTCCTCTCCATCATGCTCACAGCCAACATCCAGACCCCAGTGTAGTGCTACAGGTTCTGGCCTTCATTTATTTTCTCTCAGCAAGGCTCTTCAATTTTCCCTGATGGGTAGCCTACATCCCCTGCTGCTGCCTGGTGAACAGGTTAGCAGAAAATTGGTTCCTCTTACTGAGACCTCGCCCTAAACAACTTGGGGTTGATCCGGGGACGGTCCTGCTTCAGGCTGCTACAGCTGGTCCCTTTGCTGACACCATGGAGAGGACCCACCAGGTCAGATCTATACCAGAAACCTCCTTAATTCCTGACAAGGAGCCAAGAGAAATGTGTCTTATCAGGCTTTCCATTTAGGCTTTTTCCTGTTACATTTTATTGGTGGGAAAGCATCAGTAAACAGAAAGTCATCACCAAAGCGTACACATACATGGATATATACAAATGTATGTCTCCATATATGGGGATAGAAAGGGCTTGGCAAGTAGTTACTGGATAGTTGCTTCAAATAAAAAATTCTGGATAATGATCAACTAACTAGCTCAGTTAACGAGCTGTTCTCTGATTTTCCTGCAAGCCTCAGGGTATGTGGTATTTCTCCCAGCAGGACTGATACGAGACTTCCATGTTAATGCACGGCCTCCCTTCTGATTTTGTTTCCTTGCATTAAACAAGGAGGAAACCTTAAAAATAATTAAAAAAACACTGCTTAGTATTCATTTTCACGTTGCATCATGACCTCCTGAGACCCAGGACACACTTCTTTTGGTCATTCTGGACAAGTCACAGGATGGCTTTTACCATTGGTGTGGGTCTCCCTTGTGTTCTCGAAGGCACGTGGCACATGCTGTCCTTGGGAAGCTCTCAGGCAGAAGGATTTATTGCCCACTGCCATGCCGGAGGGCCTTATACCAGGGCTGCTGCAGTGCCATGGATGCAGTTAAAAAGAATCTGTTGGCAACAAGAGAGCAAAGAAAACATCCAGGGGTATGTGAACAGTTCCTGGCAGGAGCCTTCTCTGGGTACTGAAATGGCAAGGAACAATCTCTAAGAGTAACTACAAAATTGGCTTTTTGGGCTTTTTCTTACACATATATTGCTCGCTTTTCCTTTGCTAAATGTATGGAGACTTCACTTCAGGGATGTGAGTTTTGATCCCTTTCATTTTCTCAGGGTGAAGGCCACAACTCCAGCTGTAGATCCCAGCTGGGATTAAGGAAACTGTAACCAGCTTTGGTGCTCCTGGCAGGACATCCCCACAGCCCGAGTAGGTTCTCAGCAATTTTTAGCATTTCCATCTGACATAAAAAAAAAAAA
>VXBZ01004722.1:149752-163868 GCA_013399135.1 Heliornis fulica | reverse complement strand
CCGCCCGCCTCCAGCCGGGCGGCGGCGCGGCGAACAGGCGAGCGTGTAGACCCTGCTGGGCTCGGGCAGCCCGCCGAACCTCAAGCCGCGGAGCGGAGACAGGCACAGCCACTGCCTGGGTGNACAACTTGGGGTTGATCCGGGGACGGTCCTGCTTCAGGCTGCTACAGCTGGTCCCTTTGCTGACACCATGGAGAGGACCCACCAGGTCAGATCTATACCAGAAACCTCCTTAATTCCTGACAAGGAGCCAAGAGAAATGTGTCTTATCAGGCTTTCCATTTAGGCTTTTTCCTGTTACATTTTATTGGTGGGAAAGCATCAGTAAACAGAAAGTCATCACCAAAGCGTACACATACATGGATATATACAAATGTATGTCTCCATATATGGGGATAGAAAGGGCTTGGCAAGTAGTTACTGGATAGTTGCTTCAAATAAAAAATTCTGGATAATGATCAACTAACTAGCTCAGTTAACGAGCTGTTCTCTGATTTTCCTGCAAGCCTCAGGGTATGTGGTATTTCTCCCAGCAGGACTGATACGAGACTTCCATGTTAATGCACGGCCTCCCTTCTGATTTTGTTTCCTTGCATTAAACAAGGAGGAAACCTTAAAAATAATTAAAAAAACACTGCTTAGTATTCATTTTCACGTTGCATCATGACCTCCTGAGACCCAGGACACACTTCTTTTGGTCATTCTGGACAAGTCACAGGATGGCTTTTACCATTGGTGTGGGTCTCCCTTGTGTTCTCGAAGGCACGTGGCACATGCTGTCCTTGGGAAGCTCTCAGGCAGAAGGATTTATTGCCCACTGCCATGCCGGAGGGCCTTATACCAGGGCTGCTGCAGTGCCATGGATGCAGTTAAAAAGAATCTGTTGGCAACAAGAGAGCAAAGAAAACATCCAGGGGTATGTGAACAGTTCCTGGCAGGAGCCTTCTCTGGGTACTGAAATGGCAAGGAACAATCTCTAAGAGTAACTACAAAATTGGCTTTTTGGGCTTTTTCTTACACATATATTGCTCGCTTTTCCTTTGCTAAATGTATGGAGACTTCACTTCAGGGATGTGAGTTTTGATCCCTTTCATTTTCTCAGGGTGAAGGCCACAACTCCAGCTGTAGATCCCAGCTGGGATTAAGGAAACTGTAACCAGCTTTGGTGCTCCTGGCAGGACATCCCCACAGCCCGAGTAGGTTCTCAGCAATTTTTAGCATTTCCATCTGACATAAAAAAAAAAAAAAAAACAAAAAAAAACCCAAACAAAAACCAAAAACCCAAACCCACTGTGGAGACTTATCTTATTCTGCTAAAAACTCCAGGAAATTTTCCTACTGGCCATCTCCTAAAATCCCAGTCCTCGCTGTCTGGGCACGGCCATTGGAATGCAAGTGTACCTAATGTTCTGGACCTTAGAAATATAACTACCAGTCATTCCATCATTATCACTATGCATTACTATTACCTTTCAGTATAGAGGAGGCAGTAAAGCAAGCCAACACTTAAGAGAAGATCAAATGAAGAGCTGGCTATGCTGCAGTAAATAGAAATGTTTGCAGGTTGGCTGCAATTTAGGGCTGACTGTGATGAATCAACTACCAGACTGTAAGAAAACATGTTCTTTTTATTCTTTATGTTAATACCGTGCTACCACGGTACACAAGCTGTATTTTGATTCCTCTCCCGAAGGGTGGATGGCCTGGGTCCTCCCTGAGTAGCCCACCTTAGAGCAAGCTCTCCCTTAACCCAGTAGTGCAGCAGCAAATATCGGGGCCAGCAGTGACCTTGGAGGAGCACAGCCTCAGGCCATCCCTGCCTCCTACAGCACCACAATAGCAGCAGCCAGCTGCAAGGAACAGAGAAAAGTCCCAGCACAAGGGAAAAGCGAAGGAAAATCCCTTCAAAGTCAGATCAGCACCCGCGCACGCATCAGCAGATTGCTGGAAGCCGTGGCTGCCGACGATAACCTCCGTTTTAATTTGGCAGCGAAGCACAGAGACCGTCCCAGCCTGCTTCAACCCAGGGGGCTGTTCTCAGTCCCAGAGCGAGGGGTGCCCCTGCAGGAGACCATACCAGCCCCGGCAGCGCGGAAGCTTCTCGCTTCTGGAGCCCAGCGGGCCCCTGCCACCCGTGCTCTGCGTGGGGCTCTCCAGGATGGGAGCGGCGCCTGCCCTCCACGGCTTGTGCCTGTTGGTGCCCTAGGGAGTTCCAGGCGCTCCGGGTGGCACGGTGGCCGCCCGCNCCCCGGGCCCGTCCCCGGCATGGCCCCACCAGACACCGCGCTGCCAGGAGGCGCAGGCGAGGCCCCATCCGGGCTGGCTGGACCTAAGTCTCGGCACCCACACAACGTGCAGACGGAGATTCCCCACCCCAGGAAAGGAGCCAGGCGCTGCCGCGACCGACGACCGCCTCACGGGATGGGGAAGTAAGAGACCGGTGGAGCGGGTCCTCGCGCGTGCGCGGGGGTGGCACGGAAGTGCGCGCGGTCCGACGGGTGGGTGTGGCCGGAAGTGGGCAGCGCTGGGAGGGGGAGGGGGCCGCCATTACGCGGTGCGGGCTAGGCCTCGCGTTCCGGCCGTTGCCCTCAGGCGGGCCCGGGACGAGCGCGTCCCGAAACGCGGCGGGGACCTCCCCTCCCCCCGGCTCTAGCCGGCAGCGCCGCCATGGAGGAGAAGGGTTTCGCTAAGGAACTGGACCAGTGGATTGAGCAGCTGAACGAGTGCCGGCAGCTGAGCGAGAGCCAGGTTCGCAGCCTCTGCGAGAAGGTGAGTGCTGGGCCTGGGCCACCTTCGCTTCGTCCCCGGCTCCGGGAGCTGCTGGGGCTTGCGGTACCTGAGCTCCCGGCGTGCGGAGAGCCGGGTTTGCCTCTCCTCGCTCCGCAGGCCGTGGTGCCGCCTGCCGCGTAGCTGCGGTTGGGAGCCCGTTCGCACGCAGCGGCAGCGCGCTCCCGGTGATACAGTGCTGCGGTCGTCGGGTCTTGGCGCTCGGAGCTGTCCTCTGCAGCGCTGGGGGTTTTATCGCTCGGGCTCGCCTGAGCGCTGGAGAAGGCTCGGGGTGGCGTCTGCAGGGAGAAACACTCCCTGTCCTTCGGGGGCACCGCGTTGCGCTTCTCCCTCGCATCCGTCTCGCAGTGGGTAGTAGCTGCATGCTCAAAATTCAGGCCTAAGTCAATGAGGCAGCCTTCTGACAGCTGTGTGTAATCTAGGAAAGTGGAGGGGGATAAGAGGTAAGCTGCGGTGCCAACTTGCACAGGGGTTTGCAGGCTGCTGAGGGAGCCGAAAATAGAAACAGGAATAGTGGGATAAAGGACACGATTTGCTATTTTGGACTGTGGTTTGGACAGTCCTTTGGCACATTCCCGTTTGGACTCACTTACTGTAGACTGTCAGGAGCACTTTTTTTTTTTTCCTTTCCCCATTAGGAGACAGATCTTTAGAGTCATGCCAGGTTTTGTCTGAAAGTTAAATGCCTCTGTGCAAACATTCCCTCCATACTGCAGACCGTGACCGAGTTAGGATTTTTATTTGGACTTGCAAGATGGGACGGTCCAGGAGTCAAAATGGTAGCTGGTGTAACTACAAAGATTATTCTTTCTATTGGCTTCTTATCTTAGTGACTAGCAGAGACTGTTGCCATGCTTCAAGCAGTTCAGAGAAGTTCTTGGCTTCCTTTTTTGGACAGACTGATGCTTTCTCAGGTGCAGGGGTTAGAGTAGTTAGTTTGGCGTTCCATTTAGCATCCTATTGCTAAGAGTGAACATTTTTACCTGTGCATCGCACGCAGTTCTCTCAGAAGTGAAATGTGTTTTCTCATTCCTGTTCACGTCAACACATTTTGACCAGTGACTAAACATCTCAGTGCCATCTTCACAAGATGCAGCAGCTATTTCCTGCTGTCAGATACTCAGTAGACACTACAGCAGTGGTAAGACCTGAACAGTAGAGAGGGTCTGCACTGCGATTTCACGGTGTGCCAGAGGTGCTCATCAGATAGGTCGAGCTGTTTGCTTGGATGCCACAAGCAGAGATAATGCCAGATTCCAGGCTTTGGCTTCCTGGAAGATGTTTTCACCAGATGTCCTGACTTCTAGCAGGCCCTTACCCAGCCTCTGTTTACCTTCTCTGCTTTTATTCCATGCTGGGCTGACTTATGACTCTTTCACTGGAGCTCAGTCAGTTTCTGAGGGAGTGTGCTGGGAAGGGCTGGTATGACAGCAGCAGTAGCTTGATGAGTAGCTATAGCTTGAAGAGTGAGAGTTCCTCATGGTTGTGCACCATCTTGCTTGAGGCCCAGCTCATAAGCCTGGGAGAATTTATATGACCTGTACCCAGCCCAAGTGTTGCTGGTTGGGAAATGCTGTTCCAGCAAGCTGTGACAGAAAACCATCTCCCTTCTTCTCTGGTTGTGTTGTTAGTTAAGGAATGTGGTTGCTGTGTTTGGAGAAGCTGGAGGACACCACCAGCAGGTTGTCAGAGCTTACATAGTGAATAGGCTAAATGGCAGCTTGAAGCAGCTGAAGGTGGAGAGGGTGTTTGTCATCCCGATGACAAGTAGGAACCCTGAACCTGTGGAGCAGGGCGTGAAATGAGTGTCATCTATCGCAGCACCTTGTTCTTCAAGCATGTCAGTAACTGCTTGACTTGGGTATGAAATAAACACTGTGATGTTCTTACCTGGCTTATTTATAAGTTTTTGGGGAGTGGTTCTGTCACCCAGATAGTTGTGGAAAGGAGCTTACAAAAACTCTTGGTTGTGCAGGTTTGCTTTTGGTGTGAAGCAGCCCTGCCAGAAAGCTGGTTGAGTTTGCTTCCTTGAGCTAATGTGTGGAGAAACCCTTACCAGGCTTGTTTCACTTCTTAACACTTCTGTGACTTAACTTCTAAGAAGCCAAGCATAGTAGTACCCCTTGCCTCAGGCTTATATTTGTGGAAGAGTGTGCTAGTAAAAAAAAAAAAAATGGGGAAGGGACTCCAAGAAAAAAATTTCAGAGACTTGCCTGTGTGGGTCATTCTTGTTTTTAATTGCGTAATGGGCAGTAATGAGAGAAAGATTGGACATAGCTATGGTTGGTGAGGGTATGCCAAATTATGCTGCCTCTTGAAAGCTCTCGAAACTTGTACCTGTAAAACTTGGAGTCTCTTCACCTGCCCAGTTTTGACATTGTTTTGGCAGCTAATCAGTCTTGTATTCTTCATACAGTTAATCAAGATGTTGTCTCAAGAGGACATGAGAATGGTTACTTCCTGTTCTGCTGGTCTTCAAAATGAAATCTAGCTGGAATCATGCAAACACTAAGGATAATAGAAGGACAAACAATTGTGAACACTGCTGGAGCTTGTAGATGCAATAAATGTTCCAGCATGGTGGGGAAATGTGTGTCTGATGTCTTGCATCTCATCCTACTTGTCGTAACATCATGGTCTTAGACTAGCAGAAAGTTGTTGGCATCTTTTCTCAATTTCATTAAATGTGAAAATCTATAGAGTTCTGCCTTGTATTATGTCTGTGCTTCATCCAAGTGCTGTGGCAGCGTTGTGGGATGGTGCTAGTGTAGAAATTGTCGGTTGGGATATGGATAGCAGGGTAGTGCTGGCTATATCAAACTGCTCTGGAACTTGTACAGGCTGTACCTGTATCTTAGACAGCTAAAGTCAGGCTGAAGGGCCAAGAAGTCGGATTCATTTAGCAGGAAGTGCTCTCAAGTTTGGATATGGAAATCTCTGAACACCTATGTTTTCAGGTTCAAGTCAGGTCAGCAAGCAAATTCTGATGTGGGTGAGGGTCTTCAGAGCTGACCTAGGGAAAAGGGGGTTTCACAAAGGTAAAAAATGGGGTATGAAGGAAGGCAAGTGGAAGGCTGTCTCTTAAATGTAAGCAGGCAACCAGCTGTAACAGTCTCTGTAGCTTCTTTTTTCTACCCTTGTCCTTTGGATGTGAGAAGGGTTACAGGCACTGAGCAGCCTGAGCACTCTGTTTTGTGAAGTGTTGGGAGAAGGATTCTAATTGTTAATGAAAACTTGAATTTCTTGTACAGTTATTGAATGGTGATTGTACACCAATTCCTTGAACCAAGCATCAGAAGCCAGGTGCTGCCGTCTGCTGTGAGGAGCATTGCTGTTAATGGCACCTACCTGTGATCCTTCTGCCCTCAGAGGTCATTTCACCGAGGAATTTAAGAGAGCAAGTTAGCAAGATCTTCTGTGCTAATTGGTGAAATTAGTATGAGTGATGGAGCCAAGTATCATCCTGGACACTGTTCAAACCACGGAATTCCAAATGTTGTGTTGAATTGTGGCCAGGAACGTTTCATCCAGGGTGTCCTCTTGCCTTCATGATCAAGGGTAGAACAGCTCGGACCCTTCACCTCTCATCTGGGGAGAATCTACGTGGTTCTTGTTCAGGACAAGCTCCTTGCGACTTTAATATCATCAGCATTCTCTCTGGTGGAGTAGTTTGGTCCATCACAGTTGGTGGAATGACAGTACAGTTGAATTTCATGTCTTGCTTCTGTGATTCCTAGAGTAAGAGCCTCTACAGATGAGCTTATGGTGCAGTAAATGAATCTTGCTGAAGAAGTTGAGTTTTTCTGCTCTTCAAGGACCTTGTATGGAAAGCAGGCACTTGGGGACTAAAGCACAAGGCTGAGAAGTCTGCCTCCTGATTGGATCGTAATTCCCTCAGCCATGAAATTTGCCTACACAGTTATAGACAGGTCTCAACAGTGTCACAGTTGATGTGGGTTTGATTAGGTCACTCAGAGGGATTAGTCTCCTGGTGATCCCGACAGTAGTCTCAAAGCCAGTGTAGCATCTCAGGTTTTGGAGTGGTGTGTTAACGGGTTGTTTTCAAGCCCCAAGAGCACTCAGTTTACTCCTGGGAGGATAACTTGGTAAATTGTTGGGATGAGGATGGGTCAGCAGGCAAGCTTGTGTTCCAGCTTACAAAGGTGATCTACAGGTTCTAACACAGGGAAAGCTCACAGCCAACGTATAGTCTGCTCCTCAGAGTGACTTGGAGCACAGGCATGATAACTATTGTGTTTGATGGAGGTTGAGTTAATAAAAATACCTGAAAGCTACTTTTTGTTATTCTGACCTGGATATGGTTTTCTTGCAGAGCAACTGAGACACGTGCTTACAAAGCTGGTACGGTTGGTCCCATTTTCTAAAATAAGGGTAGCTAAAATGTAACTATTTAACAGCCTTTTTAAGCAAATTGTGATAATGCAGGGTAGCTTGCTTGCCTTAGAGTTTTAATCCTTATTTTGTAGTGGGACTTCTGTTATTTAAGCTGTTTGGCTTGAGCATTAGCTTTGCAGAGTGCACTGGTTAGCTGCTGCTTTTCTGGAGTGTTTTTAATGACTTTAAAGGTCTTGTTCTGCATTAGAAAGTCACGTGAGGACAAACTTGTGTGCCCAGCCGAGCTCAGATCCCAAGCCTGATTTAAAACAGCTCTGCAGTGTTAAAATGATGAACTTAATCTATTAACGTGCATATCTATTAGTTGACATAGTAAGCTAAAACGGTCCATGTGGTGACAGCTGGTAGGCAGCTTAAGCTGCTGCTCTTCAGCTTCTCCCATCTCCTGAGGGGAAACTTCTAGATTCTCCTAGAAGCAAAATGTCAGGGCCAAGGCTAGCCCACCTTCCCTGGATGCATCTAGAGTGATGTGTGCCCTGTCGCTGCGCAGAGGAGATCTGCTCTGTTATCTGTGTGTGTTGGGTGCATGGGTTTTCTGGGCAGATCAGAGAAGTGAGGAGTGATGATGTGGTTGAGATAACTGGTAATTATGTATGGTATCTGTACAGTGTCGTGCATCTTTTCCACAGAGGCTTGAAGTGAGGTGTTTCTTGTTACGTAGCTGGGAAGGGAGCTGTATGCGCAATAGGTAAAGGCAGAAACTACCTCGCAGCTTTTATGGTGACATTAGGTCTGGCTTGCGAGGAAACCCTGCAAGTTGGAACACACTTAGCAGCTCTCTGTGACTGCACTTTATATTTGTCTCTCCTAGGGGAGGGGAGGAGGGTAGAAGCTCTCAAAAGATGCCTCAGGTGCTTGTAGAGATACCTGAACAGAATTTGAACACTGCTATTGCACTTGAAGGCACGATGCATTCACTGATTTTTTGTCAGCTTAGGACTGCAAGGAAGACCTTGTGTCATTGAGTCCATGTGTGGGATGTGTCTGAGTGTTATGTACCATGCAAGGGGCACATGGGATGCTGTGCAGGCCCTGGCTGCTGGGGTCTTTGTTATTCTTTCCAAATGCGTGCTTTCCTTTAAAGAAGGAATGCAGCTAATCTTTGGATGTGAATGCAGGCATCCTTGGGAAGTCATTGTTCAGCACTGGGCATCCTTCATCACTTGTGTCCAGACTGGACCAAGCCTATCTGCGTCTTCTCTGTGCCTCAGGTGCCGATCTGCATCAGTCAGCGAGCTGGCAGTGGCAATATACACACAGAGTATTTGATAATGATGTGAGGTAATACAGATAGACTATGTTACATGCTGGGTTGAGCTGCTGGGTTTTGAGAAAGAGATGACTAAATCCAGAATGCCATCGCTCCATCTGTGATCGTTTTGTTGCCAGCTGCGTACAGCCAGGGAAGCCGTTTGTGGCTCCATATGTTTAAACTGCTTCTGACTTTGATTTTCCAGTTGTATGTGACCTGCCTCTAGAAGTTGTTAAACTGTTGCACTTAGGAGTGGAAATCTGGCAGGCAAAGCAGTGCCCTGGGAGAAGGAAGCGCCACTTGCATATGCAGCCATGTTCGATGCCAGGTTAGTAAAGCAAGGCTTAGCAAGACTCGTTTTCCTTGGTAGCTGAAGCAAAAAGCAGAACTCTGCCCCTCTGCAAGGCAAATGGATTTGTGAATTCCCATATGGTTGGGAACCTGCAGAGAAAGTCCCTCTTCCTTTCATACGGCCCTAAACATATTGTAACTACCACAGTGCACTCTGAAAGCACTGTACCTCCAGAGAGCTGGGACAGCCCTGTCAAACCCTGTCACTGTTGGGCCTGTTGGTTATTGTTTGGCAGAGTAACACAGCTCAGCTCATCTGGTGTGGAAGTGGTTGCCCAGCATTTCTGCCAGACAAGCCGCTTTGTCATGCGCAGCCATTCTCAGCATCATCTCTGCTCAGCAATTGCAGGATGAGTTGAATGAACATGCTGTTTGCAGTGCTGTTACCATGGCACAGACCCACTCCTGCAAAATCTTGGTCCTGGGAGAGCACTTGAGCTTTATGGATGTGCAGCGATGGGGAGGGAGGGAAGCCTGCAGGATCCCAGAGGGGGCAGGCAGTAAGGAGTAGCTGTCAGTGCTTGCAGAAGAGTTCTAGCCTGCTGCTGTATTGCCAGTGAAGGTGATAACACAAATGGTTCCATGTGGCTGCGTGCGATTGAGAGTGACCCATTGAGGAACCAAGATGGCAGGCAGACTGAAATGTGGCAGAAGGGACTCTGTGTGTGAGTGCATTGTTTCAAGCCAGATTAGTTCTGTCAGAATCTGGGAGGTTGTAGTTTCCTACTAATGCGAGTATCAAATAATATCTATTTCCTCAAAAAAACACAATAGTCGTCTTAACGGTGTGCTCTGTCTCCTCTGGTGTTTCTGCCTTTACACCAGACAGAGTATTGGTTAATCTCTGTTTCTACGAGTTTGGTGCTCAACTCTTGCTGACAGGATGTGGGATGGCTGGCTGTGCTGAGGGGACAGCTCTGGTCCTTGAGGTAAGTGTCTAGGTGTGGTGGAACTGAAAACGCTTAACTTGGGAAGTCCAATGAGTGATGCTACCGTTGCTCATGTAGTTGAGGTGAACAGACCTGAGCTGTGTTCAACCCATGGATGGAGAAGTCTGTCCAAATCTGCATGCTAAAATAATAATTAAAACTATCAGTTTGTGCATAAGAAGGTATGGTCTGCCCTTTGTTTGTATGCAGTGGTCAACATCTGCACCTGCTTATGGAGGAGCTTCCTACCTTTTTGTCCTAAATGTGTTTTTTCTTGATAGGCTAAAGAAATTCTTACGAAAGAGTCCAATGTGCAAGAGGTACGTTGCCCTGTCACCGTCTGTGGGGATGTCCACGGCCAATTCCATGACCTTATGGAACTCTTCAGAATTGGTGGGAAATCGCCAGACACAAATTACCTGTTCATGGGAGATTACGTTGACAGAGGCTATTACTCAGTGGAAACAGTGACTCTCCTAGTAGCGTTGAAGGTATGACTTGACAGCTCTTCTGCCGCAGCCTTGGGCAAAACCATGCATTCGTGGAGTTTTGAGAGAATTGCTCTTCCCATTGATGCTGCCGCTGGCTTGAGCCAGGTGGATGTAAATGGAAATGCGTTAACGGAGGAGGATTCTGTAACAGAGCTGGAGGCTTGACTGCTGTTTGAAATATTCTGTTGCCGTATATTTTATTTTTCTTTTTTATGTGGAAGGTGCAGTTCTGGTGTTAAAGGCGACCTTTCTTTGTCAATAGGTGCGTTACCCAGAACGCATTACAATATTGAGGGGCAATCACGAAAGCAGACAAATTACACAAGTGTACGGCTTCTACGACGAATGTCTGCGAAAGTACGGCAATGCCAACGTCTGGAAGTATTTCACAGATCTCTTTGATTATCTGCCGCTTACTGCTCTAGTAGATGGCCAGGTAAGCCATGAATAAGGAAAGCGTTCCCTGTGGGGATCTATTGCATGTATGGTTCATTTTAAATGACTGCCGAACAAGCAAGGATTCCCTCCTGAGGTACTAGAGTTGCAGTGTTGTGGCTATGAAACAAGGTATTTATTTTTTAATTCTTTTTAGTGGAATGCCTGGTATCTTTGCTGTTGCTTTGATCGCTGCACACAAGGTGCAGCCTTTTAGTTGTGTGTGTTTCTGTGGGAATTCAGTTGGGTTTCTCCACTGCAAGGGTGTAACAGCTGTAATTGGCAAAGAGTGATACCAGAGTCAAACCCAGTATTTCTGAGATTGGTTTTTCCATAACAATATGCACTGAATGATTGCTCTAATTCCCTTTTTTTCTTGCCACGGACCAGATATTCTGTCTCCACGGTGGCCTCTCTCCATCCATAGATACACTGGATCATATCAGGGCTCTGGACCGCCTGCAGGAAGTTCCACACGAGGTAACAGGACAGGAAATGGATTGTAAATTTAGATATCTGTCGGTGGAATATGCAAATGCAGCCTCATATAGAAAGCCACTTAAATAGCGAGATGCATGGTTATGCTGCAGATGAATGCACATTTGGGCAGAACACACATGCAAGTAGATCTGCTTTGACCACCTTCAGCCTCACCACAGACTTGCTTGTGAATAGGCAGCCAGCACACAAAGTTGTGTTTGTGTTGTGTCACCGTCCTTCCTCCCCAGCCAGTCCTTTCCTCTGCGGTATTTGACTTTGTGCACCACTTCCTGGGGGCCTGAGGTCAGGGCTGAAGAAATCAGCTTATGAGTTGCCGAGGTAGCACATGCCTCTTTGGTGTTGGAGCTTATGGATGGACTAGAGCAGTCCCTGATTGAAACAAACCTTTCCAGGGATTTCCCAGCCCTGTGCTGAAACCTGGCTATGCTGAGGACCTCCACATGTGGTCACTACCACAGAGCTCAGGTCAGCAGATGGGAACCAGCAGCAGGATTGGGTGAATATTTGGGTGTTTACTGCCCCATAGTAGCTTGGCAGGAAAAGCCACCAAGCTGCATTGGTGGCTGTTGGAAGATGTACACTGGGATTTTTTAAATGTGCCGAGTCCAACAATAGCCTGTTTCAGAGGAAATTAAATGATAAATACCCTGCCAGAAGGGCTGCTGAAGGCATAACATTAATCTCTGGAACAGTTTGTAGCATCCTACGGGTCATTTCCCTTTTCTTAATGTATTGCAACTTGGCTGGCAGCAGTGAACCTGGTGTGTATCCTTGGGCATGCAAACCTTCTTGCCTGGCCTTGCTCATTTTACGTGGAGAATCAGGAGTCAGAACATAGATCTGCTCTTCCTGTTTTGGAGAGTAGTTGAAGGGAAACAGTGAATGACGTGTGTGGAAGAGGAGGTGGGAACAGTGTTCTGGTGATGTGGACTCCTCTTTCAGCTGTGTACTTTGATTTATTTGGGAAGGATGCTGACTGAGTGAGTAGACAGTACTACTTGTGTTAAGTAAACTTGTGCCTTGCGCAGAGAAGGACATGCTGTCAATCTTTTTGTAGATGTACTAAAAAGCCAGTTTTAAATTACAAGTTTGCTAGTGAAAACTCTGAATCTTTTTTCAAGGGTCCAATGTGTGATCTATTATGGTCGGATCCAGATGATCGTGGTGGCTGGGGTATATCTCCACGTGGTGCTGGCTACACATTTGGGCAAGATATTTCGGAAACCTTTAACCACGCCAATGGTCTCACACTGGTCTCCCGTGCTCACCAACTTGTCATGGAGGTAGGGCAAGTGCTCTATGAGGCGGGCGGGGTGAACAAAACAGAGTTGTGAATTCTTGTTTCTGCTGAGAGACATGCTGATGGGTTTGCATAAGCTGGCATGTAAATATCAGGCAGGTAAATACCAAAGAACAACTGAAATGATGTGAAAAAAAACAGCAGCATAAACCCATGTGCTCTGACCCACAATGTGAATAAGGGGGTGTTCTGCCCTCTCTCACATCTCCAAGTAAATTGCCAAGGGGACCCTGTCACACCCTGTTTATAGAAGTAATAATCTCCTTATGCACTGGATGCTGCTTCAGTAACTGGGTTGGCAGTCAGGTGCGACCAGGATTAAGCCATGATTTTGGCTGCTGATAGGCTTTACTTGTAGATCTTGCTGGAAAAAAGCCAGGTGGGTCACTGGAGCAGTTGTATATTTAAAGTCTGGTGGATCTGCTAAGCAGTGCTGGGTGTCAGGAACCTCTTGCATCCAGCTGGCAAATTCTCAGTTGTGGTGGCTGAAAGCTGAAGGGCTCTCTCATCTTGTGGTGCATAATTTGCATATGAAATGGATAAACAGGAGGAATGAAGAGCCGGTCCCTCTGTAGAGTGGCTGAAGCCGTTTCTGAGCAGTGACTAGTGGGTTTAGTAGAGTGCTTTTACAATGCAACAAGAGTCTGTTGGAAATACGAGAAGTCTGCAGTTTTGCAAATGCCTTGGGTGGTTTCAGGCCTCAAGAGGAACTTCAGGTGGCTGAGGTTTGAGGTTTAACTAAGACTCTTGGGTCTTTTCTCCCCTCCTCTTTTCCTGGCAGGGTTATAATTGGTGCCACGACCGAAATGTTGTTACCATTTTCAGTGCACCCAATTACTGTTACCGTTGTGGGAACCAGGCTGCTATCATGGAACTAGATGACACTTTAAAATATTCCTTGTGAGTAACCTCGGGCTGTTCTCTCCTCCCAACTCCTCGGTGTTGTGAGGAATGGCTGATCTGCTCTGAAGGGGTTCTTTTGTGGAAAGCCACCTCTACCCTTTCTGGGATTAACATTGTGAGTTCTACCTGCAAGAATATCTGAGTAATGAGTTAAGCTCTTAACAGAGTAACAGAGAGAAGCTTTTATCTCCTCTTCCTGTTTGCTGGAGAGTTGGAGCTTCTGTGTTTCCTTAATCCCTCTATTGCCCAAGTTTGTTGGGAGAGAGTAAAGACAGATCGAGTTGTGTCTTTACTTTTATCTGTAATAGCACAAGGCTGTGTCAGGATGGGTGAGAGACTTGAATTTTGCCTTCAGCTGAGCTGGAGGGAAGTGGTGACAGGCTGTCTGCTGGGTGGGGGTCAGGTGCTTGGTTTGGGACTGGGAACCTTTTATGTGGAAGCAGCCAGGACGAGTAAAGCAACAGCAGCAGGAGAACAAGTCTAGGATTTGTTGTAGTGTTGGAAAACACTTTGTGGAGGAGGGAAAATGATCCCTTTTTCTTTCCTACAGCCTCCAGTTTGACCCAGCGCCTCGTCGTGGAGAGCCCCATGTTACTCGTCGTACCCCAGACTATTTCCTATAAACCTCTCCTAACCTTTGTAGAAGGAAGTACACCTGGCATTTTAAAGAGCAACAATATTTACACGTTTCTGTAAGAAATCGGGGTTCGTCTCAACTGAAAATCCCCATCATGGACCAAAATGTGCCATA
>VXBZ01004722.1:0-143604 GCA_013399135.1 Heliornis fulica | reverse complement strand
CGAGCGACCTGAAGCCCGGCCGGAAGGAAACGGGAGCCGATACCGCGCTGGGCCGGCCGTGAGCCGGGCAGGCCAGCCGCCGGCGGGCTGGAGCCCGGCAGGAGTCAGCGGGGGTCCAGACAACCGGCCTGGAGCTGCGCCGCCCCGCAGTGTCCCTAGCCTGGAGCCGCGGGCAGGGCAGCAGCAGCGCCGGGCTCGACACAGCCCCGGCCGAGCGGCCCCTCGCCCCTCAACGCCGCCGGCACCGCCGCTCGCAGGGCAGCGGTGCTGAGCGCAGCGCCACCCGGCGGACATGGGCCGGCACCGCAGCCTCCCCCGGTACCGGTGGCAGCGGCGGGGGCGCTCTCGTGGGAAGCGTTTCAGGGCCCGCGCAGCGGGGACACGCGGGGCGTGCAGCGCCCCTCACTGCACTGAGCACCCCACAGACTGCCCCGGTACTCCTCCCTGCAGCCCAGGTTCCCCGGGCAGGGGGTGGGAAGGGAGGGGAATGGAGGGCTCCCACCCCGCGTGTGCCCAACGGGGATGACGGGGCTGCGGGGTCGGCGCAGGGAAAGGACACTCGAGTCACCTCCAGGCCAGGTTTATAGTTAAACTTTACTCTGCTGTGCAGTGAAACAGGACCCTCCTGTGCCCTATGGACCGAGCCACTGAGCCCCCCCTCCGCACTGGGGTATACAATATCCCCATGCTGCCTGCCGCAGGCCTGGGCGTCCTCTTCGTGCCACGGGAGGTACTGGGCTCCCAGGCCACCCTGGGGAAGCCGGTAGGGCGCAGATGGAGAGCTCTGTGCCACCTGCCCATCCAGGTTCCAGCTGCACTCGTCCGGGCGACATGAGCTCCTTCCAGGAGTACAAAATACCAGCGCAAGGGGGTGTTGGCTTTTCAGGTTTGAGATATTTTTTTCTTTTCTTTACAATGTATAAAAATCTTTTGCCCAACCCAAGCATTTTGCTCTGTTACACCTCTGTTCCGTCCTGCAAATTGTTGTGTACCTTGACCTCCAAGTTCACCTGCTTCACCTTTCGGCTCTTCCCCTCGCGCATGCCACCACCATTTTCCCTCAACACATTAATGTTCCTCACAGTGCAGTACCGGCTGTCCAGCGCCTTCCCAGCAGCCCTGGGCAGCTCCACCTTAGTGTTCAGGGGATGCTCCTCTGGGGCGGCTTGGGTAGCCTCTCGCTTCCTCTGCAGCTTGCGACACTTCCTGGCAAGGAGACAAACTCCGGAAAGCACCAGCAGGAGCAGGGTGACCGCAGCGAAGGCGCTCCCCAGGGAAGCGCCTGTTTGAGATAAGGAGGCCGCAACAGCGTCTTCCTCCCTCTCCAAAATCAGTGACTTCATGTTGGTGCCATTCTTGATCTGGTCGCCTTCATTGTCATAGATTAAGGAGTCATCCAGCATCAGCCTCCCATTGATGTCGACCAAGTCTCTGCGGCCACGTTTCCAGTGGCGAGTGAGGGAGCGCTGGACGCGGGGCCCTGCCACGCTCTCTGGGCCAATCACGTAGATGACCTGAAGGTACCACTGGTGTCCAGCTTCCACCTTTGAGGAAGGGAAGACACATACGCAGGAGATTTAAAGTACAGCTTTTAGATGGAGGGATATTTGTTAAGTAATACTAGAGCTGGTTGCATATTCACTCCGTTTACTGACTTGTGTAAACATCACCACACTGAGCCTTGTTTTAATCACACCTGTGATAACATCTACCACCAAGTGAGATGGTTGGTCATCTCATCTGCCCTCAGCAACTGCAATAATTAATTCAGCAAAAGTAGTAATACATTTTTAAAGAGCATCTTCCCTGTGTGCTCTGGAAAAATAATCACCAGAATAAATTCCTCATCTCCCCTTTCTGTGCTGGACTTTGCTTCCTAACTGGTGCTGCCATTAATTTGCAGCACGATCCCAGCCTTACCAAGAAGCCCCTTAAGTGAACAAAGGTCACTGCCTTATAATTCACAAAGTATTCGGGACACCTTGGACGAGCGACCGTGAGTTTTGGACTACAGACATCACTCGGTACGTACCTTGTAGAGAGCATCCACCTTGAGAGTAAAGCCATCGACTCCAGGCATGCTGCTGACCGAATGAAACTCTGACAGTTCAGAAGCAAAGTGGGCATCAAAAGGCACATCATGGAAATACTTATCTGTCACTTCTGGTTGATTTCGGTCCTGGCAAACAAGAGAGGTGGGATTTGGAGCCTGTTTTAGCACAGTCTGTGTCAAGATTGGGTTAGTAGAGATGAAGATGAGAAGACGAGTTTAACCATCCTGCTCAAACATGAACATAAAACTAACATTCCCCCTGTCCTCTGGGGGGTCATCGGGCTGCCAGAACTGGCCAATGCTAACTACGGAGTGCATGATAAGGGCTGAACACGACTTGGGAGCTGGTTGTACACTTACACAGTGAAGGAGAATTTTTGTGACTGGTACATAAACCCTTTGGTTGATGCCAGTCTTGTCGATTACAAGCTGTGGTGTATGCAAAAATCAAGGGGAATTTTAAGAGCTTAGTACATCACTTATTTTTCTTCCTAATTTGTGGGTTTAAGGGTTTTTTTTTGTTTTTACGCTAAGAAATACTTGTGGCTAAACACTGAGGAAAACCTGATCTTGTCACCATGGCTTGCACCTGTCTGCCAAGTGCTGTAAACCAAAAGAATCCATGTTCTCCAGACACGATCGCACCCACAGTGGTTTTGTCCTCAGCTGGACACTTACCAAGAGGAGAAACCGGTGTTTCAGGTGCTTGTTGGGTTGAATACAGCCGTACTGGGGCCCCTCGTTGTAGATGGTGCCTGTTGGGTCAAAGAAAGGCACGTAGCCATCCTTGCCCGTACACAGGTAGACTTTTTCCAACTGCAGTTTGTAAGCGGCATTTAGGTTTTGTTCAGGGTTCCAGAGCACGCGGCCATAGAGGATTTGCCCTGAGGAGGTTGGAACAAAAACTGGTCAGGTTAAATTCTCCAGTTTACAATGGGAGAACCATTTGTTAGAGCCAAATGCACCAAACAACTCATGGCTCTGGGTTTCAAAGGGTTTTGATTTGCATGTGCAGGTGACGAGACACTGTGCTGGAGCACAGCCCTTGTGCTGTCAACAGGGCTGTGACATGCTCAAAATGCCGTTCAAAATGCCATTCATTGCTGTGAAAGAGGCAGAGCCCAGTCTGAGTTTCACCCTTCTCTTTCAGAGGAACAGAAGTTGTGAAGGAATGGATGTTAGGTACGAGCAGAACAGGGAGGAAAAAGACAATAACTCCTACCCTTGGAAAAGGCCCCTTTGTAATCCATTTCTGCCAGAGACATTTCAGTTTTGGTGGGGTCCATCAGAAACACTTTCTCGTTGTTGCAGAGCTGAAACTCCGTGTTTAGGGAATAGACGACAGGAACTGGGCGGTTTGTCTGCTGGAAGGCAATCGGGATCAGAAATCTAGTATTGGGACAGGAAAACAGCGAGATTTAGTTTGGGCGCATCTGAAGTTACGTGCCAGTGACATACACAATCTGCTTCCCCTTTCTTCCCTCCTGCTTTACAATTTACGGTCTAGCAGCCCACACTCTGGTGGCGTTTGGCCCCAGGTGGCCTCTTGCCCCTCACACTGCTCGTTTTCCAGTGGTGGTGCGGGGCTCTGCTGAAGCCTCCTCACAATGCCTTTGATTTACTTTCTCCTCGGGGAGAACCGAAGGCTACGCGGGCTTCTGTAGCCCCGAGGCCGAAAACCACTAACAGAGAGGGACAGCAGTGTGGGACAGCCCCTGTTCTGGCAGTTCCCGGTCTTGCCCGAGGTGACAGCAGAGGTGTGGACACACAGGTGAAGGCAAAGGTTTTTTAAGAAAGTGTTACTTTTACAAAATAAACCAAAGATGCCCACCTTGTGCTCGGATGTAACAGACCCTGCTGTGCTACAGACTGTCCGGCATGCCCTGACCACCAGTCTGGCAGCCTTTCACCGCCGAGGAAGATGGTCTCAGTTGCCGGGGGCTCCTGAGCCAAAGAGGAGGTTCCTCTGCTCCCCTTTTCTCTTCCTGCTGCTGTTATAGCCCGACCCACACCTGTGCAGACCCCACAAACAACCTGAATTGGCTGAAACTCCCCTGCTGTGTCTAAAGGGTCTCCTTACCGCTCAGGAGCGTGAGCCGTACAGGGCAGGGGCTTGTCTCCAGGTTCTATCCATGGCTGCGTGGGCTGCACAGTACAGGGGATTAAGAAGATGGTGTACTCTCCAGAGTAGTCCTTCCTGGGGACAGACAGGAGACATGGTGCTCACCAAACGAGACTCTGAGTCGTTCAGCTATCCGGTGCATTTGCCTTAATGTCCACCATTTTCTAATTAGCATGAGCAAGGCAGGACAAAGTTCATAGCAGGACCTCTCCCTTGTCCCAGAAATGTCCATCTACCCCAGCAGTCACAGGAGGGACCATCAGCCCCACGGTGTTGAATCTGACCCTCTCTAAGGAGCATGGACTGCAAGAACAAGGAGTCACAGACAGAACTAGAGATGAGAAGAGACTTTTAAAAAAAGCCAACCAAATATATTTCTGGATCTTCATGTACCTCCTCCACCAAGCACAGCACTGCAGAGTAAGAAAGTTGTGGACATAAAATCCTGATGGCAGACTGCAAAACCACCTTGAATACACTGCCACCTCTGGTATCTGCCTGCCCATTGGCTTGCTTGCTAGAAAAATCACATTTACAAGGATTTTTCTCTGTACTTAACCAGCAGAGCAATGTTCTCGGCCCTGACAGTGGCTCCCTTTGTGCTCTGGCTCTGAGCCCTTGAACAAAGCCAGCTCCTGACATTGCTATTACTGTGGCTACTGAAAGAGCAACAGGGATTGCTCCGTACAGCCTGGATTTGAAACTGCTTCACTGCCACCGCTGCCTCCATGCAAGTTGGTTGCTTAAGAAGAGCTTTGCTCTGTGGGCAGCTGCTGAACGAGGCTGAACCTGCAGTCCTCACCTGTTATAGGAGCTGGTTGCTCTCCAGAGCTGGTAGGGTGAGTCGAAAGTTTGAGCGCTCCATAGCAGCTGCAGATCAAATTCAATCCCTCCTAGGTGGTCTGGTGTCATTAAAAAGGACTTGACACCCGGCAAGCTGTGGTGCTCCATTACAAAAAGCCCTAGGGTGAGGACAAGGAGGGGATGGGTAAGGCAGAGTGTAAGGCGAGACCCCACACTACACACCTTGGCACACAGGGGGACCCCTCCTGGGAAGGGACTTGTTCTACCTGCATTTTCCAAACAGATCCGTATTTGTATGCTGTCCCTCTGTGGGGACTAGTGCTCCTACCTCTGAACTTGGCCTGAGTCTTGAACTCGATAACCAGCCGGCCATCCTCGCGGATGTAGATCCTGATTATCTGCAGCCGGGCTGAGAGAACGCTGTCCGTCTGAATCCCTGCATGGGGCAGCAAGAACGAGGTCACTGGGGAGGCTGTGCAGTGCAGGCAGGCCTCAGGTAGGCTCCGTCAGCTCCGCGTAGCTCCTGACATGTTTGAGAGAGCTCCCAAAAGGCACAGCTGAATCGGGCTCACCCTCCAGCGAGTCACCCACACTTCCTCCATTAGCCACACGTGCCACCTAAGTCATACTCGGGCAAAGGAAGTGATTACACTTGGTTTTCCCCTGTATGTAACTTATTTTACATAATCAATTGGAGGTAATAGTTTCTGGGTACTCCTGGCCTGAATTCTGGAGTAGCCCTCCATGAACAAGGCTCTGCGAGTCCCTCCTCTGCAATACTTGATGTTGGTGCTGGCAGAATAAAATCCAAGGTGGGGCACCACTGGGTCCTCGAAGCCCTCTGAGCAGCAACACTGCTCCAGGCTGCAGGGGTGGGTTCACAGCACACCCAGGCTCCAAACATTGTGGAAAAGGGAGACGGACAAGCCAGAAAGAAAAGACTCGCAGGGACAGGATAAACCACAGATGTGCACGTGTGTTAGGTCTTGGGCATGACAGGAGGCAGAGGACAGGAAGGATTCAGGCAGGGCTTGCTGCTGGAATGCTGCTGGTTTAGCAAACAAGGGGACACCACAGGGAAAAGGCTCTCTGTGGGATCCAGGAGGCTGAGGAATGTTGCTGCAGCTCTCATGCAAGAACCACTGAAAAGCGATGGAGAAATTGCCCCAGACATCCCACAGAGAGCAACCCCTCCCTGCCTGGCTGTGGAGACTGATCAGGAACCATCTCTTTTCCTGCAGCACTTTCTAGGGCTCAGTGAGAGCTCTTCCCACTGACAGAGAGAAGCTGGTGGGGGGACATGCCAGCCTCCCAGCTAAGCCTGCACACATGCTGGCATGCCTGGACTCAGGCTGCATGTTCTTTATGTCAGCGAGTGCTACCCATGCTCAGGGCTGTGGTGGCAGTGCAGAAACAGAAAGAGAAAAAAAAACCAAGAACAACCCAATTCTCCCACACCCCTTCAGATGCCTTGGACTTACCTGTCCTCCAGAGAACAGTGTCATAGAAAAAGGAGAACTCCATCTCCGTGTGATGCTCAAGAGAAGCCCAACCTCTTGGCGCTGTCACGTAAATATAGGACACGTAGAGTGGGACTTGGACCGTTAAAAAGGACTGAGCAGAGTCCCGTACCTGCCAATCAAACCCAGAGAAGATGGTTATGCACCTCCCAAAGGACAGATGCTGGCCCAGACTCACGGCACCCGCTGCGTTTGTGTTCTGCTGGAAAAAATAACGGAGTACCTGCAACAGAAGATTCCTTTTTAGTTCTGGACCATGGGTGTCCCGAGCACAGGGAGGATAACTGGGGACAAAGTGTTTCTAATGTCATGCCATTGCTCCATGAAGACTGAGTGTCACTGGCAGGCAATCAGCTGTCTCACAAAGTTATTGCTGGACTGCCCTTGGAAATAATAACGAGCTGCTGGGGAAGGGAATGCAAGCAGAGTGCTCCTCACAGAACTCCTACAGCTAAGGCAGAGTCGACTGTCTGAGTGTGCTTTACCTTTTCATGGCACTGCTTCAGACAAACACACCTTTCAAGTCAGGGTAAGTGCTAAAGCACACCAGGCTCATGGTACAGAAGGAGCTGTGAGTCACAACATCACCTCAGAACTCCCCCTGTTTCCAATTCTGTGAACTAAAAATTAGCAATTCCGCTTGCTCGGGGCTTGGCCTGAGAGTGCCTGGAACACCACAGCTCTCCAGTGACACACTCGCACTATTACTGTTGGCAGAGCACAGCTGTACCCTGCAAGGCCCTGGGAGAGCTCTAAGTTGTGTTCTGGCCTGTCTCCACATATGAAATGCAGCAGTTGTTCAGCTCATGTTGCTTCTCTGGATTTCTGAAAATGATCGGAGCTATTAAAGGGGAAATTAACAAAGCATTCCAGCCTGGTAGGAATGAAAAGAGATTATGTGGAGTCCTCAACATAGGAAGGACATAGAACTGTTGAATCAGGACCAGAGGAGGCCATGAAGATGATCAGAGGACTGGAGCATCTCTCCTATGAAGACATGCTAAGAGAGTTAGGGCTGTTCATCCTGGAGAAGGTGCCAAGGAGATCTTGTAGTGGCATTCCAGTACCTGAAGTGGCCTATAAGAAAGCTGTGGAGGGACTTTTTAGAAGGGCATGTAGGGGGAACAGATGGGGGGGAACGGTTTTAAATTGGAAGGGGATAGATTCAGATTGGATTTTAGGAAAAAGTTCTTCACTATCCAGGTGGGGAGGCCCTGGAACAAGTTGCTCAGGGAAGTGGTGGCTGCCCCCCTCCCTGGCAGTGTTCAAGGCCAGTTTGGATGGGGTTTTGGGCAACCTGGGCTAGTGAAAGGTGTCCCTGCCCATGGCAGGGGCTTGGAACTGATGATCTTAAAGGTCTCTTCCAGCCTGAACCATTCTATGATTCTATTTTGGCCATAACATTCTGATCAGAAGTTTAATACAAGAACCTAATGAAGAGGAGACGATGCAGTGGGATGCACACGTCTGCTCCATCCATAAGAGGGCAGTGAGACACATCTAGGAGCGAAACCAGCTTTTTTACAGAACAGTTTTTGCTTTTGGTCTGCCAGCCAGTTAACGAAGAAGTTACTCAAAGAGCCCCGTGACCTCACTGCACTGCAGAGGACGAACTGGTGTGCCCCTGCTCTGTTCTTTGCTCTTGTGTACTGGCTAAGAGTACAGTCAGGACTGTGAAAGAGCAGCTGAAAACGTTTTGTATTTCCAGTGCATCCTGACAGACAAAAATATTATTTACCGAGGTCTGAAGATTAAAAGAATAAAATCTATGTTACCCCATGGAAAATAAATTAAGTGCATTTCACAAAGAACAACTCTATTCTAGGTAAAAGGAACGAAAAGCCACGCTCCTGCTATATAGAACAGCAAATAGACACCAACACAAAGTGGAGCTTTGCCTGAGAACTGAAGAAAGATTCTGATTACATGGGAATGACTTTTGGACGTGGCATCTCACCTGGAAGTCAGCAGTGACAGAGCCTCCGCAGACATCGATTAATTCCGTCATGTCGTAATAAGCATCAAAGGTCCAAATGCAGCTCTTCAGGTTGAGGTGCTTATACAGCTGGATCGTCTTCGGCTCTCTCACCGTAGGGTCAAACTGGTAAGGGCGGTCGTAGCCTGGACTGAGGATGATCCTGTCATAGGTGACTTCATCCAGAAAGCCTGCCTCTGGGATTAGGAGATGTAAGGACACTGATCACTCCAGATTTTAAAGAGCTTGAGGCTGAGTACCGAGGTACCATTTTCACACTCAAATCAACTCAGTGACTTTGGTTATATCGGGGTCTTAACAGGCTCCTCTCCCTTCCTTGGCCCGGAGGTCAAACTGAATGTAAGCGGGTCTTCACAGGGAAAAAAGGTAGAGGAATGGTGTAAGGACCCTAAGCCCCAAACCTATGAACCTACTGATTAAAGTTTGAAGTTAAACCCTAAGAAGTGCAGAACAGCTTGAACATGAAATGGACAGAACGAAGCACAACAACCCCCTGACTACCACCGTTCAACATGGACTGCATCCACCCATCAGTGACACAGACTGTCTTTTTTCTTCTGCTCTGGGACCTACTTCAGCAGTGAATTAGCTTTTGCTGTTTCCTATTGCCACATGGAAGACCTCAGTGACACAGACACAGTGATGCACTTGCTGTGGATCCCTCTCTAAATGCCTGGATATCTCAAGACAGATTTGAAATGCAGAAAATCACCAGCTCGGTGTGAACCTACAATCTCCTCAAATGCAGCAATGCTGCTTAACCCCATTATCTTTTAAACACTCCCACGCATCGCACCTCATTTTCTATGGGATGGCTCCATTCGCCACTGTTAGTGCAGGAAGACTAATTACTATTTACATAATGTCAGGAGAGCCCAGAGGAAGGCAACGCTGGCTTCTGTGTTTCTCTCTCCCACCAAGTTCTGAAAGCAAAGTTTGGCTTCAAAGATTACCTGAGATGCCTCTGAGGTCTCTGATGGTGACCAGATTTGAGCAGACGTGTTGGTGCCTGTAGATGGACTCAGAGAGAAGGAAATGCAGGTTGTGCAGTGGCAGGGTGGAGATGAGGGGCAGCATGCCGTCCTGATGGGGGATCTGCACTGAGATGTGGATTCTGGAACAAACAAGATGATGAGAGCACAGAAAATAGCAGCTCTGGCAGGCACGGGAGCCTCCCGCATTACCCCATGCCCCACAGCAATGTGGCACAGACAGCATGAGCCTGGCTAGTGGTGGCCTGATGTTCTGTTTCAGCTAAATTTCCCCATCTACACACTTGCTTTTTAAGCTGTCCCACCAACTCCAACTTTCTGAGGGCAAGGGCATCCCCTCAGCAGAGCAAAGTGTGAGGAAGAGTGGGAACACTACCCTGAACACCCTAAACCGTTCAAGAAGACACGCTGTGTGGAGGCTTCAAACACACCTTCTCCTCCTGCCCTAATCTGTCTCTGTCACTCCAGGGGGCTAGTGAAGGACAGCACTCTCCCCTTCCTTGGGCTCATACCTGTTGGGATGCTCCTTGTGCTTGACATCCAAGTACTTCAGAGTGGCAACGAACGACTGTGCCTGGAAACCTCGGGCTGTCCCCGCGACCACGGGAGTGTGACAGATGGCACTGTCTGTGCCTATGGTAACCGCATTGCTCCTCAGCGGGGTTCCCACATGGCCAGCCTTGTCCACAGCCTTGGCCACGCAGCGCACGTGGAACCGCCGGCTGAAGTAAATGCTGTCCAGCACCTGCAGGGAGAAACGTGTGTGGGTCAAATGCGCCAGCATTGCGACACCTGGCTATGCAGTAACAGTCACTTTGTCCTGGTGTTTGAGGCAGCATGGAGGTGAAACGCAGAGCAGGCGTGTCGTGTGTGCCAGTGTGTGTGCTTGGTCACTTGGGCTTGCAGGTGCGATTTGTCTCTTGTTACCTACATTGCTCAAGTGTCTCAGGTGCTTTACAGCTTCTGACCTCTGCCCATGTACCGAAGGGAGGGGAAGAGGGAGCCTGAGCTGTTACGATCTGCCAGGCTCCATCTGTCTCCTGCCACCAGGGATTCAGTGAAGGGTCTGAGCACACATAGCTACTTCCCATGGCAGAAGAACGGTGCTTCTGGCAGGTTCATGGAAGAGCAGTGCTACATTTTCTAAAGACAAAAGGAAAAAACCTAATCCCCACAGAAGCACCCATATGTTTCAGGGCAATTCACAAAACCAAAGAGATTTTGGGGTTTAATCTCTGTAACTTAACCCACTAAGAGTGTCTCAGACCATGCATGAGCAGGCCTGGTCTAGAAACACACCCAGCTGGGAGCGCCTGGGAAAAGCCCTCTGAGGCAAATGGTCATTCTGGTTGTGGGGCAGGATGTGAAGAGCCCAGGGACACAGAGCTTGAGGGCCGCAGGTGGAGCAGTGCAGCAAAACGTGCCTGAAGGAAGAGCAGTGCCTAGCTCGAGCTATGCTCTCCCTGCAGCGTGAGCAGGAGAGAAGGAAAGCGGGAAATGTCACAGCCAAACCCTGGTGACACAGGTCACGTCAACACGCTTAGCTCTTCTTCAGGCGCATCCACTTGTTCGGGCACATGACTTTTCAGCCAGAGGAACACAACCATATGTCACACAGCACAGCGGCTGACAGAGCTGCCCCAAGCCCTTGCTGCCCCAAGCCCTCCCTGCCCCAAGCCACGTCCTCTTGCAGCTTCGCCACACCAGCACCGGCCCACGTACCTTATGGTTGACACTAGTGAACGGCGTGTTGTCAGTGATGGTTTCAAAAGGTGACCTGGCTCCATTCCCGTCTGTAGGGGTTGCTACTTCCCAGCTGAACTGTATTGAGGACTGGTTGATCCCAGCCTCACTGCAGCGTTCCTTCATGACTGTGTACTTGGGGAAGTGAGGGTCACAAGGAGTGACGCAGATGAGTGGATAGCCTGGGGAAGGGGACTTCTTAGCACCGTCCTTGGTCACTTCTTCAACCCGGTCGTAATCGGCCAGGGTGATGACCTGCATGGATGCAAGACAGCGGCATTTGCCAGAGGCTGAGGGGAGGGGCAGGAAAGGCAATCCCTCCCAACTGTCCCCTCCAAGCCTGTGCATTATTACAGCTCTTTGTTTTGTTTCAGAAACCCCATTGGAGCTTTCAGTCTGTACTCGGAAGTGTAATAAAGCACATCCATTGCAATGGGCAACTTACCACAGGAGGAGCTGGCAGAATCAGGCTCCCTGCTGCCTCCTGATCCAAAATAGTCACTATTGCAGTGCTGGTATCGCCAAGAACAGCTTCCACTGGGTCATCTGGACCCAGCACAAGAGAGAAGGACTCATGCCACTCACGGTCTTCATTGGACATGATCTCCACTTTAAACATGACGTGGTTCACACCTGCAAGACGAAATGCAAGAGGAACAGCGAGAACTTGATTTGTCATCAGACATTGCTCTGAAGTTCTCATAAAACACCCGTGCAGATTATCTAGGCTATGACCACTGGAACATGAGGATAAAATATGCATTATAAATTTCATTTCCACTCATTGCTACTAATAATTTAGCCCTGCTCACAGAGGAGTTGAGTCCATACATAAAACTCCAGATATGACAACTGATCCAACTGATCAGGTGCTCGATTTACTAGCAGATACTATATGAGGATTAATACTGCCTGTCTCTTATTAGCCACCTCCAGTAAAACTCTATGACCCGAAGTGCTTCCCAGCCCTACTGAGACCGTCTCTGTTCTCCCTCACACCAGTATGATTGGTGAGGCCTTCTTGGTCCAGAGACACAGTCTGAGCTGTTGCTCCTGAAAAGTCTCTGCTGAGCCTTGCAGCCTCTGAAGACTACTTGACTCTCACCTAACAGATGCCTGTGCCACTTTCTCTGTTCCAATTACCCTTCATTTAACAGTTCAGCCTTTCTGCATTAACAAAATCAGAGCACACAAGGCTGAAGAGTCACGCTTCAAAAAAAAAAGACTACAAAGTAACTGGTCTGCGTAGTGTATTTAAAATACATCACTAAAAAACCCAGGGAAAAAACTCCATACAAACCAAACCCCGGATCCTTTTCACCCAGAGGGGCATTGTTAAGGGGTGGAATGTTGTATGCAAGAGAAAACACGGCAAGATTTGGGAGAGCCTTCCTGGTTTTTCAAGTGACATGAAGTCCAGTGAGCAGAAAGTCTCAACCATCTTTCTGTCCCCTTAGGTGTTCACAGCCTGCTCAGCACAGAGCTCACCACCTCTGGGCTTTCACTCCTCCTTTTCACCACTCCAGCAGCTTGGTGCTTCAGAATCAAACCTAAAACTCACAACCCAAGGGTATATTTTTCCTTTTCACAGCTCATGCAGTTCAGCTGTGTGGTAAACCTCATGCAAAAAGGGGCTTTTAGCGAATCTCCCCGCTGTGTCCCTCAAGTGCTCCTTTCTGATGCACACAAAAATGTCACCGGTCATGCCACCATCTCTAACCTTCTCTCCTTGGACCCTTTACCTGGGCTGAATTTGAGCATTCGACTCTTGGGATAGTAATCCACTCCGGCCTGCGCTGAGCCATCGCGCGTGCTACAGCGGACTTTTGAGGTCCTGTTCTGATCCCCTCTCCGGACCACCTTGATATTTATAACAGCAACACCCTCCGGGCCAGGTGGCTCCCGCACTTGGTACGCAGCTTCTTCAAACTCAATGGTGGGTGCTAAAGAAACAGAAATGAAGAGAAATCCCCAGGCTTGGCATTTACAGATGGGGAGCGTTCAGCAAGTGGGGTGAGCTAAGCCCAGCTCCTTTTAGACTCTGTCTACACATCTTAAGAGCAAGAGGCTCCTCAAAGCTCAGTGAAAACTGCAGCTGTAAGGGTTGGATGTGAATTAGGGCAAAGGGGTAGGACAAAACCCAACACATTGGGCTACTAGAGGATGGCAAACAATTCACCCATCCCTGTCCTCCCACTGAACTGCACATGCTCAAATCTCTCATGACAGTGCCACAGCCAACCGTTGTCAGCCACACCAGAGGGACCTGCTGTCCAACTCCTTCCCCACCTGTCTCTTCAGGCTGCAACACTGCAGAGGGAAGGCAACATCTCCCAGGGGAAGCATAGCAGTTCCCTGTGCAATGGCAGGGGAATGGGAAATGGGACAAACGGTGGATTCAAGCCGCTGTTACTCAGTCCCTCTGTTAAGATAAGCCCTGTGTGCAATGGCACGCAGAGCGGTGACCATATGACTGAAGGTGTTCACACATACTAAATTAAACTGCAAACTGCTGACAAACTGTGCTGACTGCCTTGGAACTGCATCCTGCACTACAACCCCTACCTCCTTGTGGAGCGTCCTCGCTTACCATCTTCATCATTGGTGATGGTTATGGTTGCTGTGTCCATCTTCCCAACCCTAGCTCCACTCCAGTGGTTTCCAAGCGGGCTACCGAGGTAGACCTGGAACTGCTCTTCTGGTTCAAAGGCAGAGTCATCACTGATATAAACACTGCAGTTCTTCACCTAAAGCCAAGGCAGCAGGACAAAACAGAGAACATTCATAAATTCCCTGAAGCCACGTGGAGGTCACACTGTCCTTCACCATCCAGGGTTTAGTGCCCAAGTACTGTTAGTTGTGGAAGAAACACTTCTCTATTTTTAAGGCTGCAGCTTCAGGGTGGACAAACCACAGTTACATGATGAGACACAGCAGTGAATCCACCTGCGTCCATCATGTGACAGCTCTCTGTTGAGTCCTGAGTCCTGCTGACACAGAGGATTTGCATTTCACGTTTTAACCAGTTTTATCACCAGACAAGTAAAATTTCCAGGACCAGAAGAATCTGTGACTTTAAGCATCTGTGAAACAAGTCTGGACAGCCTCTGTCAGCTCCCCTTGACCATGCAGAGTTGAGGAGGAGATCTGAACCTCTCCCATCAATGTCTCTCCTTATAAGCTGGGTTTTGCTCACCTTCTCCCCTTTCAAGAAAGTGATGCGAGACTCCTCTGCATTTCTCCTCTCTGAAAAGTCCTCCATGACCTCTGCTGTCTGGCTCTGCGTGTAGCACCTGACAGAGGACTCATAGCTCAGGTCCCCAGTGCGGAAGATGGGGATCTGCAGAGTGCTCTCCTTTTCCTTCACCGTGTACGTATCCTTGGTGAACTGCATGCTTGGTACTGTGGGAGGCAATAAGAAGAGCCAAGTGTTGAGCTGGATGGAGAGGCAGAAGCTAACTGAGGCCACAGACCCCAGGAGAACCACTGCACAGTCTGACAGCCAGAGAACAAGATGACAGCTTCACTGTGCATCGGTACAGTATTTGGTTTCAATCAGGAAAGTAACCATTACTGTCATCATCCCTCTCCAGACCATAGGATCTCCAGACCCTGCAGTGCTTTAAAAAGAAGGAATCGCTCCTCGTCACCTCTCAGTCACCTGCTCCAACAGCTGATGAAAGTTGTTCCTTCCCTGATGGTTGGTGCTGCTGTGCTGGAGAACAAGACGGGGCTGGCAGTGCAGGGAAAGTGGGTTTGCAAGGCACGCCAGGGAGGGAGTATGTGAGGACTCAGTACAGAACTAGATGCTATGCCTCCAAGCATTACCCAGGCACAGAACAAACCTCAGCAAAAGATACACAGACTGAAATGGTCACAGACTGCTACGGAGTTAGATTAGATAGTCTGTGCTTTCCTTAGGCAAGCAAACACAAGAGGTGTGAAAAGAGAAAGTAACTGGGCAGTGAGACTTTCTTATGTAGCGAGGGGGACTTTTGTTTCATGCAGAAAAGCATGAAACAAGGACTGAGCTCTGAGCAGAGGAGTCAAAGCATGGCTGTAAGTGAGGGAACATGACATGAAAATTCATTCTGTACTCCCAAAGACTCTAAGCTCTTGTGTACAGCAAATCATGGAAAAAAATGGGGCAGCCAGATGGTTCATGAGGACCCCAGGAGAACATGCTTAATCCAGCCTAGAAATAGCCGAGCTTGGACTAGCCTCCTGCTGTGTAAGTGTGAAATATGAGGCTAGGATGGACCAGATAGAACTGCAGTGGAAAACTTACCATCTTGGAAGATGTCATTAATGGCCACGATGGCTTGGGACGGCTTCGTCAGCTCAGCCCCATGGGGTGAGCTGAGATAAACAACAAATGTCTCCAGCCCTTCTATCACGGGGTACTGTGCATCATCCAGGATTGTCAGAGTGCAGAACTAGAGGGAAAGCAGAAGTCCTGCTTTTAGAGATGCAAAGCTGTCATCCTCCCCAGCACTCACATCTGGGTGTCCAATGTAACACCATCATGTCAGGCCTTTTCTGAATTCATTCATCAGTGGAAACTGTTCCAGATAAACCTGATGTATCATTTCAGAGAACAGGCAGCTGTTTCTACCCTGAGAGAGGTGGCCTGACCACATCCTCACCGGCTGTAGTGCTCATCAGACGTGAATCTGAACCTGGCAGATTCATTAACAATTCTCAAGTGATCCTGGGAGGATTTTTAAAACAGGCAAATGGCAAACATAGAACATGCACATAAACAAGAGAGAGGTGTCCCCAAGTACAGCAGACTCATCGGAGTCAAACTGGCTCCTCACCTCTTCTGTCCTGCCAGGCCTGAACTCTATTTTTCTGGAGCTGGGGACATAGTCACTTCCTGGGCTGGCAGACGGAGGGTCTGACGTCCGAGTGGCGCACCACACCGAGATGGGGGTTGAGAGGTCAGGTCCCTGACGGAGGACTGGAATCTCAATGTTTCCTGCATCATCAGTGGCACATGAGAGAGAACCAAGCTGAGAAAGCAGGCATGTACCAAACCCCCACTCCATTCCCTTCAGCATTCCCTTCTCCCTTCACTGCCGCTCCTGCGCTCAGCGCAGGCTGCTGCAGAGAATAACCTGCAACCTTCCACACTGGGGCAGAGGGATGATCAGAAACCCTCTGCAGATCTTTTACAATTCCACTGCTGCACCCTAAATCACTCCTTTGGATGCATCTTCCTGGTGAGAGCACCCCAAATGCCGTGCAGAGCAGCTGCGGAGGAGCCCCTGCGGTTCTTCACCTGCAGCTTCGCTGACGGTAAAAGTAGCGTTCCCCAGGAACACTGTAGAGGCATCATTGGGTCCACTGATGAAGACACTGGCTGAAGCCTGGCTGCCAATGCGTGCGTTATCTGAGGCATCGGCCAATACGATCTCAAACTCCTCCTCTTCTTCATATTCACTGTCATCGATCAGCGTGACGTCACATGTCATCATGGTGACACCCGGACCAAAAACAATGCGGCTGTCATCCGCCATCCCCCGGGACTTGAAGTCTGAGCCGGATTCCAGTGTATAAAGGCTGCTTCCCCTGGCTGATTTGGGGACAGTGTAGCAGACGGCAGACACGGTGCTGCTGGTGTCCCCTAAGACACATTGGAAAGAAAACATAACTGTGGAAACACTTCCAGTCTCTGTGGTAGAGACACCATTCACCTAAACAATAAAGCACCATTCAGGAAAGAGTGAGGAGTTAAACAGGACACCATCCCTGCCTCTAAACTTGTGTAAAAGCTGGCCTAGGTCTGGTTCCCGGGCATACTCCAGATCTGCACCCTTGGATACTGCCATCAGGAAACGGGTGGCACTTGCCTACTAAAGAGTGTACAGTACAAGTGCTAGGGCCCATATGAACCATGGTATCTAGATCACAGGGAAGCAGGGAGCTTGACTTGTGTTGGTGAATCTCAGAGCAGGTCTGGGAAAGATTAAAAAAATAATTAATTTGCCCTGTGTTGTTGCTTTGATTTGAGTTGTGCCACAGAGCTACTTCAAAAAAATAAAAGAATCACCCCAAAATCATAAACAACCAAATCCCAAGGAACACCACTCGCTTTGGGGGTCACTCTTATTTGTCTGCCAAGGGCCTGTTGTTTGCCTGAGTCTGACAAAGGTATATGCTGCAGAGACTCGTCAGCAGCTCTGCAGTAATCCCAGAGACACGGCAGAAGCCTGCAGTATACAGGCACTAAACTATGAAGTACAGAATTCAAATCTGAGCTCTAGGCAGCCAGACATATGTCACAGTCTGTCCAGAGGGGCTTTGCTTCTCTCTGTGCACAGTTTACTGTTGGCCACAGCTCGCGGAGCTCCCCATCCACCCTCTCTGCTGTGTGGGTTTAGCCTCTGCATGTCAGACCCTCAGCAGTGCCTGTGGTGCTGCTTTCCCCTCGGTGCAGCAGAAGCCCCACAGGAGCATGGAAAGCCACTCTGCTCTGCCCAGCTCGACCCACCTTTCCTTTCAATGGGAGCAGAGAGAAAGCCAGTGCTCTCGCTGACGTGGTACGCCTTCTTGATGAACTGCAGGGTGGGCTCGTCCTCTGTGTCACTGATGGTGATGGTGGCCCGGGTGACATTCCCCAGCAGAGCATAGGCTGGCATGCTGAGCTCCACGGCAAAGCTCTCCACACTTTCAAAGATGCTGTCATCATTAATGACGATGGTGCAGGCCTTGGTGTCCTCCCGCTCCTCAAACTGCACCTGGAAGACAGCAAGTGGGCTGCTCTCTTTGAACCAGGGTCTGATGCCTTCTGTCCTTCATGTCTTACCCATGCCCAAGCCCTATACCTAATACACGGGCAGCATCCGCACCAACCTTAGCCAAGGTTAAATGGAGGTCAAAGGCAGCAGCAAATGCAGTACATAGGCCCCTACCCCTTCTGATCTCAGTCAGGGTTTTAGCCCTTTGCATGGTGAGGAAGGAATGACATCCCCTCCTAAGCAAGCCTGTAACATTTCTGGTCTGTCAGAACACTGTTGCAAAGTGTTATCTGCCAACATGCATAAAGAATGACAAAAGAGATCCTTGGCTCTAAGCAAATAAGCCACAAACGTTTGAAAGGAGATACAGTCTCTGTTGTCTTTTTATCAACTTTTATCAGTTCTTTCATCTAGGCTGTACATCCAGGGTTGTACATGTGGTCAGACCTTCCCTTTCCTGGCGCCCCAACCCACCTGCCCAGCATACTCCATGTAGTCCTGCTCTCCTGGCTGTGAACTGGAGCTGGAGGTGGCTGTTCCTGGCTCTGTGCGGCACAAGACAATCGCATACTGGTTGAGGTTCCCAACCCGCCTCACGGTGACACTCACAGATCCTGCGCTCTCTCTGACATCGTAGCTGGAAGAGTAACAAGCCAACACAAATGACAAGCCAGGGTGCAAACCCTGTGCCATAGTTTAACCCATTTAATGCCCCATTTACCTGGTGTATGTGAAGCTGAGGAGGGACCACTGGACATGGAAGATGTTGCCACTGACCACATTGGGTTTGCTGTCCTTCACTAGGAACTGAAAGCTGTCCATGGTCTCCTGAACCTTTTCCTCATGCATCACATACCGAATGAGGCCCTGGTTCACATCCTCTGCCGGAGGAGACAGTCATTGAGTCCACCCAGAAATTCAATGGCACTTTTATAGACAAGCAGTGCTTGCACTAGCTTTTCTAACTTCCTTGGTCTTACTTGTAGTAGAAGCCACCCTACAAGCTGTGACAAGACTGTCCCTTGCCTAGTCTTTATCCATAATGGCTGATACTAAAAATAAGGTAAATTTAAAGTGGCTTTGATGAAATTCAAGAAATAGGAACTTGCTTAGGCAGCACGTATTTCAGCTCTCTTGTAGAAGTTGACTTATCCTAATGGGGCTCTTTCCCACCACAGAGATGGTTTGGGTTCTCTGACCTTCTGCAGAATAAAACACATTTGTCACGTTTCAGCCCTAAACCAGCAGAACTACTGATGGCTTTTGTACAGGACCTAGTGCAGCATGGTATGAAGCTCTGGGAACTGCAGTAGCAGAAATGCTAAAGAAAGAGGCAGAACTGATAAAAAAGGCTGCTCTGCAAGTTCAGGATCTTGGGGGAGCCTGGAGGGAGCAACAAGCAAAAGGAGCAGCGGTTACTCCCTCCTAATGGAGGGACCTCCATCTTCTGAGAGCAAACTTTCCATGAATAGTTGACTCCTCAGCGCTGGCTAAATACCTACTGAACCCTGTGACGATTAAATCACATGCAACATCTACAACTCTTTACTGTCCCAAGTCAAGCCTCCAGCTCCAAAAAGTCTGGAGAACCTGGGGGTGCTACAGGACACAAGTTAGCAGCTGTAAGAAACTACAGGATTTCTGCAATTGAGAGCAAACCCCAGTACTTATTTTCGACATCCCTTTGAGATTTGCCCCATGTCTTCTTCACTCCCACCTTTCTCCCCTCCTTCCCCCTCCCCCAAACTGAAAAACTGAAGCAACTGAAGAAAAAAAAAGCCACAGCAGACAGCTCAACTTCCATACCCTGTGTGAAAGTGGTCATAGTTGTCCCTGGTTTCAGCTTGTTCTCCACATAACCATTTCTGGGACCAGTTGTTATCTCGTAGACCAAATGTTTGTCATCTGTGTCAGGATCTGTGGTCAGTAATTCCTTCTTGGTGATTAGATTGGTTGCCTGGATTAAAGCCAAACCAAGGGAATAAAACTCTGGAGATCAGCAGTGCAAGTCTGATCGACTGTTCTTCCAAAAAGCCCAACCATCCCTCTGTCAGACTGGGCTCCACAAGGGAAAAGCTGGGGGGATATAAGAGCACTCAGGGACCTTGGACAGATGCCTCACAAGGTGTCCTAGAGCACAGGAAGGATTCAAATTCTGCCTTGAATTTGGTTAGTTTAGAAAAAAAAAAATGACCTAAAGAAAAGCAAATTCAGAACAAGCTGGGGCTAAAGGCTAGGACACATCTTCTGGTTTCAGCTGGAATCCACCACTTCATGAACTGTGCTGATGCTTAGGTGAGGCCTGGCTTTGCCCAAAACATCTGCAAACAAACCTCAAGTTGAAGGATTTGTTCAGGACACTTCATGCTGCTTTAGTGAGCTTGCACTGGTCTTCTTTCAAATGACCTCACATGGATGTGCCTCAGTTCCACCACACTTTGCTTTCTCTTACAAAGAAAACACCTTTGACAACAGGAGAAAAGGAGAGACTGGAACTACCTGAGGATGCAGGAGTGCTTTTTCTGAAGTCAGAAATTTGAGCCAAGAGAGCCACCATGCTTGTTTGAAAGCCACATATCCGTACCATGCCTGCTGCAGCACATAATTAAAACTTCTAGATGTTAAAACATCATCAGAGCTGAAAACATACTGCCTTGTGCAGGAGGGACAAGGGGCGGGACGTGTCCACCCAGGAAGGCAGGCAGGAGCTGTACCGTACACTTAAGAGACAAGAATGCTTGGTGGTCCTGCTGTTGTAAGGGAAAGAGGTGATCTGGGAAGCAGTTTAGTGCTGTGGAGCCATGTTGCCTGGGTTAGCTAATGGAGCTGCAGCACAGGTGTCCCTGCACACCTCTGCTTCTTCCCAGACACTTCATAGGCACAGAGGGACCCCTGTTCTCTACAACAGAGCTAAAACTGCTGAAGGATCAGAATGTTCTCCTGTGAAGCTCCTTTTCCTGGAGCTGATCTAAGCTGATCCCAGGCAGTTACCTTGCCATCCACGTACTCCAGCCACTGCAAACCCAGGTTGGTGACGACTCTGGGTGTCCCATTATCTACAGAGAGGATGTCCACTTTGAAGCGCTGTGGTGCTGCTGTCACAACCTGTCAACAGTTCAGAGACATGGCACTTACTTTGTGAATCAAAGCCTTGCCCATTACCAGTTTTGCTCCCTTCAGCTCTGCTGGGATCAAGGTCCTGGGACAAGTTTACACACACAAAGGTTGGTTACACCGGGGAAGAAGCAAATGCCATTGTGCAACTGAGAATACTCATCCCAGGAGTTAACTTTCTATTAGCTACAGAAGATCTCTCTCACATCCCTTTGCCCCCCCCCCTTTACCTTCTTCCCCCCATCCTCCACAATGAAGAAGGGATTGGTCCCATCAGACACAGTGAAAGTGAAGCGGTCCTTCAGCGAGTTGCTGCCATCATGACTGTAGCTGATGCGGTTCTGGTAGATGTCATCCATTGTGAAGGTGGTGGCTTGGTGGTAACGCTGCCCGTTGCTGGTGCGTTCAATCAGGCCATGCCGGGGGGGCTGCACGACCGTCAGCGTAATGGAGTCAGCCTGCAGCAAGGAGAAAAGAGTGACAAAGCTGATGACATGACCCAATGCCTGGAGGGGGACTCTGTCCCAGCCCAGTGTTTCAGACCAAGGGCTGAGACGCAGCACTGCACACTGAATTGATTCACCCTGAGCCCTGCCCTGTCTTTGTCCCTCTCCCAGGGCAGTTTACCTACAGAACAACCCCAACCAGGGAGAGTTAGGCTAGACACATCACACCATACCACTGCTTTGGCTGGTCTGAGGTGGCTTATGCCTTCATGAAAACCCTTGAACACAAGAGCAGGCCCCCATCCTGCAGCCATTCTATGCAACATGCCCCTTGTCACGTCTGTTGGGGTGGAAGTGGCAGTAAACCTTTGGGGCAGGATCTTTGGCTCAGGGAAGTAACAGGCAGCCAGGAGCTCTCTTGCTACAGGGAAATGGCAACACAGCGAGGTAGAGCCAACACAACACCTCTCAGCCTCTGGCCAGACACAGGAGGAGGAAGAGAATGTGTCATTTTTGTCTGTACTATGTGCAAGCTGAGTGCCCAGGCTAGGCATAAGCTCACTTAAATTCACAGTGTTCAGAGTGAAGGTGGGACAGGGGAAGCCTTAGCTCTTATCATGTTTTCCATGCAGATTTGCTGCTTCTGTGTCTGAGAGACATCCCAGATGAAGCTGAGCCAGGGCTCTGCTTCACTCAAACACTCATTCATCTCTTTATACATGAACAGGGTGTCCCACAAGCTGTTTGTCTGATGGGGGGACAGGCGATGCTCACTACAATCTCTCAGGTTGAGTACAAGCATGGTTTCCTGACAGCCCAGATGTGCAGCAGAACAAGGGGGAGTCCTGCCTTACCTCCGTGTCAGCATCTGTTGCTTTAAGCTCAAACTCTGTGATGGTTTTTCTCACACCCTCCTGAACTGTCATCCCATGGCTTTGCACTATGGGTAAGGAGTCGTCCACAGGGTTTATGGTGATGTCAAATGTCTGGCTCACCTGGAACAGGAGGAAAAGCCTCTCTTGATGAATTCAGTCTACCAAGAGTTCAACTCCACTGAAACAGTAATGCTTTAAGGAGGCCATGGTGATCCACTGAGTTTGGGTCACTTCATTTTGGCTTTGTTTAACAAGAGCTTCTAAGCTCAGATCTTGCAAACATGACCTCTTCTATCCTTCTCCACCAACTTACTCTTCCTTTTCCTGAGATAAAGACATCCGCTCTTCCTTCTCTCTCCTTCCCTCCCTCCCTATTTGCAGTGATGATTTTTCCATTTCAGACACTAGGAAGGAGACATTTTCCAGGGGTCTAACTGTGCTTCTGGGTATGCTGTCAGTGCACTGGATCAAAGCTGCTCTCCAGAACAATTGGTAAGCAGATGAAAACAGGACACTGAAATCTTGGTAAACCAGTCTCATGAAGTTGCATCTCAGACGGCTCCTCCTTCTCTTCTTGGGGCTCACTCCCTTCCCAGTGGTATGTAAGATCACACACAGTAGGAGTAAGAGCACCCATCACTGCCAAATGACAAGCCCACATGTGGCTTGTTTCTCTTGCTAGGTGTAACTACCTCTTGCAAGCACCCAAGAGGAAAACTGACTCACATCACATAATACAGAATCAACAGGCTACTCTGACTTGGGTGAAAAAATCTGGGGACTTACCTCATTTGTTCCATCCGAAACAGAAAAGGTGAATGTGTCCATGTGCTTTTCAATGTCACTGGTGTGGACATACTGGATGCTGCGAGAGGCCAAATCTGCCTGGCTGAAAGAACTAATTCTTGTCCCTAGAAGAACAACAAGAGGGGAAAATGTGCAACTGCAGGAATGAGTCAGGGAAAAAATATAGGGACCTGGCCATATGCAGCCATAAGCACCGAGGCTCGTCTTGTTCTGCTTCAGTTCATGATGTACCATGAACCTCGGCTGAACCATAGGTTTAGCTGGCATGGAGCCTCCTAAGAACTCTGCTCAACAGCTTTTAAATCAACATACTGGCACCCCTTCTGAAAAAAAAAAAAACAACCCACAACAAAATACAGATTTCTTCCCCAACTTGACGCTCCTACAGCAGCACTCATGACACCCAGTTGGGAATGGGTCCCTCAGGGCAGAGGGCGAGAAAGAAGCTGTGAGAACAATAGTTGATGTAACACTTCAATTTTCACTCCTGTGCAGGTCTGAGTTCACCATGGCATCCCCAGTATGGGGAAAAAAGTTCCCTGGCCCAGCAGTTTTCAAAAATGCCTTCAAAGTCTCTGCTCTCTTTTCCCCTCCTCCCACTCCTGCATTTACAACAGACCAAGCCCCATATTCAACACTGATTGGTCATGAAACCTTTACAGGTCACCAGGTGTGACACAGACACAGAAAGTACCAAACAAGCACTTTAAAAAGCACTTGAGTCTTAAGTCACAATGATGCAGTTTGATGGTTTTACTGCTCTTAAGAGCAACAAAAACCCTGACAGAAGAAGTTTTTCACCTGTACGTCATGCTAAATGGCTACTGACAAGCATTAGCCATGCTACAAAAGACACCAGGATCTGATACACATAAATGATCCAAAACAGGATGATTAGCCAAGGTTTCCTCGGAGCTCATTAGCTCTAAATGCTTGTGCTCTCTTTTGAACACACCAGTACTCTCTCCTCCTAGGCTGAGGTCATTTAAATCATGAGAACACTTCTGCAGCATGTGACTCCGTATCTTTCCCAGTCCATCACGGACACGAAAAAGCATAGAAATGAGAATTATCACATTTTAACTAACAGGAGGAAGAAAATCCTTAATCCAGCTCTTTCAGGTCTCCAAAGGATGAGGTGCACTGTTTAGCTTGCAATTTAAACAAAAACACTGGGAGTTTTTAATTTTCTCTCAGCAGGAGGTTTGCTTATTACAGCTTCCATTCCCTACTACTGCCCATGCAGCCCGTTTGCCAGAGGACACCATACACTGTGAGAAGGTGAGGCAAATCTTTTCTCCTGAAAGAGGAGATTTACACAGCAACAAGCCAGTCTGATCCATGAAGTCCACCAGGCAAGGTTACCACAGGGCATGAACTCACCCAGAAGCTGAATTAATCCTCATCTGTGATCACTGTGTGCCTTCCCTCCCCTCACTCTGTTCTCCAACCCCCTGGGTTAGTGACCACTAGATTTCTGTGCTGCTGCCTCCAAGCACATTTTTTCCTGCAGTGAATCTTTGGGGCTCAAAAGCTCTGCAGTGCTTTGTTGCCAGGAGTACCGACTGAGTGAAGTGCTGCCCTGCTAACCTGGGGAGGAGGTGTGCTCCAGGTGCCCCAGCTGGGGCTGCTTGGTCAGCTTGTACTGGAGTTGGCTCGGCTCACTGTCCTGGTCACTGGCAGAGAGCTGGAGGGTCGTGATCATCTTTGCAGAGTTCTCATCCAAGACCAGCCCTTCATTAGTGATGATGGAGGGAGGAAATCTGTCCTCTGAAAGGGTTAAATATGAAATCTGAGTAAGGGGACAGCCACTCTCGGTTCCTTGGCGTTCCTTGGCGTTACTTAAATCAGGTAGGTGTGCTCCAGCAAAAGACAGCATATATACACCTTCTGGACAGGTAATCCTACAAGTACTCTGGGTCTCACATTAATTGAGGGGATGGTAACATTATAAACTCTTAAAGACAATCTAGACAGTATCAAGATATTAAGAGGAATTTTTCTTCCTTTTTCAGTGAGTTTGCTAGGCCTTACATCTGTGAAGTCTCCCCATGCCTCAAACCTCAAAGGCCTTTGAATTAACAGTGAGTAAAAACTGCATCTCAAGAATTAGGTCTTAACATGCAGTACATGGGGGATGGGAAGCTCTTACCTAATACACTAATATAAAAAACCTGGTCCGTCAGTTTGTTGCCATTTGCATCAATCACATCAAAGGTGAAGGCGAAATTTCCACCAGGATCCCCTTTCTTGTGGCTGTACACCACTTTCCCTGGAGAGAGGGACAGGAGAAAAGAGGTGGTTTATTACAGGCTGCATCATTTAATTCCTACTTTGGAACCAAGCTAGCACTATAAGCCAGGGGACTTGGGACCTCACAGAGCTTCTGGATTTGGGTTTCATTACTTTATTCTTTTTCTCCTGCGGATAGAGACTTTCTAATACTTGCTTAATGATACGTGTTTCTGCTTGAACATAACAGCCTCATCTTACTTCTTGCCCTCTCTTTGCATCAAGCCATCCTTCCCTTCTCATAAAGATCACAGATAGTTCAAATTGGAGTCCAACTCCCTGCTCCTTGTGGGACTGCTTGCTGCTTGCTGCAATTATCTGAACTCAAGCCCTCTCACCTTTATTTATATCAGCCTGGGTGAAACTTTTGACAGGCCCTTTGATGGAGATCCAGACTGGATTATCCATTTTGGCCAACTGCAGGTGGCCCACGTTGGGATCCCTCTTCATGACAAATCGAATCATTGTGTCATCTGAATCAACAGCTGCTGCTTTCAAGTGCTGATCTGTGAGGTGTGTTGCAGAGCCTGGACCAGAGAAAGAAAGTCCACAAACTTCAGCCAATCCAGCTAAGAGACTGGTTTAGACTGGACCATAGAGCAATATCAAGCAATGCCACTCTCCTCCGTCTCAATATCAAGCAATGCCACTCTCCTCCCTCTCCCCATACCAACTGGGAGCTCCAGGTTCCTGTTGACAGCTAATACAGGTGGCTGCTTCTTTGGCAGCTCCATGAAGAACTCCAGCCTTCCCGTTTGTGTGTGGAGACCATCCGTGATGGAGAAGCCAAACTCATCTGTTTGTGCTGTTGCACCGCTCTGAGTATAAACGATCAGCTCATCCAAAATGTCCTGGTAGGTGAAGGACGAGCCCACGGACAGTGCGTGTCCATGCTCCGGGGGCTCTACGGCAGCCTGCCTCTTGCGGAGATGACCTGACAAACAACAGACGGGTGAAAACTATGAGGACTCTTGTGTGTGCAAGCTCTCAGTGGGACACAGAGATGGAGAGGGACTTATCAGGAAAACTGAAGGGAGTTGTCTGCTCATTGCCAAAAGTGGTAAGCATTTGGCTTCGTACCAGAGATCTGAAAAGGGTGCGCAGCCCTCACGAGTTCAACACGACACTGGCCTTCATGTGACACCCTGCCTTGCTTTAGCACTGCAGAGAGGCTGGTTGCTCAGCTCTCTGGAACTGAACCCCGCGACTGGAAATGGGCTAAGTGAGAAAGGGAACTTCCCAGGGAAAAGTAGTGTCCCCTTGCCCTCTCCCACAAATAACAAGAGACAACCCTCAAAACAATAGGGCAGGCTCCTCTTTCACATCGAAAGCTGCTCCACATGCACAGACACACGAAGACACACTCTGTATCACCCCCAGCTTGCCAGGACTTACCATGTGCAGGACTTCTGGTAACCGTGATGATAAGCTCACTGTTCTGGGTGTCCAGGTCTTGCAGGTTGAGGGAGGCGTCGGTCACCACCAGACCCGAGCCTTCACGCACTCTGACAGGCTCCAGCACCATCTTTGGGGGCTCATCGTTCTGCCGCTGCATGGGTGCCAAAGGCAAAAAAGTAAAAAAAAAGGAAAATGGCCAAGGGGAAAAGACTGCTGCCCACCTGGAGGAAAAACAAGCTCCAAATGATGACACAGGTGCTGATATCTATTAATGGGCTACATCAGTCTTCAAATCTATCCAGCACCGTGGCTGCTTCTAAGAGGGAGGAGACACCTGAGAAACAAGTTCTGGGGAAGAACCTGCAACACACAACTGTTCTTATGGTGTCCCAGGGGAATTATGTTCCTGGACTAGGGGAAGGAAACAGATCAGAGCAAGGAATCTCCTTTTAATTCCCTTCCCACATATTAGAAAGGAGCAAGCATAGCTTGCACTTCAAAAGCCACGTGTTCCTGTGACAGGAGAGGGCTCTGGCAGCCAGAGAGCATGGGCGTACCTGAATTGTGATGTTAATGCTCTGCACCTCAGACTGGCTGTAGCCATCGCTCACGTAAAAGCTGAAAACATCACTGGTTGGCTCGATGCTTTCATGGATACTCTGGAAGTAGTAAATACTGTTCTCTAGAACATCTTGAAGGGAAAAGGATGCATCTGCAGTCACAGCAGACTCACTCTGGGGGCCAAAACTCTCACCTGCAAACCAGAATACCACTAGTGAAAGGATATCCTGTTCCCTGATAAACTAAAAATACAAGCAGCAGGATTAGAAGACTGGTACATGGTGAAGGGTGCAGAAGGGTTCATTCCCACAACGTGGCTTTCATGCATCGTGTGAACTTTGTAGAAAGCAACATTTGCTGCATTAGAGTAGACATTAGGGAAGCTGCAGCTTTATATGTGGTGCAAGCAATCCCATGTCCTGAATTACTCTGGCTCTCTCCAGAGATGAAACAAAGGCTGATGTGCCATCTGCCCTCAGTGCAATCTCTACATCAAGCTTCACCTTGCAAAACTAAGTCTCACACCCGACCGTTGCCTGTTCAAGGAGAGGGGCTCACCATTACCAAAATGGCACAATCTGGAGTTCAATCATAGGACACAATCGAGTGGGATGACATGAAATGGTTAGCAACCCACGCTCTCCAGAAGAAAGGCAACCGCCATTGTAACAAGCCACTATGCCGGCCAACCCATGGTGATATTTTACAAAGGCCAGTTATGATTTAAGTTAAATGATCTATGCCACTCCTGTTAGGGCCACACAGAGGATTAAGCAGATGAGTCTCCTGGAGGAACATTTTTGGACAATTTGGTACAAATCCTACCTCTTCTTGATAATGTAATGAGATTAAGAGAAGGTAATCAGTTGGGCTCTGCCACAGCTTCCATGACCTTAAAGCTTACTGGGGCATTCCAGTTGAATTCAGCAAAGTAACAAGGACAGGCAAAATAAAGCATGATGAAAATACCACACCTGAGAAAGCACTTAACACCCCAGTCTCACAGCACAGACCAGCCACCAGCCAACGCGAATTAGGAGGCAATGCTGCCTAGAGACAGTTTATCTTGTAATGCTGTCCTCACGAGCTCTTACGTGTGACCTATGCCATCCAGCACTGTGCCGAGACAGATCAGACTGTGCTCCAGCATGGCAATTCCTACATTCCCTTTCATCAGCCAGGAGGAAGAAGAGATAGCCGAGTTTACCTGTCTTAGTGTTTTCGATGTATCCATACATAGGTAGAGTGATGACTGTGACCCTCAGGTGTTCCTCGGCAACAGTATCGTAATCGGCAGCTAAGTGGTGATGAGCCAGCAGTGGGACCCTGCCTCCCTCATCCACCTGGAAAAGCAAAAGCATGTGACAAAATCACCACCAATGCACACAGCACCACACCAGTTGTTTCTGGACTAGTCTGCCTCTATGGAAGCGGCTTGTCCAGTCTCTGAAGTCCTGCCCCATCCTCCCCTAGATATGTTAAGCATGAAATTGCTTGGAGGTGAAGTGGGAGGGGAAGAACAAAGCTGGCCTGGCTCCCAAGAGCCTGTGGGTGTTTTATCAGGGCAGGAGGAGAACTGGCAGAGTCATGCTGACCTCCTGGAAGGTAAGATCTGTATTTCTTGTTGAGGGGAGCCTTTTGAAGGCAAGGGAGGGGGAATGCAAAGCTGGAAAGGAGGAAGATCACTTCAAAGGGCTTTGATATGGAATCTGAAGTGCTGTATATCAATCCAAAGCACCAGATGTTTTCAGACTTGCCTTCTGCTCATCTTTTACATAAAGCTTGTGAAATAAGGGGCGAAATATTAAGAAGGGATGACTCAGACTTGTTCCACTGCTATCAACAGGACACCCGGGGGAGAACCGGGTAAGCAGAACTGTAAGCAGAAGAGGTTTAGGGATGCAGCTGTACTGACTGCCTCATCTGGCCTGTAAGCAGTTTTTTAACCCTTTGAAGTCACAGGATTGCATGTGCAAAACTGCATTTCCTCAGCGATTTCCCCTCACCCCAGGAAAGCTGTTCAATTCCTCATGTCTAAGCCATTCTCATCACTGTTCCTAGTACTGTGGGCAGCCACTTACAGTGATGTGGTCAGCAAAAGCAATTAGCGACGGCGCTGTCTGGGCAGATGTGATAGTGACGGTGAACATTTGTCTGTCAAGCCGGTTATTATCAGCATCAAAAACAGAGAAGTGGAAGATGTCTGTCACTGGTTGATTGCTGGTCTCAAATACAGTGGAGTAGCTGTGAGAGTTGGAACACAATCTGTGTCAGGACATCTCATTGGCAGGCAGATATGCCTCACCCCTGCATTTAGAGGTTAATGCACCTCCTGAAAGAGGGGAGAATTCAGTTCCCAACCCACCTTCACATTCATTCCCTGAATTCTTTTAAAGCATTGTTTCAGGTGTTGCCTACCTAAAGTAACACCATGACATCACACACAGAGAAAAAAATCCTGCCATTTGAAGCTATGCCAACTACTGGCATTTCAGACGTGCATAACCACCTGATTCCACACAGAGGAAACACTCTCATTTATAATCTCATAGGATACAAGAGTCGAGAAAGGAAAGAAAATATATCTTTGATACACTGCACTAACATATTACAGCTCAGAGATCGCTGTAGAAAGCCCACTGAGCTTTTAACTGGCATGGCTTGAAGGAGAACAACCCTTTTGATACCTGATCCTCTGGTTGTTGATGTCTTCCATGGTGAAATTATAAACCTTGGAAAGCCCTTCATCATGAGAGCCAGACATTCGTAAGAGGGTGCCATATGCAGGCAGAGATATCAACTGGATTCTTATCTCTGAGTCAAGAGAATTGTTGTCCTAAACACGAAGAAACAAAACAAATCAAGACAAGGTTAGCTTTTCTTTCCCTCTGCTAAAAATGGAAAGAGCAATAAAATGTTTTGTAGGTAAGTATATCAAGCTCGATGGGTCAGGCCCACAGCTGGTGAGTACTAAACGCAGGTCTACTGATGAGCAGAGAGTCCATGAGGTTGACATTCTCAGAATCTACTACAGAATGTATTTTCATTTCCTCTTGGCTCAGAGTGGCCACCTTTGTGTTCCACACACTGTCTCCCAGGCATAAACCTGGTATTTCTCATTTTTAAATGAAAAAGTTAGTTAGTTCACCCGTTTCAGTCAAACAGGGAGAGCCTTAAAGCCCTTTTGGATGGAAGAGTCCATTATCCCCATTTTGGCAGCACCAGTGAGGCCACAGCCAATGCTCAAGCTCTCAGCCAAGAATCCTCACTGACAGCAGAGAGGTGTGTGCAGCAGAGGGGCTGTGGGGGGATAAGGAAAGGGAGGCTGGCAGCATTTACTGGGTTTAGAAATAGATGAAAGCTTACAATGTAAGCGAGGTGCAATCGAGAGAGAGTCACGGAGCTTTTGCTAGCCACTGTGATTGTCAACAAGCAGCCTGGAGCCAGCTGTGGGCCACTGTTATCCAGCTGGGCTACTTCCACCCTCAGCACTGTGGATACTGTGGTGATACCGTCGGTGACAGAGATTTCCAAGCTGTCCTCTGCTGCCGAGGAACCATCGTGCACGTACTGCAGAGCATTCCGAGTGACGTCCTCATAGGTGAAGGTGTCACCTTCCCAAAAACAAAACACACACACAAGTCAGAACAACTCAGTCTAGAGCACCAATCCAACTCAAATGACCTAAGGTCCCAATTTAGCAAAAGACTTAATGATGCACTAAACTGGCATTTAAAACCCTCCTTATGAAGGCATGAGTTACGAAGACATTTATTAAGGAGCTAGTATATACACAGGGCAGAGGAAAAGCTATAACCGTTGCATTTTCACAGATGCAGTGGCTCTTTACAGTTCTCTGGGAACACCAACACTTCTTTCTCCCCAGCTGCTTTGTAAGCTCATGCCTGTCACAGCGAGAAAAGGCTTGTCTTCTGCTTGTGCTACTCTCCTGCAGATAGTGTTTGTTCAGCTAATTGCACAACAGAAACTGCTGCCACCCAAATCCACAGTAGAACTCCACAGGAGCTTTTGAGTGCTGGATTGCAACCGGTTTACATAGACTTTAGTAGAAATGCTCACTATGCTCCTTCATTAAATTAGTGTGGATAGAACTTTGCCACGTAAAGCAAAAGAAAACAGCTGGATAGAGTTATCACAACAGAGCGACAGACACATACTCCAGACAGGAAACACACTGATTCAGCCAGGATCCAAACAAGAAATGAGAAAATGTCTTTCATGAGGTCTCTCCTGCAGTCACCCACCCTCAGGCAGATAATTCACACACTCATGGAGGCAGCCATATCTGCCAGAGGCATCCGTCTCCTCCTGGTCAGCTAAACCAGGTAGGTGGACAGGCACATGCTGACCCCTCTACTGTGCTGAGGAGGACTTCTGCTCAACTCACCTGCTCTCATGCGCTCCTGCATGCCTGCACTGTACTTAAGCACAATGCCATGATGGGGAGGTTTTACCAGCTCAAAGAAAAGACCCTCAGGAGCCGTATCTGCATCGCTCACGGCTAGCTGGACCCCTGTGCCAGGAGAAGAGAAACAGAGCTTTAGCACCTTCAGACACTGTATGAGGAATATCCCTTAGGTTTTGTGATGTGCTCTTGAGAACAGAGTAAAAAAAAAAAAACTGCAATTCAGTCAGTATGTGAAAAGTAAAATAGTTCTGGGGCTGCCCTAGCCCAAGAACTTGCTGGTTTCATGGAAATATTGAGTCCCCTGATGATGCTCAGGTCAGAGGTTCTATCAGGAAACTCAGTACCAATATGGCTCACAAATGACAGCCATACAAACCCTCATCTTATGAGAGAGATGTTCATATGGGTGGGGCAGGATGTACACAAACCCCAAAGAACCTCCTGTCACAAACAGAAAGTGGCTTATCCCACCCAGCATACCAGACCACACCAGTAACCAGCAGTTCAGAATCTGCAGAGCAGCCTAAGAGGATCAAAGTAGACAACCATCAGGTCTCTAGCCCTGCTCTCCCCTTCCTCAGCCAACAAGACCTGCCATAGGCTGGAGGAGCACTGTCACATCCCTGGACACTTTTGTGAGGCACCACTGCACAGTTATCTCAGTGGATGCTGCTGTACCTGCACAGCCACAGCTCCTTAGCCAAATGGAGAGAGGAGAGACCAGGACTCTCCCCTACTCCATCCACATGGCTTCCTGGCAATAAAGACTATGCCTCAGGCCAAGCTCTGAACCCCATCCCTTCCACCCTACTCACCGATGGTGGCTTTGCCCCCCTGGCTGACCTCCAGGAATGGAGCTGTGATCTGGAAGACTGGAGGCTGCTGCTCCACGGACAGCAAATGAATGACAAACACCATCTCCGGGGTTGTGTGTTCTCCATCAGACACTAGACACAGACAAAAAACACACCTGAGTGTAGGGATGTCTTTTCAGGGACTCACCTGGGAAATTCACCTTTCTACGCAAAATCACCACCCCACATTGCTGACTTCTCTCCCACCTTTGTCTATCCGTGGACACAGACACAATTCACACCTTCCAAGACTATTTCTCTTTGTCCAGAGCTCAAGGCAAGATGAAGGGCACAAGGATAAAAACCGCTTTGGCCAGAAAAGAGCAAATGCTTCACATACCTGTGAATCGGAAGTTCACTGAATCTGGGAGACCTGTGGGGACAAATGTGAGTAATTGCAGTCAGGACAAGACAGCACATATTGGTGCGGATTTGAACAACTTCTGGAGAAAGCAAGTGCTGACATTCAACCAGCCTGGAGTCCTTCCTCACCAAGGAAAGCACTCTACCCTTGCCTTCACTCCTGGTGATGAAAGAGCACATGCTGCTTCCTCCTCTGAAGTGTGAAACCCCTCTTGATGTCAGTGGGTCGAAAGTATGGACAAAACTGTGAAGTCAATCCAGGGCTGGAGGAAGACCATCAGTCCAGCTACCTCTAACCAGTCTGACACCACACTACAGCTAACAATCAGCTCCTTACCTGCAAAGGAGAATGCAATGATCTCTCTCAAGTGAGGAGCTGCAGTTGGCGGCCGATAAGCAATTTTGCCATGGTTTATGTCTGCTTGGGTGAAATACCTGACTGGGGAGAGAGGCCTGTCTCTATGCTCCACAATACCTATGGAGACAGAGAGCTCAGCATTAACAGGAGGAATCAGATTTATTTTTAAAACAAGATACCAAAGGCTGTGGTTTCCTTGTGTCTCCCCACATGCTTCTTTTTACATTTTCAGGGGTTTCTGAACAAGTCAGATGACTGGAACTGCACTGAGAATGGGTTCTCGGGACAAGAGAAATTAAACACAGGTTCCTCAGAGATTTCTTCAAATACCTCTCCCTAGAGAGGTGGGAAGCAGAAAGCCATGAGGTGCAACGTCCAACACATTCCAGACAATAGTAAGAAAACCGAGCTCTGTGGCTGACTCCTAAAACAAGTGAATGAAATTGGGTTAAGAAACAAGGTGTTTGAAAGCTAATGTCAAACGCCAAAAACATTAACAGATGCTTCTGTTCAAACGTGCTGAGAAAGCATGGCAATCAATTCAGCAGCAGGCTGCCATGTTCTGATAATGTACACTTGCCTTGGCCAGGAGGGAGAGGGACAGTCACGTTGAACTGGATTTTCTCACTGGGAATCTCCGGGTCTACAAAGGAGAGGTGATGGGGCTCAATCACTGTCACACGGTCCTCCAGCACCTCAATAAACATATTAGACCATGAGCATCAAGGCCAGAGACATGGGAAGGTTCACCCAAAAATGCATTGAATGAGAATTTGCTTTGCCATGGTTAAATGTAAGAGAATAATTGAATTGAAACGTCTAGTTCTTAGATCTAAAACTGGATGGGCTGAACTAAGTCTCTCAAACATGATCAGAAGTGGCTTATAAACCTAAGGAAAAGAGATAAACACCTCCTCCTTGATAAGACTATGAGCTTATCCCCACTTTCAGGCTGTCCAGGAAAGTGGCAGTGTTTTTGGTGCACTCTGTCCTCCCCTGCAGATACACAACCTCCACCCTCACAGGTAGAGGAGTTTCCTTTTTTTGAGCTACAGCAACTAAGGAGATGTACAGAAAAATCTAAAACTCCCTGCATGATGATAAGATTCTTGGTTTATGTCGTTTTTCTGGTATACCCTGGCTTGGCAGGACTAGATTTGCTTTTAAAAGGAATCCTGAAAAATGACTCAGCCGTTTCCACTGGAACATAGAGGAACCAAAGCTAGTTTAAATCTATCTAAAAATGTTACAATCCTTGCCTTACAAGATTCTCACAAGCCAAAGGCAGGCAGTGCATTACAGGAATTATGGTGCCACACCAACAGACTTAAGTGCATAAAGGCTGTTAACTTATATGTGTTCATGAGCCTTAATCCTGCAGAATTAACAACTATGAGAAGTCACTGAATTAAACAGTTCAGCTGGGTATGAAAATCATCCAGCTCGTTTCATATTCACAAACAAAATCTGGAGAGAACAAGCTAAATTAAAGAGAAGGGCAATTAATTCCTCTGCTTTGGAACATGAAATGATCAGGTTCAGGAACACATTAGTTTTCCACTGGCCACGTTGAGTGCAGCCCACTGAATTGTGCCGGTTGCACACCTGTAAGGCCACCCTGTTGAACCTGTGCCCCGTCCTGCTAGCATTGGGCCACAGGTTGGACGTTGGCCTGGACACCGGCAAGGCGAGGTTTCCTGACAACAGCTCAGTACACCACAAATCCTACTGAACTCGCAGCTCTTCTCCCTCCAGTGTTCTTTCACCCAAACACATCAGAGGAGAAACCACAGCCACTCTTGTGAAGCAGGAAATAAAACCTTGTCAGTCCTTCTTAGACGTGAAAGTGTCGCATATTTAACTGGAATCCAAAGCCATGGAGTTTATCTGTGTTATCAGCACCACTGTGCACAGCTCTATATAAAAAGGGCAGGCTGAAAATTAACAGCAGGGTCCCTTTCCTGCAGCCGCTTTGGGGGAAGAGGGAGGAGGTAGGGAAAAGAATGAGGAGGTATGCTCACAAAGGTGTCTCTGCTACACAAAGCCAACCTCGGTTTGCACTCAGGTAGAGTGAAGCTCAGGCTCCTTTTAATACATGGGGGAAACAGGTAACTTGAATAAAGAATAAACAGTACATGTGTATGCCCAGTTTAACCATCAAGGAGTTGCCAAACTTTGAGTATCCTGCTAAGAAAGGTCAAAGACAAGACTAGAAGTATGGGAAGACTTAGCATTTTGTGGGTGCTCTTCAGGCAAGAAAAAACAGTCTCATTCCGAAGGAGTCTGAAGACGGATGAAGAGAACTCAATCACGTCCATGCAAGGAAGTGCAATTTTACAATGGAAAGATTTAAAGTTACAGTTGCTTCATAGTTACCTCCAAGGCCTATTTGTCTCTCCCAGAGGTAGGACTTGCAGGTTGCGAGGTGCCCCTCAGTAAAATGCATTTTATGGCACTATTGAATTTTGTGGTGTGTAATTAGCCATAAAATCCAGCACTGCATGGCTCTGCCAGGCATCTCTCCCATCAATTTTGTCAATAATGACAACAACAAAAAGTCAAGAGCAGAAAGATACATTGTTGCCTACTGCTCCAAGTAGCAGTCTGAGCATGTTTTATTATTGCCTGTGAAAGGTCACCAGTATTTTAAGTCCTGACAAGGCCATTGTATCACAGACTTTTCACTATTTCCTCTCCCACTGCTTCCTCTGGTCTCTCTTGGTCCTGTGCCTGGCAGGCTGTGCTGGCTCAGAAGACTTTTGCCTCCCCTTAGGAGGCTCCTCCCAGGGACTCATTGCCCCTCGGAGCCCTGCCAGATCTGCACCACACGGGGCTCTCAGTGTGCTTTTGTCTGTGAGGGAGCACCCAGGGACACAGGATTTCTGTTGGTAATGCTGAGCATACTGCTGGCACCTCACACGCTATAAATAAATCATCAGGAATAAATAATGTCAAAGGAGACCGCATGCTACATACAAGTTTGTAGACCCAGCTCTCCCTCTCCCTACTCCCGCCTCAAGGCTGGCCTCAGCTCCATTCATGTTTCTTGCAGGTCCTCATCTCTGCCTGCCCTGCCTGGCTCAGCTCAGGACTGCTGCTCAGTGGATTATGATCCTGGTCCTGCTCCGAAAGCCTCATTGACCACAACAAAACTGTGGGGCCAAGGTCATGTCTAAATCAAACTCCCTGCCTCTAGGGTTGCAGCTCTCTGCGCATCCCAATGGGTGATGCTGATGCAGAGCCCTGAAGTTCTCATCTAGCTTGTGTGCTTGGGTTCCCTCTCTCCCTCTAAACAAGAGCCAGCAGGAGATGAATCTGATGGGAACACACAGAGAAGGCAGGCACCAAAGTTGCGGAGCTCAGAAAACCAACTCTACCCTTCAAGGTCGTCTTTGCAATTAACTTGAATGGGGAAATAATGATGTTAGAGAGACCACTCTCATCTAAATGGTCATTCCCTGAGTTGATGCTACAAGAGAAGGTAATTCAGTTCCATGGGTGCAGATATAATGGGCTTGTCTGAATGCTTTCCACATACATTATAGTCCATGTTCCTGATGTCAGAATGATGGATGAAAACTTTCTAATGTGGGTAGGCTGAAGTTCTGATAAAGTTTACAGCAGAATTACTGGCAAGATCTATTAATTACAGTCTCTCTGGCCCACAGTTTTTCACTCTTGCCATTCCTAACTGCTTCTCAGGAAAAGGTATTTTCAAAACACTAAGAATTCCATTAAAAATCATGTTAAATGTTATTTTTTCTTTTCCCTCTCCCTCTCCCTTCCAGTATATACAATCATCACTTTTAATGCTAAGTTTTAAAACTTCTTATGCTTTTCTTTCCTCCCTCTCCTCCCTTTACTCTTCTAGCATATAAATATATGGATATATTTATCTCCTCCCCCTTCCCCCACTTTCTACTCCAGTTATGTCTCTGGCACATAAACCCTGTTCTGCAGATCTAGTTCAATATCTGAATCAAACACAACAGCACAGACCACAGCAGGTGGAGGAATCGATGCTCAGGAGTTACTGCTGTAGGTGAGGCCTTGGTCGCTGTGCACCACTGCAAGGAGAGAGGGAATAACGAAACCCCCGGTCAGCGGTGTGAGTCCACACTTACAGCCATGTGCAAAGAGGAGCCGAGGGAAAGCTGAGGCGCCCTGGGTGTCTGTGGGAGAACAGCAACGTTGAACACATGGCTTTTCAAGCTGGTTTGCGGACTGGCAGAGCTGGACACCTGGGAAGGAAAGAACAGATACCTGACAGAGGACACCACTGCATTTCTAGACCAGTTTCTCCATTATTTCCTGGACGATTGAGGAATGGTTTACCTCTTTATTAACATTTAGAGAGATATCTGTTTGTCATTTCCCTACCTGCTAGTCATTCCTGCCTCCCCCAGTGACTGCCATAGTTTTGCTGAATTTTACAGCTTAGTGGGATTTTTCATCACAGGAATGGGAAAAAATAACAGGTTTTGAAACCTTCCTCCCACACTCAAAATGATCACTGGTTGTGCTGACAAGGTGAAAGTAGCTGGCATTTTAATAATGGCACTGCCTTGGCAGTGACTCCCTGCAATCCCAACATCTTCCAAGACAGCCTGCACTTGTGTTTTGCAGAGGCCCATAAACATTTTCTATTGAAAATGGAAATAGAAATAAAAAAATATTCAATTTTAAAATATTTAAAGCCCTAAAACAATCCCCTGGAGATAAACATATAAATGCTTATGGCAACTCTGAGATAAGGTGAACGCTCAGTGAAAAACAGCTCCCTTGTTAGGCTCAGTTACAGCTTCATCTTTCAGCAGGGTCAGAGGTCTGCACTTGAATTCAACAGAGACCTTGGTGAGCAAGAACGGACTTTGGCGCAAGCTTAATTTCAAGAAAACACATAAAAATGCATGCTGCTGAAAATGAATGAAACCATTTGCTGGACCCATTCTGAGATGTTGTAATCTGAACGGTAATTGTCAAAATACTAATGAAAATGATGGGTTGGCCCTCTCCAAGATGTCCCAATCCATGGTGCGAGACTCAGACAGATGTATTATGGTCTCCTGATGTGACCCAGGCAATCACGGTTTCCTTTCTCAGTAGGGTTCTCCATACAGTTATTGCTACTGCTCCAAGATACTAAACCTAAACATTTCACTCATGCAAAATGCATACTCTATAAGAGGAATGTAGCAATTAAGCTAAAGATTAGCTTGTTCAACACAGACACTCACAAATTCCTCATTATCTCTTATGTTAATTACTTTAGAAATTACCTTAATTGCCTCTCCGGTGCTACAATAATCACTTTTGACTTGTAAACCAGATGTAACACATACTGCACGAGAGTGTTCACATAGGCTTAGCATTACAGAAGGCTGTTAAACCTTCCAAGCAAACAGTAAGGACCTGTCTGAGGAATTTTATGGCTGTTAAACCTGTGGGGAGGTGGGATTTATTTTAGAGTTACATCTGCTGGGGAGTATTTGTGCCTTTTTGTCTGTGTGCAAGAGGAAATACTCTATAGCACAAATTAAATTACTAGCTTAGGGACTGCAGAAGGCAGGAAGGTTGCTTGGTTTAGGGGCTTGTAAAACAAATGATTTGATAAAAAAGGCACTTGGTGTAAATATTATGGGCTTTATGAGAGGGCATTGGGTTTGCTGTGTAGTATCAAGGGGTCAAACATCCTCTCTGAACTGCATATGGGGCTTCAGAATGGCCAGGCTCTGAGCTGCAGTGAGACACCTTGCCCAGGGAAGTCCTTTCCCAGGTATCTGCTTCAGCAGAGTATGTCCCGAAGGACCTCTGTCAGGGTCTCCTTGTCCAGACTCATCACCAGGCTGGAGGAGCTCTAGGACAGCCCAATGTGTGGTGTCCTGGACCCAACTCCCCACTTCTTCCTTGTCCCCGGGGACCAGCCTCATCTCAAAGGAAGGTGGTGGAAAGGAGGCAGCAGGTTACAAGATGGATGGGAGTTACCCTCTCTGTACATATTCTGAAGACTGTCCTGCATAAAGCCCCCTGTTTCCTGTCCTTATTTCTTCCCCTAAAGCAAGGCTAAGCACATCAGTAGGTTGTCCCCAAGGGAAAATCCTACTCCACAGGCAAAAGGCCAGTGGAGATGGGATCACTGTCACAGCAAGAATCAGCCTCTGGACACACTGTCATGCTGATGGGATGTTACAAGCCTGTAAGTTCGAACCAGTGGGTGTTCTAAGTGCAGATCTGTTTGTACATCTGCTCTGGGGACTCTTGATCTCAGAGAGCTTTCCTGCTCAGGCAAGCTAGGAGGCACGAGGACAATGTCACTACTTTTCTACAAAACCCTTTCCTCCTGGAGATGGAATTGCCCTAGAGAAAATCAGGTCAGCTTAATAGTTTAAATGTTAAGGAGCTACCTGAAAGACAATTTTTGCCAGATCTGCAATATGACTTGTGGTTTGACACCCAGTAGTTTAGTGTCATTGCACATGGCTCAACATTGCAAGTGACTGGCTGGCTCCCTTGCCATAGATTGAAACCTGGGCATTCACATGCAGCAAAAGCTGTCTTGTGTATGAGCTAAGAGTCTCCCACAAATACAACAATGGGTTGCATCCACCCTGGCACATAAGCATATTCATGTACAGGCAAGCAACATGCACCTATATACACACCAGTCTGTATGTAAATGCAAATACACATTTACACATGTATTTGTGTGCACATATGTATTCATGTATGATAATATATTAAAACTTCAGGTCACAAGATACAGGGAATGGCAGACTGAATAATTGCAGCGAAAAATGCCAGCAGAACTGCCGTGTGCCCTGTGGATACGATGAGTACCTGGAATTGGAAAGAGTCGCTCTCCACTTCAGATCCAGAGTGCCTGTACCACACAATGCCTTCATTGATGTCTTGCTGGGTAAAAGAGATTGTAGGTGAGGCTGCTCTTCCATCGGGCAAAAGCTGCCATGAGTCTGCTGGGCCATCTGCTGGCATTGGGACCAGAAGCACCACTTCACCTGGAAACAACACAGAAGAATGTTCAGGGCACAACTTGTGAGGAAACAAGGAGGAAGAGGTGACTTTTCACCAAGTAACAAGTATCTGAGACAAACATCCACTCAAGGCTTATTTTTTTTCCATCTAGTGAAACTAGCAGAACTAGCAATGAGCTCCTAAAAACCACTAATGGACCTTGCAACATCCTACTGGCATGGAGAAACTTTACCTCCTGTTTTGACACAGGACAGATCAAGTAACTCACACGAGTACACAGAAGAAACACGTGGTCAAGTAAAGAACAGGAATGGCAACTTTAAACTCCCAAAATGTCATTTTGCCTGCTGACCAGCCTGTTTCAACCTTGAAACATGTCTGTTTGATAAACTGAGCAGAAAAAGAGGCAAAGACATGCCTCACTTTCTGGAGCTCCTGTGAAGGGACAGAGAGAAGCAGGACACAATCAGGGTTAAAAAGCAATGCAGCAGGCTACCTATCTTCCCCTCAAAGGTACAACTTAAGTATCAGAATGCAGCATACTCGTTTTTTTCAAGGTCATCTCTTTTCTAAATCTTTTGGGGACTTTCATACATTCAGTATGCTGAAAAAGTATATGCAGCTGACTTCCCTGAACAGAAATCTTCAGCTGAGAAAGAGCTCCTGAACAGATAAAGGACCTCTGCATCACAGGCTGTACAGAAATTCAGTATGCCCTGGTTTGTAGCTTTTACTCCAAAGAGTATGTAGCTTTTTTGTCTATAACATCCAACTTACTTCTGATTTTGGTACTAGAAATAGATTTTCCAGCTGCACTGAAACATCACTAGCCTCACTGCAGATATGACAGAGCAGGATGGGACATGTCTTGCCAGTTATGACCTTTCCTCACAGACACCTGCGAGGTTATGGATTTTGATGTCACTACTAATCTTCAACAGCCTTTAATAAAATTATTCAAAATGCTGAGTGCTGCTCACCAAGAGAAGGGTATTAAAAACTTTGGTCACCAACTGCACTGGTGTGAATGACTTTCCAAAGCACACACATAAACAAAATTAAAACCTGACAAAGGGTTATAGTATTGGAACAAATAGCACCTTCTCCTATTTTACAATGAAATTCACTTGTTTTGGAATTTATCTGTAACCTGTGAAAGAATTATACTTTTCCACTGTCTTTACTATTCCTAGCTATATATAATTTAGCTGCTCTTTAAACAGCTTGTTAGTTGTATATTGTACTTTTCTACTAGTCTTTGAAAGCAACCCTCATGGCTGCTAATTCAGAAGCCACATATATTATAAATCGCTTCAGCTCTCCTTACAGCATTAATCATTCTGCTATGCAAAATATCCATCATAAGCTTTCCCAGTTCGTTTCCCAAAACCACCCTCAAGCAGTTGAAGGAATAAAAAAATAATTCAGCAAGCTGAAATATCACACTTCCATCTTATCATCACACTCTATGCTAATATTCCCTTATCAGTGTCCTAATTACATTCCCAGTCTTGCGCATTTGCTCACAGGGAGTTCACCACCTTAATCTTCTGTGTGATTCCTAAAGATGCCGATCCCATACCCAAAGGAGTTAGTGCCTGCACGTTGTTTATCTCTCCCAAAGTAAGAGAGGAAGCAATTAGAACATATGGCTGCTTTAAGCAAGATGCATGTCTTCTTATAAATTAATATTTAATGTCATTAGAAGGGATCACTCTGTGATGTTTACTTATATAGCTTATGATTAACATTTCAACTGAAATGTGTTTTTTTAAGCAGAAAACCACCTGTTGATAGGTTACACACATGAAGGTATGACTTGGGCATGCTCAGGCCATTTATTGAAATTGATGGAGGCCATACAGCTGCAATTTCCAGAGCTGCCTAGAGCATTCTGGCACTGCCATCTCAAGCACTTTAAGAAGAGTGGACACTTGCATCACGTGTCATTGGCTTTAGAAATTTCATCCTCTAAGAATGTCTGTCATGCGGAGCAGCTTAGGGTATAACAATACCCACTCACATAGAAGTGAGAATTTTTTCCACATAACGGAGCCGCGTCGAGGCATCCTGTGTGCCAGAGGGAGAGTCACGGAAGGCACTGGTTCTATTTCTAGGGACAAAACAGGAGGCCCAGTGTAAAGAGATCTGAAGAAGGACCAACTGCTCTGTGATACCCAGTTGCACAGAACAAAATAGATTGTTGCATGTGGAGGGGTCCGTACAGAAATCTTCCTTCCCTGATTATATCTCTCATGTTTGGTTTCAGAGTCTCGAAGTACAGGTCAGGAAGCCTCCTTTGTCCACTCACTCTTGCTATAGAAATGTAGCAGCTAATTCTAAAGTGGGTTTCTTTCCTATCTAAAAATCAAATTATTTATTTTCTATAGGTATTTGCCGTTAGTCAAATACCAAGATTGGCAGATAAGGCCCCACCCTTAATTCAGGACCCAGTTTCTACATTTCTGTCTTGCATTTCCCCTCCATATTTGTGAAATAATATTTTAGATAAAATTTTGAAGATCATCAATTCCTACTGCTTATTCCTCACCTGCAGCTATAAACCCATTTGTGTTATTGCAATTAATTACAGTAGAGATAATTACAGTGATACAGGATTAAAATTTTTGTTTAGGGTTAGGCAGCAGGAGACAAGCTCCTCAGGGAAAAAAATCTTGTTTTCATATAAATGCTTATTAAACAGAAGATGACAGTCCTCATCTGCAGAAAACTAAAGAGGGAATACAAATTAATTACTTCTCTTTTAAATTGCAAAAAGAACATAATCAACGTTTCCATCAGGTACTGGCAGCTGTTAGAGAAACCAACCTATCCTTATGTCAAAAGGCAAAAAACCAGTACTGATGTTGCTAAAAGGATCCTCTAGTTTTATCCATCTCAGAAAATTAAAAGCAATACTATAATTTCATAGAAGTGCAAACCATATTTTTTAAAGACATTATTCTAGTGAAGAAAATGGTGATGCTAAGCGGGAAAAGACCACTTTCTTTTCTGTCCACATTTCTGTTCCTACCATGTATGATGTCTTCTCTTTTCCATCAAGTTTCTCTCAGCTTTTGTATTACCTGCAAATGCCCAGTACCTTCCACAGTCATCCATGGCCTGGGTTGAGAAGATACTATATAAATTGCAGCCCTAGGCATGGGGTTGCTAGTGAAAGCCGTAACTCTGAGAGATGAGATCAGAACCTCTCGAAAGGGTTTTGGAGACAAGAACTTAACACTTTCTGTTTCTTGGTCCTTTGGGGCATGTGGGGTGAAAAGGCTGCTTTTGGACAACAAAACTTCAGTTATTTACCATGTCTTGGCTGGTCCTTGACGATAGTGTAGGTTATCTCAGAGTCACGGGCACCTGGTAGCTCGGCGTGCAGAATTGTCTTGGAGATCTGTAGCATGCCTCCCTGGGGCACCCAGACCAAGGAATTTGTCACTAGCCGAGGGCTTCTGCCATTCTACATGCAGGGGACAGCAGAAAAAGGGTTAAGTGATGGAAAGAGACTTGTAAGTGAAAAAGATAAACAGAGTATTTCAGAATTTTTTATGCCTTTGACCCTGGTTGTCTGCTTCAAGAAACAGTTGCACATCCTTCTCCTAGACCCAATTGCCACTCTGTAGAACTGACCTCACCCTTCAATGTTTCTAAGTCCTGCTGCTGACCTTAAACCTTCTTGAATCTCAGTCTTCCTTCATAATTTCATTCTTTACCAACATTCCCATTCTCTCTCTGCTTGATTTTTGACAGGTTGTGGTTTTGCTATAAACGTGGAACACTTCAGCTTTTTGGTAACTAAATGATTGAATGTTCCTCTGCTGGCTGCATTAAAGGAGTCCAGCATTCTGCAACATCATTTCCACATGGCTTTGATGCTGCGATCTTGCAGAACACAGGCACGAGACAGCTCTTTTCGCTTGCTAATCTTAAATAATAAAAAAAAAGCGCCAAATAAATTTAGCGACAAGCTACTGCCTGATCTGAGTGCTCACCCTGTGCTCAGCAAAACAGATACAATCACATTAGATTCTGACTTTCTGTTTTACCAGTACCTGAGCTCACAGTCAGTAAACTGTGCAAATGAGCTCAGAGCACAGGAAAAGTGTTTTCACGGAGACCGGGAGGTTGATATTCTCCCTGGTCCAGGCTTCAGTTACCTGTTCCCCTCGGCAGGGCAGGATGCAATGCCTTGCAAACATTTTGGAGACCTCCCTTTTCTGGGTCTCTTCAGATCCAAGACACCCTTAAAATAAACATTTTTTGCCTTTTTCCTGTATTCCCCCATGCCTCTCAGAAAAGAAAGGTTTCCAGATCCCGTAGCAATGCACAGATCAGATCACGTGTGGGTAGGTCTGACCTCCTCTGATGTAATTGCAGTACAGAACCTGCAATCCTATTTTCTAGGACATAGGTTGCTTGTGCCACATCAGAGCACCGCTGATGGTGCTCTGCCAAAAATGAAGCACCAACAGGTCTCAAATTAAGCTCAGAAAAGCTGCAATTGTTAGAGAATGTTAACAAAATTATACAGCAGAGTAAATGGTTATTAAGAGCTCTTAAAATAGTGGTCAACTGTTCAAACTGCAGGAGGTCAGCTGAAGTGTTTGGATGGGGCAAAGGGGAAAAGCAGGTTGGTTAGCAACCAAAGGAACTAAAAAAAGCACCTTTCAGGAATCAAGGCACACCTATTGTGAAGAAACAAACCTTCTAAATCATAACATTTGGGAGGTTATTTTGTCCTTACTTTGTTTTCACACTTTTATCGCTGTGTTCCTGTGGATTAATGTCAGAATTATACTGTTGGAGCCCATTGGATAGGAATCCTAGAAGCATCCTTTCACACCAGGACTTACTATATAAAATCATCCAGCAGCACACTGTAATGAGTTCCACGTACTCAGATAAGTAAGGTGGTTAAAATCCCACATCTCAAACTCTCACACCTTCAGCTGGAATCTTACCAGGCTCTTTAGCAATCTTTGGATGTGAACCAAGGGGAAAAAAAAAAGGAAGAAAAAAAAAAAGCGCTTTTGTGTGTGTGTCTCAACAGCACCTTTTCAGAAACAAAACCCACATGCATTTCAGCTCCCAAAGCTACTTCACAAAAACCATAATTAGGATGAGGCAGGAGCTGGGTGTCTGCCAGCTCAAAAGCTGCTCCACTCTCACCTCTGTCACCACCTTCACTCTTCTCTCTAGCCAAGTGCTACACAGAGAAACTTGGAAAGATAACGAGACACAAGGGAGCGCAAAAATGGCTAAGAAATGAAACTATACTCAGCAATTCACTCTTGCTGGCATTTACAGGAACGTGCTTAATCAATAGCCAAAAAAAAAAAAAAAAAAAGGGGGTTTCAAACAACACAGGATGGTGTCCAAGCATTTTTACAGTACTTTGGATCTTACACAGGCACGTTAGGGCTACCTAAGTGATCTGGGTGAAGAAACCACAGGCAGAGCTGCTCTTATCCCACAAGTATAACAACTCAGCACCAGCCCCAAAAGCAATCCCTTTTTCATTCCCAGACAGATGTGTGAGTCATGTGCCTAATTATCATTAATTACTACTTTAGGAGTAGTAGCTTGTTTTAAGAGAGCCCAAGGGGTCCAAATGGGATCAGTCTCTCCTTGTGCTAACTACACAGATGCATGTAGTGCTGGTAAAGTCTTATTTAAAATGCTCACAGCCAAGTTTCTGGGAAAGACATCTAATATCTAATACAGCAGAGAGGAGGATGAAAGAGGGGTAATATCATCTCTTCTTAACTCCTTATCACAGAGTGGAAGCACTCAAAGACTGTGTAATTCTCAGATGCATACATAAAAAGATTGCAAACAGTGGACTTCTCTGACAGCTTTTTTTTTTTTTTCATCAGTCTCTCACATTAACTAAGGGATAAGGAAATTTTCAGCTTTTTTTTAACTTCTGTTTTATGACAATCCCACAATACCAGAACTGAAATGCTTGAAAGCACTTCAACAACTTTATTTTGAAGGCTTCACCACACATACTGTACATATTTCATGCCCTGTTTGGCTGGGGTTTGTTTCATAAACTAATGGTAAAACACCACTGCTTCTAATGTTACTGCTGTAATCTCTATAAAATTTCATGCAAAGAGCGACTTCACATCCAAATACAAAAGAGACAACCATTATTTAATTATGAACTGCAACAAATGGAAGAAACAAAACTGAAAATACTCATTAATGATTTCTGAATTTAGGTATCTGTGCCCTGTCCTTAGGGAAGCTACCAAGTGGAAGATTTCAGTGGAGCAATGCAGAGAAAACAGCAGAGATCCTGACATTGGCAGACAGCACCACCAAAGTACCATTGGTACATCTTGTTAGCCAAGTTGTGATCCTTTTGTGTCTACCACTAGCCTGGAGACTGGTTTGTCTACCTCATTGGCCCTCATTCCCTGTCACCTCCTCATTCTGTAATGCACTTACCAGTGCAAAACCTGCCTGCAACTCCAACAAAACTTTTTTTATCAAGCAATTGTGGACTTGGTATTGTCAAAGCTTCACAATTTGAGTTGAACCATTCCCGTCACAAAGCAAAAAATTCAGGTCACCTCCAAAACTCAATCAATCGGCTACTTTCTCCTGACTGCAGCCTGTCAGTGATGCAGGATTAGTGACACCTTGGGGACAGCTCTCCAGACTTTGAATTTGCCTGCGAGGGTTTATGTCAGAGCACATACCTTGGGAGCAATCTTAATGCGGAACAGGACGTTCCGGAAGTGGTACCCATCATTCATTTGCAAAAGGACTGCATCATCCCGAGTGTCAGAGCCGTCGTGGGCATAACGCAGCAGTCCCTTGGCAAGGTCATCCAGGTGGAATATGTGGTCTGCAGAAGCTGAAACCCCAGGAGGTTCGATCAGCCGCCCATGACATGGAGGCTCTAACACCATCAGCATGACATCCTGAGGGTTGTCACTGTCTCTCACACCAAGCAACAGTTCTGTGATAGTTCCAGTTTCCCCTCTGTGGACAAGGAGGGCCTCATTTCTGAACACATATGGGGCCTGAAACACAAAAGCAGCTCTTAGGTGTTTGCTAAAGCTTAGAAATGTGATCACAATTGAAGTCTGGAATGATAAATGTGGGGTTAAGGAAATTAGCTCATTTCATCCCTGGAAACCTACTATTTCTAAGCAGCAGAAAATCACTCTCCCTCCTCAGTGGGCAGATCTAAAAATATCTAGCAATTTAGAACAATTTAGTTACACTAAAAGAAGATTCTCATGCCCTGGCAAGCTTAGGAAAGGAAAAGAAAGAAGGTCTATATGTAACAGGTATGTTGGCAGGCTCCACATGACGTGCGTGTCCAAGTTACCTGTTTAAAATTAGTTGCAGAGAGGGAAAAGAAGGAAGCAAGGAGGAATACCAGGAGGTGGGAAGAACAGCCTACACACTGAAGGATGTGCTTTTGCTTGTCTTGAACTGCTGAAGTCCATCTCAAAGACAGAAAAATGGTGTCATCAGCATCACTATTTACTTATTTACAAAGACTCCACGCAGCCTTATTCACCCTAGAATGAAGATCAGCTGGAGTCCACATTTCTGCTCCTTTAGTTCTCTAGCTCTTTGTCGTCAAGAAAGTTTAGATCTGCAGTCTCTATTGATCTAAATAAACATCATTTGCCATCAGTAATACCTTGCCTCAGGAGGGAAGTGAGCCCACAGAGACAAAGTCAAAGCCCTGGGAGCATTCATCAGAGAGCTAACTGCTGCCACCTCACCTGTGAACACCTTATCAGGTTTATTAAGGATCGGCAGGCAAAATTCCTGTTATTAAACCTCGCTTATGTATTCTGGGGCAGTGATTGCAGCTCTTGCTTAGGTGAGTGGCCCACTGAGGTAAACAAGAGATTAGACTGAGCAAAGATTTTGGCACCAGCCAGAATCAATATTCACTCAATAGGATCAAAATCCACGGGTTGTCTTAAGCTAGAGGACAAACTAGAATACTTTAAATTTCAGAAGTTTGGGAATGACTAATATGGAACTCAGTGATTAAAAGCAACGAAGTGCAATTAAAAAAAACCCCAAACAGTAATTCCTAGCTCTAAAGCTACCACATCTCTAGGATCCCACTTTGGAAAAAATGCAGTGCAAAGTCTCAAGATTATCAGAGAACCACATGAATTACGCATCTCAGAAGGAGTTGCTTCCTCTAAGGAACACTAAATACATTAAACTGGAGACTCCCCCACAGATCCCCAGTGTGGTATGTAGTGAGCAGTCGGCAGCTCACTGTGGTTTTAAGATGCTGCCTACATTCCCATTGTACTCAGCACAAAGCACAGATCAGTGCCCGCCCCCTTGGACGCAAACCACCGCTGCAATGACTCAAGGAAATGTGATTCTTAAATTAGTGAGGATGGATGCTGAGTCAGGCTTGTAGGCAGGAAGGAGCCAGAGCTAAAAGAAAAAGGATGATAGCCAGATTTCCAGTTACAGTTCTATCAAGCCATTTAATGCCCCTCTGAGGACATAAATGGGCCTTAAGAGTAGCAGAATCTTTTAAGGTCTCTTTCTACTACCAGAATATTCCAAGCAGCCACAACTTCAGTTCAAGCAAAGCTATCTGATCGAGCGTTCGGCTAGACAGTTTGACTATGGAAGGAGCTCACTGCAAGCTGCAAAGCCTCCTTGGAAACCCAGACCCCATTTAAGTTAGTCCACGGTGAACTCACTGCCAGCATGACCAGCAGCAAGCAGGAAGCTGGGCTGGGCAGCTCCAGCACACCCACTGCCCTTGCAGCAGTATCAGAGGAACACCTGTAGCTCAAGCAGGAATCCAAGCTACCTGAAGGGATGTGATGATAAGACCTGTTGATAAACGGAGCCAGGGACATGGAGCTAGGCTGGGCTTGAACTATGCCTCCTTTTTATGCTGTGCCCTCTTCCTGGATGTGCATCTCGCATACCTCTTCATACCTCACCTTTTAGAAAGCCTGCCCTTGAAAAGGCGTCACAAACGTGGCGCCTGTGTACCAGCTCATGGGTGAGGCCCCTATATGGTATCATGCTACAGACTTTAAATTACCATAAGAGTGTCATGGACACTTGACAGTACCATCAACTTGCACAGAAGTATTGAGCAGTTTAAGAAACACACTTTAAATAGCTCATGTTGATTTAATTCCCAACTGCCCTAGAGCAGAGCATTTAAGTAAATGCTTTTGACTGTCAAAGCATCCTACCATAGGGATCTATCAATCATTGTCCAATTGCCCTGCAGTAAGACTGAAGTAGACCATCCGTGGATCCAAAGAATAATTCAAACAGTAGGTTCTCCTCAGTCCTTGCTGATAAATGCTCTGTGATTGCACATCTACAATTCCCTGCACAAACAAAACGACACGGGACAGCTTCTTCCCCTCTGTTGCTCACCCTAGGTCGACTTCTTCCACAAGATTCTTGTCTGCCTCTCAATGAAGCATGAGCAGAGTCCCACCTGCCTAACCTGAACTCCAGCTCAAGTTCTGCCCAGCTCCTTTGTCACCACTGCAAGAAACCAGGGCTCCGAACAGTACAAAATCTGTAGTTGTTTCCAAACTTTGTTACATTACCTGTGTTGAAAATGCTTGAATGTTGATGACCTGAGGATGGGAGAAGAACTGTTGATCGCTTAACTTCAAGGAAAAACGTCCTTTCCTAAACAAGTCCCCAACAAGCCAAAATACAGGATAAAAAAAAAAGTTAATGAAGTGCTCTCGCAGATCTCAATAATAAAAATGTTATATATTCAGTAAAAATTACTAGCTTAGGGAAAGAAGTTTTAGCTCGAGTTTTTTCAAATGTGTTTTCATAATATCTTTTTCTTCTGATTCACAACAGCCAAAAGGTGTAATAAAATACCTTTAAGCAATAATATACCTTCATTTCCCACATCCACATAGGGCAACATCTCCAAGATAAAGTATTGATTCTAAATTCCAGTGCTTTGCTGCTAATGAAAAAAGTCACTTAGATGGCTTTGGACTAGAAACTCCCATTTTTCAGAATTTTTGCTTCCCATTTACTTTTCAATAATGCCACCCAATAACACTGAATACGAAGGAGCTATGTTTTTCTAGATAAGATCCCAACATTTTACTGGGACTACCAGACAGACAACGAAAAGAAAGCATGGTCCATATGCCTTAAGTCTGGTGAGTGTGAGCTGACCTTTGGCATCAGAAGGACACCCCAAAAGTCTTACTGAAAACAATAGATCAAAGAACACCCTCATATATGCAGGTAGAAATGTAGAACAGTTCCACTGAGATCTGCCCAGTCCCAAGGCTTTATGGTGATGTAAGTCAAGTGTAAAAGTTGGCAGGATGGCTTATTGCTTGGCAGCAGGAGAAATCTGTTCCCTTGCAACATGCTTGCAGCGTGAGCACTGCCAGCTACTAACCACCACTAATTATCTCAGGACACTAACAGAGCTCATATTGCAGGCAAAGAAGTAATGGCTGAACACAGATTGTGCCACAGAGCACAGCGGTGGCATCATGTAAGCATCCTCCTGACAGTATCAGGAAGTGTTGTAAGCACAAGACTAATAGAGCAGCTTTAAACTCACAGCAGAGTACCCTAACAATGAGACAGACACCTGCACCCTCAAAACCAACAAGTTTGGTAACTGGATCACAGGTTCCTCTAACACCATAAACAGAGAAGTTTTGCAACATCATTTACACCGTGGCACAGTATAAGTGCACTAGTAATTTCTTCAGCAGCAGTGAGAAGTAAGCTTCACTAAGTACCTCTTCTCAAGATAATGTCATTTTTTTTATGTCAAGAGCTATGAAAAAAGTTTCACCACACTCACCTGGGTTTCTCTTTGCTGTGCACAAAGCGGACTCTCTTCTCCTTCACATCCTCGCAGCTGAAGCGGTCGCCTTTGCTCAGCTGCACTTCTTTCCCATCCACCGCCATCACTAGCCTGCCGTTGGAGGGAGTGCCATCAATATAGAACAAGACCTGTTCTGTGATTCCATCCAGATCACGCACACCCAGTAAGGAGAGGTCTAGGGGCTTTACCCCATCAATTCCTACTGTGAGGGTACCGTTCACATGGAAACTCAGGGGATACTTGCTGGCTAAAAGGAAAGAAAAGCATTACTGAATGAGTTACAGCCAAGGGCTGTGTTAGCATCTTGCCTGTCACTACCACCTTGTGGCTAACAAAGCAGACCCTGATAATGCCCTGTGCATTACTGACCAAGGCAGACAACCACTCTCTCAAGAAGAATCACAATCCATCCCAATCCCCACTATGATTTTGAGAGGCTTGGGCAAGTCAGTTCCTATCCTGAGCTCCCCAAAAGCCAACATACACTGGTCTGCCCTGCAGATGGACTAACAAAGCTTCATTTAGAGCAAAGACAAGAGAAGTAACTATCACAGATGATTTAGTAAGGGATTTTTCCCCAAGATATTTTTAATTTGTTTTACATTGAGGATAAATGATTCTGCATTTGGAAAGATGTACCTCTGTATCTAACAAGGTAACTTCACTTCAAAAACCATGTATGTGTACATTTAACAGAACAAGAAAGTTGGAGAAAAACAGCTGCCAGCTTTTAACAGTTGACAGGAAATGGTGCAAAACTGAATTCCAAAAATGCCATTGAATGAACAGTGCTGGAATCCTGACAGCTCGCTTGCTTTATCATGAGAGATGCTCACCTTCTTCACACTCTCTGGTCCATGTATTGCCATAGAAACCCTGCCCACAGGCAGAAACACAAATCTTGTTCTTCAGAAACATAGTGCCATCACAGAGGTGGCACAGGCTGTCACTGTCACACTCCAGGCATCCAGGAGGACAAGCTGAATCAGATGGAAAAAAATAACCCTATTGAGACACTGCAAAAAACAGCACAGCCCCATGTGTGGAGCTGTCCCTTCCTCACTTGACCACTGCTTCCCACTGACTACAGAGCTCCCGAGATGATCTTCCAAGCAGAATTATATTTTTAACTGTTATACCACTCAAAAAAAAACCAAAACAAACCTCCAAACACACATTCGAGTTCTACACAGCTTGTCAACCAACAAATACAACTGAAAACTTTAAAAAATGTGGGTTTAATACCTGCTTTTTATACACGGTGTGTACACACATATATATACCTCAGCAGCCATCTACACTGAATCTCATTCCTCCCGAGTCAGGTATGTCTAAATGCAGATACAGCCTGCTAACAAATTCTCAGGTGAATGCATCACCTCAACAGTATCTAAGCACTTTCTCTCCACCTCAACCTTGGGGAGAGAAAGGAGTCCCTGAACACAGACTGTGACCCTGGTCCCCCTCCACCACACCACGCTCATTTTGCTTACCTGTGCACTTCCGCTGTGCGTGGTCGGCATAATATCGCTTTCCACATTGGTGAACACAATGAGTGTCCAAGAGGAAAAACGGGGCTTGGCAAAGGCTGCACTCATCTGGTTGGCGACACTGAAGGCAGTGTTGGTCACACCCTAATAGTCATAGATGTAAAAGAGTTCAGGTCAACACTGCTTTTGGCTATTTCCTGCGCTGTGCTGTAACGTGACTATAGCGTGTGTGTGTGTTGCAGGGCAGTGAGAGATCTGAAGCTAGAGCATGCCTTCTGAATGCAAGATGTGCACCAATTGGAGACAAGCAGGGGAACATTTTGGCAGCAGGGATTAGAAGTAATGGTCAAGAACTCACTCTGACATGTGTCTGATTCCCTGTAGAAAGCTGCCGGGCACTGTTCCACACAAGCTCCTTCGTGGAGAACGTAGCCCTCCATACACTGCAGGCAGTCAGTCCTCCGGGGCCCTTTACAAGCATTACAGCTCCAGTCACACTCTGGAAGAAAAAACAAGTCAATGCAGGGCAGCCCCTGCTGGGGTGCTCACCCAGCCTACAAGCTATGGGAATATAAGCCCTAGGAGCAAAGAGCATGTTAAAAAACTGCTAAGGAGTTTAAAAAAACAAGACAAAAAAGAAGACGAAAAGCAAGCATGATTTGTACCACCTGACTTACAGCAACTCAAGATATGGGTGAGTTTTCTTCCCCTCTTGGACCTAAGATGTTGTAACTATGTCAGATTTGAGCAGGCTTGGCTCTCGATCAGCTTTCAGGCCTGCTAAGGCTGGCACAGTTTTGTTGCTGGTAACTCCTGATTTTATCCCCTAAGTAGCAACACTTCCATCCTGCCAACATTGAGCTTGCTGCTCATTAGCAATTATCCACCCTACTTCATCAATCTCATGCTTTCAAATTACTCTGACCAAAAGAAAATGGAATCCTTGTCTCTCACAGTCCAAATTTACCTCTGGCTGAAAGCCACTGGATCCATCTGGGGTTAGATCTGCTTTCACTATCTCCCGTCCAGTCTTGAGCCTAGCCCCAACGACACACATGTGCCTGAGGAGTTTTCAAGCTGCCAACACTACTGTTTGTTTCTTGGTAGCACTTAGAGGGTCTCTATCAGCAATTACACTCAAAAACACTTGGCTGATGAGACAGACAAATGGGCAAGAACCAGAGGTGGGGGAAACAAGCAATCACTGAGGGGAGCTGAACTGCTCTGGTCCATGCAACGCATCCAAGGCAAAGTCAGGACAAGAGTCCTTCCTCATTCCAACAGCCTGAACACCATACAATGTCACCTCTCAAAGAACTGCAATGTTAAGGGGACAGGCGTGATCCAGTTAAGCTAGGCTGAGGTACTGAGAGCGCCAGCTAATAACGAACACCAAACAACAAGCTGTTTGTATTTTATCCTGGTCTTAGTGGTGTCAGCTGCAATAAAGCCACGTTATCCTTGCTTATATCCATTATGGAACACTCTCCTTGGGAGTTCTGGAAATCTTTTGAGTCGTGTGCCTTTTAAACCACTCCAAACTACTGTTTCCACAGTCACCTAGTGATGCAGTATAAGAAGACTTGAGAGAAGCAGGGAAGTACACAAGGCCCTATAAGCACTCTAAAAAAGATTTGGGCTGGTAAGCTCACTCATTATTCCGCTGACCCATGACTAAATGAATTGCTGGACCTGACCCTTGACAAGTTTGCTGGCTCGCTTACTAAATCATTTAGAAGGATTTGCAATAATCTTGTTTCACTGAAAGGCTGAAGTATGTGACAGCAGCCTGCCAAAAAAGAGAAAAAACCCTGTAACAACCTTGCAGGAGGCCTGTCACTGAACAACTCCCCCATCGTACACACTGTCTAAAGCATCCTGCAATGCAACAAGTGCTTAGCCATGGCACCTTCAATTTCCTTTTGCTTTTTGCTTTAAACCAGCAATGTGGTTTTCACCTTTGCAGGTCCTGCTGGAAAAATCCAGGTAATACTGCTGAGCACAGCTCTCATACTGGCATTCTCCAAACAACAGGACCTTAGCTGGATCTCTGCAAGACGTACAGCTGGCAGCTGATTCACAGCTCAGGCACTGGCTGTTGCAAGCTGTGGAAAGGAAAAGACAAAGAAAATAGCTGTAATTACTGATGCACCAGACAACTGCATGAGTAAAAATGGTATTATCCCATAGCTTTGCTTCTCCTCTTGTCCCCTTTGAGACACATCTGCAGAGACTTCAGAGATTTTGCTCCTTGCATTCTTTTTACAGCCTCCAAAATGTAAAAAGTCTTCTACCACCCAGAATAGACTGCTCTTTCTCCTCACACAGGTTGGGGTAGAACACTGACCTTGAATCCAAATTCCCAAATCTTTTGCTGTCTCTGTTTTCCTCCTTTTCTTTAAGCAACCTGTCTTTCTTATGATTCCAGACTTAACTCATGAGTGCACAAATTTGGAGACCACAGTGGACTGCTGCCATCTGGTTAGCAAACCTTGCTGGGGCCAAGGGGCCATTGAACTCCATTTAAAGTTTCCACCATTTTATTTGCACACAGTGTGAAATTCTGGAGCTGTAGGGAGCAAATAAGGCCACCAGGAAAAAATAAATCTGGGATTTACTGAATCTAGGATCAAAGTCCAGAAGTTAAAACTATTTCAACTCACCTCTTTGATGTCCAGGGTCTAAATTTCTCAGGAGGCTGTAGTTACAGCCAAGTGTACTCAGTGCTGATGTCAGAGTTCTTGGCTAATTCTATGCAGAGGATTTAATAGCAATCTGCTATGGAAGACCAAAAAATGCTTCCTGACCCTTTGCCTGTGCACTGGAAAGCTTGCTCTGATTCTGGTGAGGCAAAACTTGATAAAAATAACAGGCAGAAAACTTGTGGAGGTTCATGTCTGCTTTATGTGAACAACTCTAACTGCCCTGCTAGCAAGTACAGGGATGGCATATGCGAAAGGGACTGCGAAAATGTTTAAGGATTAAAGCACAGCCAGCCATTTTTAATGGAAAAAAATCCCAACCAAAACCTCTCGCAGTATTTAGCACAAATACAGTTCAGGTGTGAAATACTGGCATATCACTTGTAATAACATGATATGTTAATTATGGAATGCTCACTTAGTGGCATGCTAATTCGAGACAGTGTTTTATAACCACAAAAAACCTCACATTACTGAAGTCAACGTGAAAATACCCATGTTGCTCTCATTGAAGTGAGAACTCAGCATCCTTCAAGAGAGTTATTTGGTTGAGCTCATCTAAAGAGACCCACTGAAGGTCTGTATTTTACTGAGGTACAAATGATTTCTAACAAAATGTTTTCCTAAAGAATCAAGTAGCCGGTTTTAGGTGCTCTAGTGCCAGTCTGATTTCAGCATGGAAAAATTACTAGTTTTAAATGCTATGAAAAGCCAATTATTAAAAGCATTTAAAAAGTAATACATTCCACATGAGGTCTATATCTATAGAAATCAGGTTTCCCACAGATGCACGCCAGAACAGTAATCAAAGACTGTATTTGAAGGCAATCCTATCTGCTTGTTTTATCAGCATGACTCTGTATCTGCATTTTTAAACCCATGAAAAACCTGTTAAGCTCTGCCCTGTTCCTCAGCTCTGAATGTCACTGAGTTTAAAAATATCTCTGAGAGTCCATGCATGCACTCAGCAACTCTCTGAGCTTCATTCCAAACTCAAGTTCCTCAAAAGTGCAATGTGACTAAAATAAACGTTGATGAGAGACCAAATTTTCTCAGCCTAACAGCCAGCCTCCGTTTATTCAATTTTCATTACCTCTAAGTGGTAAGTCTTCTGGCAGCCTGGGACAGTTTATATCTACATGGCTTATCAGCAGCACTTCACTTGAAAAGGCACGAGTGACACTTGGAATGACAAAAATCCAATGCGCCAACAGACTCTGCCTTGAGCCTCCTGCTACAAGGATTACATACACTTCCTCAAAAGCCATTTGCAATAAGGAGATTAGAGCAGTTGAATTTGCTTGCAAAAGTCTATTTGCATTTGAGCTACTGAACCAAATTCAGGAAGAGTACAGTCCGTGGGAACATACCAACTCTACCATGATGTCTCGAGGGAGAAGCTATCAAATAGGTATGATTTCATTAGAAAGGGACACTTTAATTATGAAGGGAGGTATCCTGGTGTCTTTAGCAACAAGAGAATTCATACTGGAGGAAAGAACTGTTAATATCTTGTAGAGCCCGCAGGAAACCAGCCAAGACAATGAGAATCCCATGATTCCTTTCTTTTTATTCATCTTTTTATTACTTTCCTTTTTCTATAATTACTGAACAGCTTTTTTTTTTCTGTCAGTGGAAGAATGGTACAAAGTCTTCTCCCTATTTCCTTGCAGTTATGCAAGGTGTCTCCATTTCTGCTGATAAAGTGGAAGTAATAGTTTCAGAAGAATCATATATTTCAACAAAAGGCAGGCAAAGCTGACAACTGCATCGTCTTCCTCCTACAGGACCTCATCAGTAAAGAAATTGCTTCTAGATAGGATGACACTGTTGCCTATAGTTAGTGCAACAGAGTTATTTTATCATAAATCAGGTTAATTTAAATCAGGGTAATGCAGGACTTAAAACATCTGAGTGTTAAGGTTCAGCAACCAAACCACTTAAGTACACTCTCATTTTTAGGTGTGCATACTAGAATGGGTCAATTCAAGCAGAGCTTTCTCATGTTGATGTCTCTGGGCCACATAGTTTTGCATTTTGGAACACTGAGCCAAATAATTATGTAAGGTGTAACGCAGCTTACGTCAGGGCTGGAGCAAACATAGAACAGTTAAGAAAATGAGATGCCCTGCGAGATTCACAAGGGATAGTGAGAGTAGGAGAAAGCATTACTGGACTTAACACCGGATCGACTGCATCAGTTCTTTGGGAGGTAAAAACACCACGGCTCACATCGGTTGGGGCTGTGCCTACCAAACTGTACCTTGTTTCTACTAGAGGTTTGCGGGAAAATGCCACATAAATTCTACGGTCTTACTACAGCTTCTGTGGCAGGTACCGGCAGGTACTACAGTGGAAGAGGGGGTTTGCCTCAGTAAGAATTGATTAAAACTGGTCAGAACCTCCAAGGTTTTCACAAAGCTCAGAATAAACCTGTACTTTTGTTCACTTCTCTCTGTGTACCACCTTGACAACTTAACAAGGAAGCCTACACAAACTCTCACACAGATTTTTACTATAAAACAAACTGCAACTGTGTTCACATTGAAACCACACTGAAGGCTCTGTTTCTAAGGTAGTTAATCACCTCTGTCAACTCACATCGGAGTTTTCGGCACTTGAAATCTTTCTTTTCCGGGCAAGAGGAAGGTACAAGAAAAGACATGTCGGTGAACACATTGTGGGAAGGAGAAATGGTTTGGAGAGAGACACTCACGTTTGCAGCTTTGCCTGTCATCCCTGTAGTATCCCGGGGAGCAGACTGGAACGCACATGCTGGTGTGGGAGAGAACTAGGCTGGTGTTGCAGGAAGAGCAGGAGAAAGGTCCCACGCCAGTGCAGGTTTTACATGAGGGGTGACACCCTGCGGAGACAGCAAGAACAAGTGTGGCTTTTCAAGGAAAAGCAGATCTTTGAGTAAGTCTCACAAGGTTCAGCAGAAACTCTCAGAGACAGAGAATGGTGACACTGAGCACCAAAAGTTCCTACCAAGTCTGAGCCCTTACTGCTGCAGAGTGATGGGGAGCTGAAACAGAGCCAGCCCAGCCTGTATCAGGTGGATTAAAGACACCTAACATTTCACTTGCCTTTTCAATATCCCTCAACACTTGGATGCTGTTTTTGCATACTGATTGATACCATCAAGGATGCCACCATTCTGCACGGTTAGCACCCGGTACCCCTGTGTGCATCATTCCACCTGTTATACCAAAGTTACAGCTCTTGTTTTACTGCCCAGACACTCAGTCCTATAAGATCCTTTTGCAGTTCTTCAGAACCAGCGATCTCACTGACTGATATGAGTAAGGAAGTCACTATTTATTTTTTTCTTTCCCTGCATTTTTTAAGAGATACTTTTATGCCACCCCTCTTGGGTTCCCCCCCCTCCCATTTCCTTTCCATTCCTTTGTCTCCCACTTCAGGTGCTGCTTAATCTGATTTAAGAAATTTAAAATACAACAGTGGATGAGGCCAATGTATCCTGGTACTTTTTCCAAAGGGGGTACACACTCACAAAATTATTAGCGTGTTTTAGTTGCTGATAGGCCTTTATCTAAAGATAGATACTGTCATCATACCTATCAGACCAAATTAATTATGAGTGAAAGTGGGCAAAGAAATCAGAGAAGTAACTGCATTAGGCTGTGCTGGAGATCTTCAAAGCGCACCAAATGTAATATGAGCTTTGACGCAGTCTGAATAATGCAAAACCTATTTTATATGAAACCTTTATACCAAAGGGAAGAAATGTTATCCTTAGGCTTAAATTTCCAGGAAGGCAAAATCTCCTTCTCAAGAGGTCTCTCCACTTAAATGACACGTACGCCTCCGAGATTTCCTTTGTCAAAAATAGGTAAATAAACACAGCTTGTATAGTGCTTGAGAGAAGCTTGGAAATCACAGATTCACATAATTATAGGGGTTGGAAGGGACCTCCAGAGATCACTGAGTTCAACCCTCCTGCCAAAGCAGGTTCTCTAGAGCAGGTCACACAGGTTGGTGTCCAGACGGGTCTTGAATGTCTCCAGAGAAGGAGACTCCACAACCCCACTGGGCAGCCTGTTCAGTGCTCCATCACCCTCGCCATGAAGAAGTTCCTTCTCACATCAGTGCAGAACCTCCTGTGGTCCAACTTGTGACCACTGTCCCTTGTCCTGTCCCCACAGACCACTGAGAAGAGGTTGGCCCTCTCCCTTTGTCTCCCACACTACAGATATTTAAAAACATTGATCATGTCCCCTCTCAGTCTTCTCTTCTCAAGGCTGAACAGCCCCAGCTCACTCAGCCTTTCTTTACTGGGGAGATGCTCCAGGCCCTTAATCATCCTTGTGGCCTCCACTGGACTCTCTCCAGAAGATCCACGTCTTTTTTGTACCGGGAAAGCCATTGGCCATTTGTTAGCCATTGGCTCTTACACTGGATTAGGAAATGCCATTTCCTGCAAAAGGAGCATCTACACCTTAATTCTAATGTGCAGAATTTCTTGTATTCATTTCTTCCTCTTAAAATAAATCACAATACCCTTTGCTCAGTGAGAGATGCATTGGGCTTTAACATGCCTCTGTTGGCTACCTAACAAGAAAAGCAAACTATTTCTTTCTTAGAGTCCAAGAAATGCAAAACAGCTCAGACAATGATCAGAATATGAAACTGCATCAACAACAAAAACTGGAGGAGGTCCAGGGACAGGTGAAGGCACAGAAGGCTCGAGAATAAAGCGTGTTATCAGTGCAGCTTCACACATGCTGCTGGAGTGCTGCATCTATCATGCCCAGTTGAAAAGGCTGAATGAAACTGACTTTCTGTTTCAGAAGCAGCTAGGAATGATCACTTTTTGTACCATCACTGTAGCAAGACAAGTCTCAGTGACCTTAGCTGGGATGCTGTTCCATCTCTGGTTGCAAACTTCCCAACAAGTTGATCCCAGCTGGAATTCTGCCTTCTCAGAGCAGAGAAGTTGCATGGCCCTACAAAGCAGATATCCAGAAAGCATTTTCAAGTGTAAGCACCCCAGAACCGTGCTGATACCACACAAGTGGGACACCTGGTCATGGGCATATGAAAAGCCTCTGAAGTTGTTCCTTCTTGTGCTTAAGCTCTTCTTTTCCTTAGAGTGATCTCAAGGTAACTATCCTGCACAGAACCTACCATATTGTCATCCTATTCTCCATGCCACCACCTTTGAGAGATGGGATTTAGCAGAGAAAGCAAAATGCACTTTCACCTGCTCATTACAAGGCATGAACTGTGTTGTAAAGCAGGCTAGGTCCCAGTAGCCTCAGCATGTGCTCAGGACAGTAGGGCACTGTCTGTCACAAAGAACTCACAGTCTGAAAGCAAACACAGATTATGGGGAGCAAGGAGAGAATGCTCCCAGCCAGCTGGCTGGGTTAATAGCCAGGAAGGAGACATCTAGCTCCCAATGCAGTGTCCCACCAGCTGGACAAAGCTTCTCAGCTAAATAAGAACCATTTCACGGAATGCCTTGCAATCGATCCAGGCAGTTCCCTGCAACTATTTGAAACAACTGTAGGGAGTACTCACTTTTGCAAGCACCATCCTCCACAAAGTATCCCGCTGGACAGTCAGGAACACAGTGATCCCCCAGGAGCAAGTAACGGGCGTTCTGGCACTTCAGGCAGATGCTGCCAGTGTCCCACAGGTTGGCCACGCACTGACGGCACAGAGGGTGGCAGTCTGAAGGAAGCAGGGAATAACAGACACTGTAATCACAGATAAATGAAACAGAAACACTAAGGGCAAACATACTGCTGAGGACTCAAGGAAGACATTAGGGAATAGAATTTTTGGAGCCCCTTCCTGCTATCTGGTGCACAAGGGCTAGGATCAGGTGCACCTGCACTTCCTGATGTCTGCAAGAGCCAAGACCAGAAATGACCACATTCAAGGAGCACTCTTTTCCTCTTGCCCTCTGTCCCTGTCTTGTGCTCATCCTAAGCACCATGCTTTCGCTTTTACCTCAGCAACCACATTCATGTTCTTTTCAATCCTTCAGTCCAAAGCTCTTCACTTTCCCCAAACTTTTCTCTGATTTTAGGTGCTCCTACCTGCAGGCTTATCTTTAGCAAAATATGCTGGCAGCTGTAGGCATTCACCTCCCTCTGCTCCCACTGTTGAAAAACGAGGAGCAAACCTGTACAGATGTACAACCTTCTCTCAAAATTCCTGCTGTTCAGATTTTCCCACACAAATGAGCTATCCATACCCTGAAGAGGCCACTGCAGAGCCCAGAGCCAAGCCAAGAGCAGTGTTTAGAGCTGAGAGTGCCTCAAAACCTTTTCCTTTTCTCATTTTTCCCTGGCAGCACACAAGCTTGTGTCTCCTGACCTTTGCCTGAACTTAGGTGCTTCAAAAGGTTTTACAACAAGCCTTTTGTATGCACAACAGTACACTGTAAGGCAACCTGGAAGCCAAATTAGTCCTCATTATGGTAATTCAGAAAATTATAAAGGAAATGGCGACTGTCTTGAAAGAAATGTAATAATGAGGCTTAATCTGAGCACCTGCCAGAAATCTTGTCAGATTTCTATGGAAGGTTCAACTTTCTGTCTTTTGTCTCTTGTGACAGCATTACTACAGATTGTCGGGCAATCTAATTTTACAAGCTGAAGACAGGCTCACATCGGAGTCAGAGGGAATTCTGCATCCATACCGTCAAGAATGTAATAGCAACTGGAGTCTAACTCAGGCCTGACTTCTCCTGCATGTTACATGCAGGTGACTCCTACCAAACACGGGTGGAAAAGCACAGACTCAGCTCAGTGCCAAATTACACAACCTCCTTAGGAGGGTTACAGCTTACGGAGGTTAGCTTACTGCAGCTTCTGACTGCACCTGAGAACAACTCTATAATCAAAGCATCATCCCATAAATCTTCACAGCTAAAGATCCTAAATCTGTGCTGACAGCAGACTGGAAAGACTTGTCATCTATCTGTGGCCACACTGTAGCCAAAAAAGGATCACATGCAGCTCACTGTAGAAAGCAAGGACTCAGAAAACGTAGTCTGTCTAAATAACCAGTACCTACTGTAAATAACTGGACTTTCTCAAACTAACGTTAAAAAAGCTAATTATCTACCAAATCAGGTGGTGTTGCACTACAGTTTTCTTTTTGCAGTCTCCATGCTTGCCCCTGTGTATCAAAAGAGCTCTTTTTCTCAACTACTGTTGCAGGATAAACCAGCTCCATCACTCTCTTGTTCTTTTGTAAGCTTGAAGATCAAAGAGCACACAAGACCAAAGAAAAAAAAAAAAACAGGAACTGAGGCTCATGGTGAATTTGAGGGACATTGGGGAACTAGCGGAGGAGTAAAGGAAGAACCAAAGTGCTTTGTTTTGGAAAATATTATTTAAATTTTTCACAGCAGGCTCCCTTTGAAGCAAGGGAGAAGCAGACTGTTTTCTTTATGCTTCTCAGTAACAGTGCCCAGCGGTGTTTGCTTCCCAAGTCTGCCTTCTGCTTGTCAATCCTCACTCCAGCCCAGCTAGCAGGCAAGTTACTGCCTGTGGGCTTTGGATTGTCTGAGGCTCCACTTCCCATGTCTGTTGCAGGACAGCACAACACATTTAGTTAATTCCCTTAGACTCCTTCCAGCTGGATTTTTCAGGGCAGCATGTCACCACCTTGCTCGCAGTCCCAACACTTCTCTACTCATCTTTTTGAGACTACTGGCTTGCCTCCCACCATCCAAACAAAACTTTTTCCTTTTTCCTCCTACCCTTTCACAGCTGGCTCTAATTTCATCCCTGTCAATTCACCTCCATGCAAAAAAATAAACCCCAAACCAACCCCCACCTTGCCTATTGCTGATGTTCCTTTGAAGCAACTTCCACTGTAAAGTATAATGTAATTGCTTAGATTTCCATTGCCAGAGTTACTTTACTTTCACACCCTCTTTAGTTTTCTCTTAGCAAGTAAAGAAACCAAAGAAAACAGTGCCCTTCCTACATGGAAAGCACCTATTATATGCTGCTGCCTTGTCTGTCAAGATAGAGAAGGCTGTTTGGGGAGACAAAATTATCTCGGAAGTGTTTGTGAGTGCTCATAAAGGAAACCAGAGGCTTCTACCTCTAGGTTTCACCATTTGCCAAGCAATCAACCACTTGTGATGTTTAAATACACCTCCCCTCCTAAGGGCTCTTTAGAAAAAAAATTTCCTGATGCAAGTTTTGTACTACACTCTAAAAGGTAAGGTATGAGGTTTACAACAGAGGGTACTTAAAACTGTGCAATTTACAGGCGTGTCGGCGGGCAAAAGTTCTCTAGCACCTTTCAGTACATCCAGAGAGAAAACAGGTATGGCTGATTCAGAAGGACACCTACCACTGACCAGGATTTTTTGTTTGATTTGATTGTTAGAGGGGGTTTTTACCCCTCTCTTTTCAAAGGCCTAAAAGGGAATTTGTCACACTGAGAAGCAAGTGGCAAAGCACAACCACTTTTGCAGAGATCTACATGCATCCTCTGAAAAGGGTGGGAGCTTCTCCAGCTTTTCCAGGCAGCCTAAGGTGGAATCCAGCTGGATGATGCCTGGTACAAATGAGCCCAGAAAAAAACAGGGAAACATCAACTTTCCTCTTCTGTCAGCTCAGCTGTTAATAATTGTAGGAGGCTGTATGCCTGTGACTCAGTGGAGTAAAGCTCCCAGTTTCCCTCCTGCTCTGCTCAGAACTCCAGCTCTTTGTGATGATATCAATGTTTCTCTAAGAGTACGGCAACAGCTCATTAATTTTACAAGGAGCTGAGTGTATTTCTTGTTGTCAGAGTGTCCCTTCTGGAATTTTAAGAGCAAGGCAGAAAGGCTTGTTACAGGCATCCTCCTGAGAGATCTCTCCTGGTTTGTCTTTGAACATCTTCACAACTGCACACAGGCTAAGAGCACAAGGGCCTGAGCAGCTGAACACAGGGATTGGGAGTTGCAGCTGGAAGTTAAGATAGGATCTTGGGGATAATGCATCAGTGGGTGTTTTGATTTTCATTTCACCCCAGCTGCCCTTGCTAATAACTCTGGTTGGTAGCCCTTTGTGGCTTTTTATACCTCAGCTGAGCATCCAGCAGAACTTGGATGCTGAGCTCCCTTCTTCATCCCCTGCACAGTTCCTCTGCATTTTTCTAATTGCCCTTCTACCGAGTCAGGAAAAAAAAAAAAATCAATGAGGCAGCCTCAAGACAGGTGTATGATTTATTCAAATCAGAAAAGTAAGAGGTGGACAGCGGTTTTAGCAATGGTGTCATTTTTTAAGAGTAATGTCAGCAATGTTTCCTGAAGCTGAAGTTTCTTGGAGAAGAGGGAGAGAGAAATCAAAGAGTGTTTTCAAACTGGGAAAACATAAAACACAGAAGAGCTGAGACCCAACAGGAGGCTGCTAAAGCCAAACTCACATTTCCATACACCTTTGCTATATATAAAACTCATAAATTGAGCATTCTCAAGGAAGACTGACACAAATTTAGTGTGCCCAAACCAGAGCTTGGAAACTCATCGGTCTTTTGAAATTTGAGGCTATTCTGTCTGTCTTCTGCTTCCATCTGAAATGCTTATTTGATGAACTGCTGAAAACAATGGCTTTCCCCCCACTCCCTATTAACAAGGCAAATGTCCCAATCCTCATTCAGGTAACACGTACAATAACAACATTAATTTGCAGGAATGGTTTCAAGTGGCACTTAATTATCTGCATCCCGTGTGAATGATTGTCCCCTGCAGGTCCATAAAGTATGACAGACTGGCTATAATGCACAGCAGTCCCTATAAGTCGTAATATAGTTCTACCCGGAGGGTCGGGAATTGGAGATAAATGGGAGTTTAATGGTAAAAAAATATTGCTTCGGGAAGCAAAGGAAAAAGCATTGTTACATTCTGATGCAAATCATATATTATGTAAGTGCCAGGGGTTTTAATGTTCTCTTTTATGGGACAGCTGCTCTTTAACTGGTAATTAATAACTTGCAAGGGCAAATTCAGCATTTCAATCAGTGCTGAATGAGAAGAATGAGTGAAATTTAACAACCTGGATGTGTGTCTTCATCTCCAGAAGAACTGGCAACACACATCATTTGCTTAAACATCAGACATAAATTTGGCACAAAGAGCAACACACTTCAGGCTGCAGATCTGAGACCAAAGCACAACTCTGGTTTTGTTTTTTTTAAGGCAACAAATAACCACGTTCCTCTACAAAGACTCTTAAAACTTCACTTAGACAAGGAAATATCGATGCATCTATGTGCAAGACCACGTGAACTTTATGGTTTCCTGTGTTTCAAGGAATATCTGGTCTGGCCGCTCCGAAGACGGACACAGCTGAATCACACAGCAACACCAAGGTGAGAGCTGGGAGGTGGAAAGGTTATCTATCTCCTTATGTACTTTGTACGTTGCACCTGGAAAGCCTTTTCATCTGTTCTGGGGGCACAGACCCTAACACTGCTGACACTCAGTGATGCCATACACTGTGAACCAAGCCTTGAAAACACATTTCTACTTTGAGACGTCTCAAACGGTGGACCATGTTCATGACCTTCAGGGATTGTTAGCTTGCAAGGAAAGGATCCATCACTGGACTGCAATTGCTCTGGGGCCCAGAAAGCCAGGCAAGGTTCTCTGCAGATGATTTATCACTGTCAGCGCAGCACAGTCGGAGGTCAAACGTTGCCTGAGTGAGACCACCACTTCCAATTTCTGCTCCTCATTACTGCCAGGTGCTGTGGCGTCTACCTGATCACCTAGGATTTGGGGAGCACGCTTAATGCTCCACAACACCTCGTCAAACTTACCTGTAAGAGCAGGTTGAAAGGGATAACTAAAGCACACAGCAGGCAGGGGAAGGATTCCTCACTTACAATAAACAGCACCAAGTTTTTCTTATGCAATTTGCGGCTGGAAGACCACATTTCCCCAAGCCCTTTGTCATAGGAAGCACAATGCAAAGTAATGGGAGCGTAAAGTGGAAGAAATAAAGTGCATACAGCTATGAGGTGACAGGACATTGTGACAGGTATCGTTGTAGCCCCTGAAAGTTTACAAGGCAGACAGCTCTTTACACTGAAATGCAAAATTATTTCCATATTACTTGACTGTACGAAACACCCTGATTCCCCAACCTGATTTCTTGTGCACCTAAGGAGCTGTACAATACTTTTAGGATATTTCTCCACTCATCAGCTACTTCCCCACCCTCCTCCCTCCCCATCCTGCCCTTTGTCAGCAAACAAAAAATAGCTGTTGTTTAAAAGGAAGATGAAGCAATAGTTCATAAAATTAATCTGGGGAAAGCAAAGAAACAAGTAATTCACAAAAACACCCACCTCACACAACACACAAATGTAAACAAACAGATGTCTCTGTGAAGGGGAATTATCTATATTAAATTGAGAACTATAGCCTCTTAATGGATATAAATGCATCTAATGCATTTTCCCCTTCCTTTGGATTCCTTACCTCATTTGGAACTTATAAGACTAGATGAAGCCTCACACACTGTATCTCTTTTTGATAAAGAAAAGACTTGATAAAGCTAAGAAATTGTTGGAACAGTTCCCAGGATATGTTTATATGTGTCTGTGTGACAGATTAAAAGCAATTTTTCTTTCTAAACAGATAAATGTAATCAGTGTCCTCTGATGATAGGTTAGTGCAGGCACCAAGCACCCACGAAGTCTAACCCCTACACCGAAATCCCATTACCTCCCAAAAATGCACACAGCAATGCCAGCTGCACCATAAACTGCTGCTGTGAGTCACAAATATTTCCTTAATTCACTTTACTGAACCCTGTGCACCTGAAACCGAAGCAGCTTTCCTGGCTTTCAAACCCCCAGGCTTGGCTCTACAGTAACAGGCTGCACGCTGCAAAGCCCAGACCAGAACGAGACCTAGACAAATGCTTGGCCTGGATTGGATTTCTTCACTCACTTCTTGGCTCAAGTTCACACCACAGAAAAATCACCATACTGTATGTCCCACGCCATTGCCTCCCACTTACCCACGCAATATCCCACCAGGTTGAGGTACTGCTCTTCCTTGCAGCTAGTCCTGCACTTTCCACTAGCTGGAGTGGCATGGGGATGGCAGGTTAAGCACTCCAATTCGGAAGGGCCGCGGCATGTCTTGCAGGATGGATGACAGGCTGGAGAAAAGAATCAACACTTGTTATGTTATGCTCTTGGTATAGCCCACTCTTCCCTCCCCAGAAAACCAGCCCTTGTAATCATCATTTGTTCCTACAAAATATATACAATAATAAATACGTAAAATTAACTAATAGCATCAATGACTGCAGAGTTGTGGTTTGGAAGGCCCATTTTGAATAAACACAATGAGAAATGTGCTGTCAATTTAAAAATGTGATTTGTTCTCTGCATTAATCATGGTATAGATCTATACAAAATATAAAATATAAAGAGGTTGGCTCTTTTATTCCTCCCTCCAGCATATGCCTGTGCACATAAGAAAGAGAGTGTTATACACAGGGGAGATAAATTAAACATTTTGAGATTGTCTGAACATCACAGTGGCATGAGTTTGATATTCACAAATCCAGGAATGATTTCTGCCCAAAGCCCTCTGAAACCTATAAAACCTGAATGCCACACTAGCTCATCAGCTATTCTGTCTGCCTAAAGCTCAACAAAAAGAATCCATTTTCTAGACACACCTATATTAAGTGAGCCTTACTGTTCAGAAGCTGCAGGAGATCTAAGCTGGCAGCATACAGAAAGCTGCCACTTGCCTGACACTGATTCCCCTCACCCCCCTAAAACATTAACATAAGCCTGCAACTGCATAATGCAGCACTCAGCAGGTAGCTCTAAGGTGGCAGCGCACAACCTCAGAATTGATGAATCTTTACAATGGCCTGCCAAATAAATGTATTTATAGAGTCGTTCCTTGGGTGAATAAATTGAATAAATAGAGCAATGGACTTTAGAAGAGGCTTCTATCTCTAAACTTGAGGCCTCCTAGGGAAGAGAACAGCAAATTTCTCCCACTGCAGAACTAATGCAGAACTGATACACAGGTGCCTGACCCAATGAATCTGTTCGGAAAGCGCAGACAACTTTCAGCTGAACAGAAAGGGACCAATCAGATTTCAAATGCCTGCATTTCTTCACCCACTGTCCTGAGCATCTCACAATGCACGGTGCACCCCACAGGCCAGCATTTTCTACAAGTGGCAAACAGGATTTAATCGTTTGGATCACTCCGAAGGTCAAACAGGCTGAATGAAGGCCAATTGCTGATGGGTGGCCATGGCTGAGGCACAAATAAAACATGCTGTCCCCACTACCCATCAGGCATGTTTACAGAAGTAATGGCTTTTCCCGTGTATCTGTGGAATTCCTTCCTTCTAAACCCAGCCCTGCAGCCAGGAGTGGATTAAAAATGAAGCTAATTCATATGGACGATATGCTTATCTAGCCTAACAAAACCAGCTCATGCTTCAGCGCTGTCCAGGGAAGACCTCTCCTGCCCCAGTGCATTGGCTAACAATATTGTCCAAGCCTACTGAAATGAAACGCAAAATATCTTCAGGGAAACAGTCCAGAGGAGCAAAACTGATTATAATTTATGTGTACTACTCTCTCCCATTAAAAGGAGATTCCATTTCCTGCAATTGGGCTCTCCTAGTCTCCCCTGAAAGTATTTAAATAGCCTCATATAAATCTGACAGCATCTCTAATTACATTGAGGAGTACGTTACGAAACACGCGTGCAATGAAATTCAGCAGTATAAGCTGCAGGTGCCTGCACTCTGCACTCACAGTAGCAGTGATCTTTATGGCTAAACATCCCCTCTGGGCACTCAGGGAGGCATCTGCCTTCAAGCAGGACGTGGGAAGACAGACAAGCCGTACAGTCTCCAGACGTGTTCCCCATGCAGCCTGCACAGGAGGAGTGGCACTCTGCAGGGGAGGGGATAAACAAGAAGACAGAGAGAGACAAATGAGTTCAGATTATCTTGGTTGCTCCCATCCTGGAGCACAGCTAGACGGCTTGCTCCCCAGTGATTACAGGAAGGTGTTTCCTTTACAGGATCCTCCGCTTGTGAAAGGTAGAGAGGGCAGGAGTGCAAAGGCTGTATACCGCATTTCTGAAGGTAAGGAGCAACCAGAGATAGCTGCATATTTAATCTTTCTTTGCACCCACACAACTCATTACTGAAACAGGGCGCTAAGATGGACAATGCTGTGTAACCCCCTCTTCTCCCTGTGAGAGCTCTGGGGTTGTGCTTCACATTCTGAAATCACCTTTTCCACTATCACCCTATAGTTATTTCGGCAAGGATTTTCTATCCAGCATCACCGCACTGTTATCATCAACCATTCTGGAGCAGTAAGAGCAAATATACCCAGAGGTGGGCTGGCCACCTGGCTTTGCAGCTAGTGAAGTGAACACTCATTGCAAGGCTAACTCAACAAGAACAAAAAGGATGCAGTCGAAAAGTTAGACCTTCATTGGTATTGACTGTAAAACAAATCATCCTTAAAACAAAAAATCTGATAAATAAATATGTAAACTCATTAGTTAAAAACCTGGTGGTTATTAGAGCAGAGACTCAAGGCCACTGTGAGTCTCTGTTAAACACAGAGGCTTCCTGCCCTCCTGGGAGACAAGGCTGGAGAGAAGACATGAAATGAAACTACTTACACAAGTACACTAAGCTATCTGCCAGAGAGTTGGGGACAGAAGTCAGGGATCCTCATGACAAGTGCAATGTCTCTAGGACTATCTTTGTCTCAAGTGACTCCAATCATATCAGAGAGAATTTTTTTTACAGTTTTATCACAGAAATCTCAAGCATTAGAGAAATATGGAGATATTCCTGTGGTTTGGTGAGAAATTTGTGACCACACAAATAAAGCCCTGAAAACCAGCATTTTAACCTACTTGTGAGCATGTTTCTGTTCTTCCCAGATAAGGTAGGCATGGTACACAGCCATTGTGGGTCGCTTCTTCAAAAACGTGCTTCTACAAACTATGGAAGAGTATTTAACAGGGGCAGCTCCAAGTTGGAAATCTCAAATCTTCACCCCCTTCTGCAGTAATTCAGGCTACTGTTCTAATGCCATTACTATTATGGCAGAGCTAATAACATGTGGGGCTGTGCCAGCATTCTTGCCCAATGACATAATTCAACACTGTTGCCCAACTCTGCACAGCCTGTTTGTACAGGTTTGTTCGCCCATCTGAGGCAGTGGAGTATGGATTTCTTCACTCAGTTTCTATACCATAACCTGAACTGAGCCAAGAGAACTCATTACCTGCCAGGGAACAACCACTGTGGCAACTGGAGAGGCTCTACACTAATGCCTTCCGGAACCAACCCAAAGCCTGGAATGGACACCTTATGGTCTGTGGAGGTCACTGTTAAAGACAGAATCATTCCACCAAAACCAATGCCACTTCTACCTTTTTTAAGATCCCCTAAGGAAAAAAAGGAGCGTGTACAGACACTTCATCAGGTTGAGATGAAGAGATAAAATAAAAATTGATGGATTTTCAATTATGTTCACTTTTAGATTATTTTTTTTCTTTCACAGAAAGGAACAGCCATCAGTAACATTGTTGCTATTGTAATTACAATTACTTTATTTAAGCACTGTAGAGACACTGTCTCTAAGATGGGTTTTTCCACACAGGGAAATCACTGCTGCATCAGAAGGTGTCATTTCTCTTAGGCTTAGGGTGGGCAGTGTTGGCACAAGACATTCAGTCTAACCTCTCAGCCTGCTTCCTTCTGCTCTACTTTCAAGATATCACAATGCTTTTGTTGTACAGACACCCACACCAGCTGCCACAAGCTCTGTACAGACAGACCGATCCATCCTTTGCTAAAATCCACAACAGTTTGCTCTCAAAGTGTTGGGAAACCACATATATCCCCAATGTACACCACATTAGCCTCTTTTCCAAACCCTAGCCTTCATGGAAAGGCTTTCTACTTGGTATTTCAAAAGCGGTGATGGCACGTGTGCTGCAGCGCATGTATCAGAAGAGCTTCCTCAAAAGCAAAGACTGCTGTGGGATGACCTGACCTGCTCCAAGGGCTAATAAGAAGACAGCTCAGTCTTTTCTGAGAGGATTTAAGGATTGATCCTGCTTCAAAATAAGTCAGTGGTAAAAACCACATTCTCGACTTCAATGAAAAGTATTCAGTCAGACCTGAACACAGTTGTTTTTAAAATGTACTGGAAATCTTTAGTGACAAACTATATGCAGAGTATATTTTCCATCAAAAGTACTAGCATATGTTATTCTGAGTGTTACTGAGTTTAAACATTCACGAGTGTCACACAGCAAACACAGGAGCTCAAGGCATGCAAGAATCAAACAGCATACAAGATCACCCTGAGCACCTAAAATCCAGTGCAGCCCCAGGCTGAAGGCTTTGAATGACCATTCCCATCCTCTACTCACGTTTGCAGGCTCCTGTGCTGTTTGCATAGAAATGAGCTGGGCAGTGAGAGAGGCAAAGGCCGTGTTCAGCTCCGTCTGTGGGCTGCAGTATGTCCTCTGGCGCCCTGCACTGCAGGCAACGAGAAGCCCCTGGGCCAATGCATGTACGGCAGGATTGGTGGCAACCTGGACAAGAGAGCCACAGCTCTGAGAACAGCTTTCTCAAAGAGAAGGACAAGGCCCAACAAATCTAGTCATAAAAGTGAGAAAGAAAGGGGAGAAAACACTGGTTTGGACCCTCTTGCTCATCCATCTTTCCATTTTTTTGTTGCTGTTGTAGACAGTCTGATACCCAAAAAGCTGGCCAAGAGCATATGCTTTGCAGCAGCTCACAATTTAAGAAATCTGTTTCATAAACAGATGAGGTGTTTTCTACAATGGAACAGAGATTTAGGAAGATACTTTGACATCTCCCCCCCACCCCCAAATTGCAGCTCTTTTCTTGAATAGAGTTGATGAACAAGTAACGTTGGGAAAAAATCTGCAGTATTGTGTCACAGGCAGTGGATTTACTTTTAATTTCTGGAACTGCAATGGTGAACACAATCTCACAAGGAGAGATAGCAAGAAATGACAGTCTGAAGGGCTCATAGGAAACATAAATTCATCTTCTGAATTTTCAGGTTTTTCATTGCTGCAAAAATGAGCTCAGCCTTAGCAAATCCACTAGGTGTGTGCAGAATTTCATCCACGCTTTAACTCATGTCAAGAAAAACTTGGAAGCAGTGTACCTTTATTTCAATGGAATAGAGGAAAAAATGGTCCCCAAGATCACTAAACCCCTGAGGGTTCAAGCACAAAAAAGGATTTGAGAAAATTTGCCTTTTCTCAGAGCAGAAAACAATCAGCAGGCAAACACAGGAATTGCTCACTGACCAGTTCAGCACAGAGTAAAGGATCAGCATTGTAGCTGGGTACTCCAAGCATGGCCTGACAAAAGCAAATACAGCACACTGGTTTATGGCAGATGGGGAATTTGCTCAAAGTACAAGGCTTACCCCTGCAGACGTTGTGATCCTGGTAAAAACCCTCCCCACAGTCCTGCAGGCATTGGCCCCGGTGCAATGCCAAAGGGAAGGAACAGGAGGTGCAGTGCGTGGCCAGAGGTCCCTCACATGTGGAGCATGAAGCATGACAATCTGATAAAGAAACAGAGCACACAGAACTAAAATATCTATTTTTTTTCCTCCTTGTGAGTGGTGTTGCTGACTAAAGCCTCCTGCAGCCAACAAGGAAAAGTCCCAGCTGGCATGATATTCAGCTACCCAAACTAATGAGAGCAGAAGTGTGCATGTATTAATGTATTACTTACAGCAATAACTCTCACACAGCGTTCTGAGTATGTATCTCAGCATCTCTTAATATGCTTCACAAGGCAAAGGGGTTTATTTAAAACTGTCTATCACAAGTGAACCAAAGAAAACAGAAAAATATAACCAAATTCTCCATTCCCACTTGCACTTCTGTGCTCTTAACATTCCTCCCCACAGGTAAACATCTGGGGAAAAGTTGACAACATGTGGAGCGTGCCTAGAGAGCCTTCACAAAGGTTTTGCAAATATGGCTCTTACCTCTGCATCTTCTGTTGGTACTTGGGAAATGTCCATCTGGGCATTCTGAAATGCACTTCCCATCGTGTAACAACTTATCTGAAGCACAGGTCAAACACCTGGCCTGGTCTGCATAGCACATTTCACAGAACTGGTCACAAGCTGCCGAAGAGGATGGCACATTAATGAAACCCACTCATTAAGAAATGAACCACAGAGCCACCTGCCTGACAGAACAAAGCAAGCCAAATCACCCCTTCTTCTTTCTTTGTCAGCAAGGCATCTTTAAGCATTCCTCACCAGCACAAGGAACCTTTTGCGCTTCCCTGGAATAAGAAGTGACATTCACAGAGGTAGACGTGTGAGTGCAGACAGGTGTTCACTGGCGTGTATCTTGTCTAGGACTCTAAGTACATACTCCAGAAATGGGTCTACAGCAGCACTCCCTCCACTCCACACAACCCCCTCCAGCTAACATGGTATGTTTTTCCCATTCACCAATGGCCTGAGGACAGCGAGCACTATTCCAAACAAGTATGAAAAGCATCTCCTATATCTTTAGTATTTTTGCACAACAAGCATCAGTTATCAGGCTGTTCGGAAGGTAAAAGGTGGAGGAAAAGTTGACTAAAAAACTGATATTTTTCCCCTTCTCCTTTTCTCAAAGCGTGAAAATGTGTCTAAACCAAAGCATTATAATGTTTCTTATCAATTCCCGTGGCCTATATTCTCCCAGACGGTCAGTTCTGAAGTTAAATAGCCTATTGTCTAAGAGTGCTATGAAACTCAGTAGCTCCACTGCTGCTCTATGTTCAGAAGGGCCAAGCATTTTGCTTAACCAGCTTTTGGTTCTTTTCACCAGTCAGACGTCCTCTCACTAAGAGCTTACAGCTCTCCAGTTGGCATGAAAACATGGATAGAAGATGAAAGGCCTGGAGGTTGAGAGAAGCAGCTATGCAGTTTTGAGAAATCACTGTGAATAAATCTCAACATTATGGCCAAGGTGCATCCAAGTTAAATTTCCTTTTGTGCTTGAACAATTTTTAGCTACAGAGGGAAGATTTCAAGCCTGCACACTTAAAAACACGGGTGAGTAAAATTTACTGGTATGGACATCAACCAAACTGAACCTGTTAAAAGCACAATTCATCCAGAACTGGCCAAAACAGGAACAATTTTGTCAACGTGCTCCGGGTTTTAAGGCCTCTCTGGCTAGCAGCAGCACAGACAGACATACAGGAAGACAGACAACCCCTGCATCATTTGTACTGACTCTGCCTGACAGTCCTTCAAAGCAGATGGAGGTAGCTGCCAGCAGAAACCCAGACTTGACCTGAATGGTTGTGGCAAATTTTAAATTCTTTCTTTCTTTAGGACCCATTTTTTCCCACCCCACATTCTATGCTTGACTTAGATCTTTTAATTCCCTCCAGCCACCTCTTCTTTTCTCAGTAAACCTTCCAAGCTCCCAAGTCTCATCTGTTGTTCAGGTATTAGTTACTGTGATCCTGAATTATAACCAAATTTCCAGAAACCTGCTGGCAACGGACATTTTTCTTTCTGCAGAAAAATGGATTTGTCAAGCCCTCAGAAACAACTCAGGCTTTCAAGCTGTTCAGTAAGGGAAAAAAAAAACCTTTAAAATTTTCAGCATCTGATTAGCTTAAATAAATTAATAGTCTTACAAATGAACAGCAGCTTTCCTCCTCCGATATTTATACACAAGGTGCATCTGGCTTCTGAGACATGAATAAAAGTACAGCTACTGCACAGCTAAATGAAATATTGATTCCTTTTCTTGCAGAGCATTTCTCAAACTTCTTGCAATCAGACAAGAAAATGGGTACTTACGACTGCAGATTCCGTCCTTTGTATAAAACCCCTGCCCGCAGCTGGCCATGCACAGCCCTGCTTTTAGCACATGTGATGCGTCTTTGCAGGACAAACAGTTGTTTTCAGCAGCACCCCAGCATGAAGAACAGGACTCATGACAAACTGCAGGAAAGATTAACAAACAGTCAACTTCCAATTATCTCTTCAAAATTAAAAGTTTGCAGTAATTCACTTTTTTTTTTTCGGTGTTGTTCCTGAAACTCATGGGAATTCACTGCTTCAGAAAAAGAAAGCAAACCCCTGCTGCTCAGTATCCTTCATCCAAGCTACCTCAGGGGAACAATTTATAGCTTCATTTTGTACTTGCAACATGACTTGCAGTATACATCAGAGCAATTGCTGTAGCTGTAATCAGACTAGGAGGAGTGTTGGTACCACTGCTAAGTCCTGGTGCTACAAGCACAAAGTGAAAAAGGGGAAGCGAGATCCCTTCACACACCACAAAAACTGGAGCTACAATCAGATCCTTGCAGCGACTACCGACACTAACCCAGCTCCATGTACAAACACAGAATGAGATGGCAGAGTTGCAATCAAGATCCTTCAAAATTAAAACCAAAGAAAGCCTATTACTAGAAACAACTGCCCTTCTGGGACTGTACCAGCGCTGAAGGAACTGACATCTGGCTGTTGGCTGACCTGGGCAGTGACACTGTCAGCACAAGAGAAGGTGCATTCCCTCACTAAGGCAAGATGCCAGCTACTCTTCTCTCTGGGTGAGGCACGTGTCGTGGCTGGGACACCGTAATGTTTGATATTCCTGAAATGCAGGCAGCATGAGTGTCCTCTCTGTGGCACCTAGGCACACACAGCTGGAACGAAGTGATCCTTGAGCATGATGACATCTTACAATTAAACTAATAACTGCAAGGAGATCAGTTCTGCCTTCCCAAACAGCTGTTGGACAAGCCATCTTATTTGAAACTGTCCAAGTTCAGCTGCGAGGGAAGTTCAGCCCACTGTAGTTACTGTTTATGGTATCTGTGGTGCAGACTTGGGTAAATCCTGCACTACCCAGGGCTTGCAGGAACTCTGAAAATTACAGTTCATTTAGCTATTAGATATTTATTTTTCTTGATTACACACAAATATGTTTCAAAGATGTTCTTACATTTACTATTTCACAACAGGACAGGTACATGCTTGTGCTCCCAGACCACAACAGGTGGGAGAAAACTGAACCGGCTGACATTCGCCCTATATCTAGAGATGTGTCTCAAGTTGCAGCCACCACAGTAAAACACATCTGCGAGTAGTCTCAGTGCAACACCAGAACCAGCAGACACGGCAGCAGCACATCCATGTAAAATTTACATACAGAATGGTGACAAAAGCAAACCCTTTCCTGCCAAAATAAAGCCCCTAAGTGTGAGACAATTCATCCCATCCCCAGTTACTGGTAAAAGTGTTTGCAGTCCAGATAGCCATAAGTAAGTTTACAGCAAACCAACGATTGCCACTACTCCCGTCTCACTTGTGTTTTGCAGGGTTTCTGTGCTGCTCCCATCTGCTTGAGGCCATAGCTGCTCTTGGGTTTGTTAATTAATGAGATGGAGCATCTATGTTTTTGTTTATGCATGAGGTACACTGCAGACCTAGGAAGGACACCCCATCTCAGTGGTTCTCACCACTCCCCAAGGCAGAGAAGAGTTATCACCTCCATCTCATACAGAGCAAACTGAAGCACAGATTTGTGATGTGACATTCATGGGTTAGAACAGGGAGTGTTTAGGGGCCAAGACATGGAACTTTGGAGTTTGTGCTCGGCACACAGTCCTTTGACATTCTAGGTGTTCCTTCTTCCTGCTTCAACCTTTGTTTAATTTCCCTTTTCTCATCTTCTTCGATTGCCTTTTAACTACCTGTTTGCTTTCCCCACCTTACTGCACCTTTGCCCACCACCACCTTATTCACAGATTGCCCTGTCTCTTCCAGTTCCTGGACACTCCTACATGAGGAATGTTCCATAAGGATGATGGGTGTCCCATACCTGAAAGTATCTTGCGCCAATTCCTACAGCAAGTGTTGTCACCACTATGCAAGCACACTTAATTGTGCCAAATCAGAACACAATGACAACCAAACATCCCATCCAGAGGTAAAGATTGTGGGCACTTTTCTGCTCCAGTCATTCTTTTCCCTTGTTGATAAAAGGATGGACCTCATTCCAGCTTGGATGATTCTCAGGGCATGTCTACACTTGACAGTTAACTGCAGAGTATGAGTTTACGATATAAATTCCTAAGCACTGAAATGTCCTCACTTCACCTTCCAGAAGTGTGTGATTTCTCCTCTCTGAGCTCCCTCCAATGCTCAGTATCTTTTTGGAAGAGTGGGCACCAGGACCTGGATCCTGGATCCTGCACAGTTTGAGCCTCTCGCTGTTGACCTGCATCAATATATGGAAACCTCTTAACATACCCAGTTATTTGCAATATTCCCACGTCCTCTCTGGAGATGCTGCTCCTTTCCAAGTGATGCTTTTCCTCTCTTGGCAGCCTGGTTCCTGCACTATTTTTCAACAGGCAGCCTTGCATACAGCTGTGTTAAAACCACACTTCTGATGAAAGCTAGGTCAGTTGGGCAAACGTGCTTTGGCTCCCACTGCCTACCATTCACTGCCTGCATTATATTGAGTGCTCCCAAGCACATCCACACCTCAGTCTCTTCTCTCAAGTGGCTAACTCCAGCTATCCCTCTGGTGTAGATCAAAGGAATGTCATCACCTCCTGTCAGTGCCACACATTTAGCTGGATATAAGTCCACCATAAACAATACCCAGGCTGGAATGGTCTTTGGCATGGCTGGAACCACATCCCAGGGTCTTCTCTGGGGATGGTGCCCAGCAGTACTGTCTCTCTGCCAGAGCCTGCACAAAGCCATTCTGCTGGGTTGTGTCACCACCATCACCCTCCTTGCAGCACAAAAAAAACCCCATCCTTCCCAGCTTGCCTTCTCTTCTGGCTCTGGCTCTCTTAAGCCTTTCTATGGATACAGGGCCAGAGGGCTCACTGAGCAGCAGCCATGCCAGCCCAGCCTGCTCTTCCCTACTCTGCTGCCAGAAGAAACTCACCACAAATGTTACTCTAAGCACAGCCACCAAGAAATGTGTGAGATAAGAAGAAAGGGAGTTTTAGACTGGGTGGGCTTGGGACATTTCCGGTGCTCTGCTTTCGTTCAGGAAGCCTGTAATGTCCAGGTTCAAGCCAGGTAATGGTACACAAAGCAGCCCAGTCTACAGGCTGGAGGGATTTAAAATCTTTACTGCCTCTCTCCAGTTCAGAGCTGGCTCTCACAGGCTCCTGGCAAAGATCCTGCAAATCCACTCCTGGGTATTACAGAAGCTTTCAAGTCTTCTGGCGATGCAGCTGTTGCATTCCAACTGCAGGTTTTCCTAGATGGGGGATGACTTCTGTAGTATCCCAGCTATGGAAAGGCTGTGGTATCTCTCTGTGGTACCCCAGCTATGGAGAGGCTACGGCGAGAAAAGTAAAGATGACGTACAACCTACGTACATCCCTACCGAGGGTCACTGGACCTCCTGAGAAGCTGCAGTGAATTTAGCAAACTGGTATGAAACAGATCCTCTGGACTCCCAGAGAGAGGCCAGACCGGAATGGAGGGGATGGAAGTAGCAGTGTTTGGAAGAAAGCAAGGAGAAAGAACACAACCCAACTGTTAGCAAGACAGCCACGTTTGGCATTGAAGCAGTGAAAACAGCCCAAAGCACAGGCTCGGTAGCGCTTCCCTTAGGAGGGCCAACAAAGAAACACTCTCAGGAAGAGCCTCAGACCGATGTGTTGCTCCAGTCACTAGCTCTGCAAGCTCTCTGTGGGAACAGACTGCCCTGACACAGCTGCCTCTGTATGCGAGGTGGCAAGCGCCTCCAGGAGTTATTGGCTGCCAGTCTCCAGATGACAAACATGGGCAGCCTGGTTCACGCTCCAACAGATACAATCCTTCACTTCTCGTGCCTGCAGTGACAGGCACCAGACAATTTATTTTCACATACCTTGAGGACATTTTGCCACAAGTCCAGCAGCTACTAAATCCCAGCCAATACCTTCAGTCCGTTTGCCATCAGATGGCACAACTGCGGCTGGAGTTGTAAGAAATGGACCCCTCAACCTGCAGGACCTGCATTCATGCAGGTGGGGTGGCAGCACCAGCCCATTCCCACCCCTTGTCTATACATGCTCATGCACACCCTGCCCTCAGAAGCTTTGGATCTTTCAACGCTGTATGACTGCCAGGCTCAGGAGCTGCTCCTAGCCTAAACAGCCTGCCATCAAGTCCACTCAAAAAGCAGAGGAAAAAAGGGAAGTATTCTATGAGCCATTATCAGCTACATCTTTGCCTATGGCAACTAAGTGGATGTGAGAAAATAAATCAACAGAAGTGATTGCATCACCAGAAAACTGGTTTTACCTTTTCTGGCTATTTTCAGTTCAGACTTGTAGGGGCCATTCTGCACTGTCTCCTCCCTTGGGTGTGGATACTGGACTTACATGCAAGACTCCACAGCTTTACCAGACACTGATGCTGAAGGAAAGATGTTCAGAAGAATATAGGCAACCTTGCAGTTACAACAGGGAGTGCAGTTACTCTGCCTGAGCTGACACAATGGCATTTGTTACACTGCAGTTAATGCAACTTTCCAGAAAATCCATGTTAAATAGGCAAAACTTCCAGGGCCTCACTTCTTGGCTAAAGCAAGAGCATTCCAGTGGCTCCTGAGCCAGTGGGTCTTCTTCTCTGCTCTGCTACTCAGGAGTTGCAGGGTTAATGTCCATTTGTGTCAAAAAAGTGACACAAGTCCAGGCTATTAGAAGATGAGAGGTCCTGGAAAGTGATGTCTTTGTTCTTTCATGACTGACCAGAAGTCAGAGAATCAAAGATTCACCTGCCAAACTGTCTCCTAGCTGCACCAGTGCAGGGATAACATTCCCAGGTTTGAGGCCAACACAGACGGTCCCCCACCAAGAACACAGTAAGATGTCACCACTTGGCTTCGGGAAGGCACCGATGGGGTCAAACTGCTCTGTGCTACATGGTACCATTAACCACCTCTAGCCTTTCCTCTTCCCCATGAGGTGGGCAAGCTCAGCTTGGTCATGATCAGTTGTGTATCCTCAAGATGAGCCTCTGCAGACAGGCAGGGCAGAGAAGAACCACAGGTCCTGGGTAAAAATCCAAGTGCTTTGCTACAGGGCGAGCTGGGTCTGGCAGTGTCAAGTTACATGTTTCAACATTTTGGGCAGTCAAAGTAGAAACACTTGAGTTCTGCCTAGGCTTTTGAATAATCTTGAAAACATAAATAATTAATTTTAATAATGCAGTGAGAGCACTGAACACTGCAAGTCCTTTGAGCCCTTATGTTTTACCAGCAGAAATCTTTTATTTTTACTTCCCTCTGCTTGGCTTTTGGTGTGGATGCGGGGGGAGGGGGTGGTCCTTAACTTTTTCACAATCTTTTTCTGACAATGAAGACTACATCTACCACTCTGCTTGAAGCCTGATACAAACTGATCCATGACCTTCAAATACACTGCTACATAACCGAACCTACTACCTTGTATTGTCAACTTTACTTTCTCTTAACATTTTTAATACAGGTAGAGGGACAGGGACAGGAAACAACGACGGTGTAAGATTAAAATAGGACAGAGATCAAACACCTGTATTCCAAAATTCAAAACAGATCTGATCAGACCAAACATTGTAAAACACAGAACAAAAGGAAAGACTAATCCATCATGGTTTGTTACAAAGCTGATAACAGTGTTTCGACAATAGGATGGTCTTACAGACCTTTCTCATCTCCAGAGCTAATTCCTCCAGGAGGATTTTATTGGAACTATAGCAATTAACACAATCTAGTTGATCCTTTTATGATTTAGGAACAAGTTTATTGTAAAAGTTAAAGCCTTTGTGAGAAAAAATATTTCTGAACAGTCTGAGGCTTGTCTGGACAATCAGATTAGAGATTTGTAAAAATAAAGGGGATACAAAGAAAGAATGAATGGCAATGAATTACAGACCATATCTGAAATTTAAGACTTTCTCCACTGGTTTGACTTTATGCAGAAAATGCAGCCAGGCAGAACTAAAGCAAATTGGTTTAATTCTCTTGAGGAAATAGGAACAAATTTTCCCAACAACTTTCAGCTACAAGCATGCGTGACTGCAAATTTGGATGGAATGTACAACCAGTAATCTGCAAAACAGTAATGAAATGAAGCACCACCCTTTCCCCACTGCTTCAGCAGCACATGGGCACTGCCAATTAAAACACTAGGAACAGGTGGAAAGGAAATGGTAAAATAAAACCAAATGAAGTAGATTATTTCATACTTAAGTCTATAAATTCTTTTGGACTGGTTCTCTCTTTGCTGTTTATTCATGCAGAATGGGGCCCTAGTCTATAGTCACTGCTGAAGGACGGAGGTCTTTCAGACTTTTACAAGACGAAACAAATGGTCAGCCCTTCAAGGAAAATCACTTCAGAAAAAGGAAGCTGAACTTACAGTCTAAAGTGCTTGCCCCTGAAATCTGCCAAAAGCCATCAGCCTGTATTTATTTTTAAGCAGGAGGGCTAGTTCTAAAGAAATCAAAGTGATGGCTCAAAAAGTTAAGCTTTTGCTCCACCCCATTGCTGAATTACAGCTGCAGAAATAATTAGAAGCCTTCTAGAAAGACAAGCATCAAGAGGAGAAGTGTTAACTTTAGAGAAAACAATTAAAATGTCAGGATGAAAAAGCAGCTGCCTTACAGTTTAGGAAAAGTTTCAAAGGAGCAGAGGAAGCTTGTACAAGCACTATCAGAGTCCCATCAAAGAGAAAACTGTAACCTCCCAACCTTATTCTTTCCAATTGCTAAGATACAGGATTTAGACACATCTCAGTGTTCTACAGAATTACTAGTTTCCCTTGTAAATACACATCCTGAGAACAGTTAGTCCAGTCAGCTTTCAGCAAGAGAGCACCATGTGATACAAATAAATGCAAAACAAAGCAGAAGACTTCCTGGGAAGTATTTTCAGTGAGCTTTTCCGAGTCCTGTCAATCTCTCATCCCTCCAAGCAATTTTCTACCCACCTCCAAATACCATCTCCTGAAAGAGAGATGGTATTTGGAGGTGGGTAGAAAATTGCATTGGTATCAGCACTGGTATCAGCATTTGCAGTTAGTCTGCACTGAAGTGCAAGAAACCTGCCATGGATCTGACTGCCAGGCATGGCTTAAGGTGTGTAAATTAGCACATACCTCCTGTTCAGTCACATTTTCTATACCCTTAACACCACAAAAACCACAGTCACATTTCCAAAAGAGAATTCTGAATTGAAAGGGCAAAGTGGTGAAAAACCACGGTGTTTGAAAGCAGAGTTTTAGACCAACAGAACTGATCTGGTGAGGAACTGGAATGACTATTTCCCCAACCAGTAATCAATTGTACACTGTATGACTTACCTCTTCTGTTCACTCCTTCCTTTACTCTAGAGTGAACATTAACTCCTATGTCAACAGCGGATCCCTCAACAGAGAGCACAGCTAATAGCACAGGTACAGCTTTGTCTGCTGTTTTGCCATCGCAAAAGTAGCGCGGTCTTTTTTGCTTTGAGTTACCTGTACAGAGGAGGTGATCCTGAAAGTATCCCTTCCCACACAGTGTCACACACTGCCCATTCTTCATTAGCAGGGATGCCTGGCATGAGGAGCACTCAAATCCGTTGGTACAGGTAGAGCAGGTTTCATTGCAGGCTTGCAAGAGAAGGAATAGAGAAGAAAGATCTATTAATTCTAAACGTCTTGATGCAGCAAGACTCCCCTGGTGAAAGTAGGCAATTTTGCCTCATTTTGGAAAAAGAGTTTGAGAAGTTGCATTTTTCAGGGGTTTCTTTCATCTGAAGCATCCTCAAGTCTTAAGCCCATGGCTCCTACTCAGTATGTGCCTGAGTGCTTTTCCAAACAAAGCCTGGCAATCTGTTTGGAACAAGACTGTGGGATCCCACAAACAAAAGCACAGCAAGCCACAGAGAAGACAGACATCTGACAGGATACAACCCCTTGCAGAAATTACCTAGGCAAGTCCCCCCATCCTGGTAGAAGCCCGATTCACACGTCTCTACACAGTGCCCATTCTGCAGCAGCCTCCTCGTGTCTCGGCAGGCGTTACAGTGATCGAAGGACTGAGAGCAGGTCAGACAGTCTGGGTGGCACTCAACTGGCACAAAAACAAGACACAAAGGTAAAAAGCAGCAGTGGTGTGTTCAATCAGGAAGGCACAAAGCAATGCATACTCCAAAGGCTGAGTGAAATTCATCCCTTATTTCCATTGGTGGTTCAAGGCAAGTTAGTTTTGGAGTGGAGCTTTTTCCAAAATTGTGTGAAAGGGTCTAAACATTATATTGCTGTCTTCTAGCATGTGAGAAGTTACTACACAGGCTCAAGATTTTCTAGATTATATTCATTGGCCACATGGTTTCTCACCAGTAAAAATCATACGTCATGAGTAACGAATGGTCTGAAACAACCTGAATTTGAGTTTCTTTCAGTCAAACTGCATGATGAGCCAAGACTGTCTATACCAGGTCAGAGTACAGGTGGCAGACCACTTTCCCTTGCATCAAAAGCTTCATATCACAGCACTGCAGTACCCTGACAACAGGTACTTCCTCAAATGGCATGGCTGCCCTCTCTTCAGAGGAGGACTATTTTTGCTTTACTACCAAGCTGCTTTTGCTTGCTGGAAGAAATGCTGTTTCTTCCTGACAAGTCAATAAAAAGGATCCCAAAGCTGAAAACTCTCCTTCATTTACACTAAATAACCTGCAAGATTCCAGGGAGCCATACCTAAGGAAAGAATCTGGAATCAAGAGACATGGTTGCAGACAACATGAATCCCCAGTGATAAACAGAAGGGCTGAACAGGAGGCTCTGTCTCTATAGATTTCTTTCCAAAGGTATATGCAGCCCCATCCTTCCAGTCTGACAATGAACTGGAGAGCTACAGAATGGGCAATCTTTCTTGAGATACAAAAAAAAAAATACCTCTGCTCCAAGCCAAATGTTCTCAGTCACAGGGTTTATTTGCTGGCTTTAACATAAACACAGCTTTGCTAAGGGCTACATGCTTCACTCTGGCTGAGGATGAATGGCTTCTCTCGGCCTGCTTCCCCCAGCACATCTGTGAGAAGCAGCAGAACATTTTTACTGGCTTATCAAAGCAGATGCGTTAGAGACTGATGCTGTGGGCTCACAGATTGAGCTGCTGCAAGCTGGATTCTGCATTTGTTTCTCATCCCCTCCTATGCAAAACAGAAAAAGACAGAGGGAAACCAGCAGGCTTTGGTAAAAGAAATTTCCATTTACCTTTTAGGGCACAAAACTGCAAGTTTCACTCTGTATCTCCAATACCATGACTTCAAAGCCTGTATTTCCCACAATGCTACCGTAACAGAAGCTAACCGAAGAGGCCAAGTTTTCAAGGGTAAACAGTCCCAGTGGCACTTCTTGCTAAGAAGAGGAGATGGGTGCTGAGAGCACTTTATAATCTGTCCCCTCCATATGAGCCTGCGCAGATGCTGTTCTCTTTCAAAAATCCAGGACAATTTCATCAAACCCCATTCTCCTCACTTTTCAATTTGTAGGGCTTTGCATTTTTATTGGCATGCAGTAAATAACGAGCTTTAAAACATTAATGGGGCAAATGTGCCAAGGCACTCCTGCAAATGACAGCATAATTAAACTGTGAAGTTATTTTCTTTTTACTGAGATAAAACATTAACCGGAGCACTCTGATAAAACCAAAGTTATACGAGAGCAACAAGAAGAACTACCAACATAAAAAATTAGGAAACCACAGCTAAAGCCTACCAACTATGGGCTGTAAATCACAGAGAATGACAATATCCTGGAGAAAAATGAATTTATATGCAAAATTAACACAGAAGCTAAGTTTCTCCTAATCTTTCCAAACAATTATTAACTGGCAGCCATTCAGCCCCAGGTGAGCTTGTGGCATAGCACTGTAAATAGGTTCTTTCTTCTTTCCACTCACAAGCAATAATCAGAAGCCCACAAAGTCCAAGACCCACATTAGGATTCAGAAAGAGGCAGTCCCTTGCCTTAGAAAATTCATGTTGAAGAAAAAAAGACAAAACATTTCCAAAACACCAAGGAGAAACCTTTTTGCTGAAAGCAAGCTATCTTTTAAAGCAGGGGAATTCAGTGGATGGAACCCTAAACCTCTCTATGAACCTAATTAGATTGTAAGGAAACCAGTTAATTAGTAATTGAAGACTGAAGACAAGTGAAAATTCAACACAAGTATCAGAGTGGTATTGAGGAAGCAAGGGCTGCAGTGATCCCAGAACAGCCCCCGTGCTGGAGGTGTATGTAACCCCCATGCAGTCACCTGCCAGGAGTGACTGTAAGAAACGATGGGCCCTGGATCTGTACCTGGCTCGCAGCGCGGGCAGCAGTCACCCTTTGCCTCAACAGCCAGAGTGCTTGGAGGGCAGGGAGGGCAGGAGAGCTGGAAGCAGGTCACCTCCGCATCCCGGCATTCACATTCTCTGCACAGCCCTTCTTTCCATTTCTCTCCATTCTGCACAAGAAACACCAAACAGACGGCATCAGTCATGAGGGAGAGCCTCTGCACTGAGGGGTCTTGCCAAGCTCAGAAAGCTCTGGGTTAAGTTGCAAGTAATTAATTAAACATTTCTGGGACTGTTTCAGCTCTGAGGTCTATCTACATGGGACCATGTGCCTCTGTACCATTAACTCCCTTGCCCTCTTTTCCCTTCCAGCCTGCAAAGTGCCTGCTGAGAAGAGCCCTTGGTCCATGAACACACAAACATATTCCCTCTCAGCACTCCCTCTGAAACACAGTGTTTTTCAGTTAGCAGCAAGTCCTTTCTAACTCTTCACCTCCCTTCATTTTCTCTGATTCAAAAGCATTTATTCCTGTCTCCAGATTCTGCTTGTCCACTTCTTTTTCACAGCCCACTGCCAAGCACTTTGCATCTGAAGAAATAAATACCCATAATCTGTCCTCTGTCAGAATCTCTGTCTTTGCACAGTGACCTTTTTGTCACACTTTAAATCTCTTTCCAACCTTCACAGTATTTATTTCGTCTCCTCCTCGCCTATATTGCTGTGTCTTCCATGACTGGAAAACACCATGGAAATAAAGGGGTATCACCTCTTTAACTACCCTTCACCCACAACACCTGCCTACATTTCCAGGTCAACAGATGGAGAAGATCTTGTACCCACTGTTCCCGTCCCACCATCTTCATCTCTGGGTCTGCTCAGCAGGCCCCCAGCATAAAAATTATAATCATTGGGCTACCTAGATAGGAAGCCTTACATTGCGGTAGCTCTCTAGTCTCTGTAGGATTAAAGTCAAGCATCTTTATCTCCATAAGATGTGCAGGAGACCTAGGAATGTGTATATTAAATATTAAAGGGAGATGATTCATTATGTGGTACAAAAGCAAGGCAAACTTAAACTCTGCAGCAGATGCACACATTATAAACAAGCGTGTTCTGCAAATTGATAAAGCAATCTGCAGGCAATATTAATGGGTTATTTTTCTGCCACACTTGCAAATAATATCCTTCTCTGGAGAGGGAGAGCCAACTCCTCCAAACCTTCACAAACTTCAGAACTCACTATTACATGCTCCAAAGTACCAGGATACTCACAGCTTTGGTATGTTCTTTGTACACACAGGAACCGTTCCTTGAAATACATTCAGGACAGCACTTTCCATCTAAGTGAATTAATTCTTCACCCTGTGAAGAGAAAGGCTGCAGCAATATAAACCAGCATTGACTTCACCAAAAATCCTGTGGAATGCAGAGGCAGAACAGCTCCTGCCCTGGAATGCAATCTTCAATATCTAATTTCACCTTATCTTCTCTCTATCCTACTTCATCTCTGCAGGTTCAGTTAGAAAAATGTGCTTAGTGGCTACTGCAGTTGCAGAACAAACCCCAGTAAAAGCCTGGGAATTCAGTGATAAGGCCATTATTTCATCCCTAAATCCCACAGAGAAAGACATGCATGCCCCCCCATCATATAATCCACTGCAAGTACAGAGAACAGGAATGCCACTTTTTACTGTGGGTCACTAGGATTTTACTGGACCGCTGTTAAGATCTCAATGCACAGAAGTCTACCTTCATTTTGAATGTTCTACTTTTTCCCCCCAGGAGAATTTCAAAGCACATGCTCTATTTATCCCAGATGGAAAAAGCCTGTTCTTTGTTACAACTGTAACAGAATCCACTTAAATAACTTCATTTTGAGGGTAAGAATTCAGCAGCAGGAGAAGGGAATAAAGTGCCCTAATTCGTCACAACTTTCTGTGCCCAAGTGGAAGCTGAATATTTAGAAAAGTCAAAGAGTCTGTCACAGGCAACCAGGACACAGCTCAAAAGAAACACTTTTGATTTCCTAACCTGAGCAGCTCTTCTGGACCAGACTGTCTGCATGGTAAACACAGGCAAGGAAATATATCCTAGCTAGATAACAGACACATGTATACAAAACCACTGCAATTAAGAAGTTACAAACAAATGACTAAATTAGACTTGGTGCCAATCTGCACCAAACACTAGTTTAATCTCTACTCATTAAATGTCAGTGTTAACATCCATCCCAAATCTCAGTGGGCACAGCCCTCCTCAGTTTGCAAGCAGGTCGATGACTCACCTGCGACAGAGAAATCGCGACTGGCTGTTAAGTGTTCAGTGTCTGCGAGGGGCTCACGCACAGCACTCACACCGGTTCCTGTTGCAGCATGTTGCTGCTTTCCTCTAACAAAATTCAGGTCAGCACTGAGTTTACTAAAGAGATTTGCAAGTTTGCATCGACTGGGCACCTGTTCCAGCAATCACTCCAGGATGTTTTTCGCAGTGCACACTGGCACATTCAGATAGGGTACCAGTCGCTGTTAGATTCACCAAGGTAGAATGACTAAGCTCTGGAAGCACTCACGCATTTCTGAGAGTGGGTAAGAGAGGAGGAACCCTATGGTTCTTAGTCATCAAGGACCACACACAGCCTAAATCTCTCTCTGCTGGTTCTGTACTTTTTGCTCTTAAATCATTACTTCAAAACACTGCTGGCAGTCGTTGGATCATGTCACTACTAAGTACTGTAAACTCTCCCATCTCCATCCTTGCCCACATCCCCACCCACATACATAAACACGCACTATAGGAAGGCGGAGAACTAAAAAATTCAACCTGGAAAAAAAACAAACTAAAAAACCCCAACAACTGTGTTGTTCCGCCAAGACTCAGAAAAGGGAGAGGCTACATGAGATCACTTGTGGCTTTGCTGAAGAGAGATTCATCGTATTCCAGGCTGAGAACATTGAAAGTCAGTGATGGGCTGAGGGGCAGAAAAGAGAAAAAAATGGTTTATGGATTCTCTCAAACATGTGCACACCTACATAACACCTACTGTAACTCTCAACCCCCAGTTGACTTCTGCAGCTGGCTTGCTATGTGGTAGTCCCGCAGATCCCTGGTAGTCCCTATCTTACTCATCCTGTACTACATCACCTATCTACTCAGGTAGGCTGCAGCATTCCCTGCTAGCACCCATGACCCATCCTCTTCCAAACATGGTCATGAACATGCGTACTTAGGTAAGGTGCTGGCAAACACGCCAGCAGGACTATTTGATGCTCTGACAGTTTGAGTGGTTTTGGCGAAGCACATTCCCATCTATAGGTAGCACAGCCTGCCACGTAACTTGTGTTCCCAGATCATCAGTAACCTGCTGAAAATGGCTTTTTGAAGATTATGTCAGTCACAGCAAACACTTTCACAAATGCTTTCATTTGGCAGCTGCTGCATAGGTTTGTTTGAAAGGGTTTATAAACTAAACCTCTACCCTACCCTCACATAATGCTGCTATACTACGTCGAGCTGTCTGGGATTTGAAGTTCAAATCTGTGTCCTCATTACACTTTAAATAGGATGATGTGACCAGAAAATTAATAGTGCCTTAATGAAGAGATGAATCCAAATTCTCCTAGCCTCACATCAGCCCTGATTTATTGATGCGGGTGTCTAAATAACCAAAACTACAACTAAAAAAGGGAAAAAAAGCAATATTTTATTTGCCTTTTGAGGAAATATTTTATTGCAGTTAATTAATGCACACCTTGTACTATTGAGGTAAACTATGATTGAACATGACTTGATGAAGCTAGTTTATCTTAAAGGAAGCCATGCAGAATAATAAATCCTTGGGCAAATATATTTTCTCAAGTGGGACAGTTACTCTTGTCTACAACAAAGGACACTGTCTTCCTCCTTCTGTCCTCCTAGCAATCACATTGCATTCAATTCAAAATTGCAGCAGCTCACACCCTGACAAATGATGCAACTTTTTTTAGACGCTTGGGCTCTTAGATGTTTAAAAAATTGCTGTGTGAATGATTGTGCTGCAGGTTTTTGAACCCCCTGTTTTTGAACCCCACATGTTAACAGTTTCAGTTATTGTTCTTGAAAATATCCCCAGGCTTTTCTGAATAATGGGCTCTTCGTCAGTACCCAAGATATGAGCATGAATATTAAATAATTCTTCCTACTGAGCCATGACAGCATGCCATCATCATTAGTGTAAATGATCCAATTTACAGCCATAAGCATGCAGAGAGCTGACTGAAACAGATGCAAGTGTGCAAGATTTTAAGACAACCATAACTTTCCAACCTGTAAAAATCTCTCTGTGCAGTTTTAGGGTCAGATGATTGTCAGCAGTGCTGCACCAGTGACAAGAGTTGGGAGTCCCACTCTCAATGCTCTTCCTCTATTTAAAAGGCACAATCTCAGATGAACAAGCATACACTTCTATTGCTAGACGCCTCCTCTCTGCGTGATCACTATCTGGGACTCCATGTGTGAATTTGCACCTGGCTGAACACTCATTTAAACAATCTAAATCAGTGAACCCATTAGGTCCTGATTTTGTTTGGGTTGCAGACACAACATGAGAGTGCTGCTACTCAAGATTTAGCATGCAGGCAGCTACCAGAAAAGCACTGCCACCGAGAGAGAAAACTCAGAAGGCTACAATTCCTTCACTTCTCCTCACTGGCAGTGTGGAGTAGTAAGTATACAGCCGATGACAGCTCACCAATTAAAACAGAGGCTGCAACAACATGGAAGTCTTATCTTTCTGCAAAAGGGCCGTGCAAAACACATTCCTGTGTGTGCCCGTGCGTGAAGCATTCAACCCTATCAAATGCATTTTGCACATCTAGTATGGAGCAAATATAACCTGAGGGAGGAGGATTTAGTTTTGTAGTAAACAGCACTGGGAATAAAACTCCTTATCAGCTTCACTTCCATGCCAAGAATAGCACAGAAAAAATGGAGAAAAGTAGAACACTGACGTCCATATTCAACTACCTCACTGAAGCTCTCTGTACCATACAGAATGAAGATAAAAGGAAGGTCTCTTAAGCCTTTAACTGTCTCTGACCTATACATGCCTCCCCACGTTTAGCTCCTGGCAAAGCCAGTGGTCACTGAAACCTTTGGGTGCCTGACCCTCCATTGCACCAGGCAGACAACAGCGTGGGAGGGAAGCTGAGGGAAATTAGTCACTGATTCACCCCAGCTTGCTTCACAGTGCGACTGCACTGAGCAGTCAACCTCACATGGAAAACCCACAGTTTACTCTCCTTTCATGTGAGGTGTTTTCGAGGACACTGCACAAAACAAGCCCCAAGAGAAGGGCAGGTTCTTTTAGTGTGTCAAGATGTCAGTCAAGAAAAAAAGAAAAAGCAAAATTGCAAGACTTGACAGATATATTTTGAAAGAAAACACCTTTCCTTACCTTGGCACACTCCACTCTGGCACACTCTGCTTCCTGGCAAGTGACTTGCCCTTCATCACACACGCAGAAGTCACAGCGAGTCCTATTCCACATCTCACTGTGGTACCTGATCGTGCCATCATACAAGCAGTTTCTCTTGGAAGACACACACTCCTCGCAGCACTTCCCAGGACGCTGCACTTTGTTCTCCCCCTACAAAACATCAGCAGTGATTGAGCAGGACTGTGGGAACCTTCTCACAGGGGCACAGAGATTCCTGGAGCCGGGGGATCAGTGGTGAGTAGTTTCTAACTACCTTCTCACAGGTAAGAGCATCACAGGTCTCTCTCAGACATCTGACTTCTCCTCTCTGACAGGCACATGCAGTGCAGGTGTTTTTTTTCCACTGTTCGCCATGCTGTTCAAAAAGACCACACATACTATTGTTAAAGACTCTTCATAAATAACCAAATCCTTTCCAGAGGTCTATGCTGCTTATGGAATACGATGGCTCCTTCTGCATGTCTGTATCTGATAATAAAGGTTTCTTTAAAATTAATTATCTTTACGTGATCAGCAAGCAGGAAGAAGAGGTATGAGATCTAGATGACACCATGGTGTGTATTTCTCATTAACTGCAACCCAGTGACATTGGTGAGGTCTTTATTATTAGTGGATGCACTTACTAATTAACAGAAAACCCCACATCCTTACATACATTAAATGAGGCATTAAATTGATTTCAGCTGATACAATGGAAAGAATTAATAATTTGACCTTCACCAGTGCTTTCTGCTTAAAAAAAGTGAAAACCCCAAGTGCCTAATCTGCCTAATCTGCTTCACCCTGCAAACTTCCCTTCTGCTTGCCAGCAAATCCTTATCTAGTTCTAATTTCTTTCAACACTTTTGGCTTTGCAGGAAGAAAAAAAGTAACGGTTGTACTAAGATAGCAGTGCTGGCAGAAAGTCAGATGTCACGGAGAAGAGAAAGAGAGATGTGCCAGAACTTGTGATGCTCTTGGCGTGTGTCATCAAAGACTACCTGGTACACTCTTCCTGACGCTGAGCAGGGCTTTGGAACACATTCTGGGCAGCATTTTCCAGGAGACATAACCATAACTTCATCCTGAATAGAAAGTAGGAGAGACAAGTAAGATATGAGCATGAGCAGTTAATGTGGGGCTCAGCATCACCATCTGGAATTCCAGGAATTTAGTATCTGTGTGACAACCCACAGTCACTTCATTTGGGTTCCAATATCTGGGAGCAGGCTTCCCAGAGCAAGATCAGCGTACAAAGCCAGAAAGATACTTCCTTCAGCTCATTTTCTGGGCTTCTTTGGGTGGCAACTGAGGTCGAAACACATAAGTAGGTATATAAATGCAGACAGAAACACAAACTCATATGAGATAAAGTACATATATTCAGGTAAACAGATAAACTAGAAAAAGTATATAACAAAGCTATGTTGAGAAGCACACTAAAGCATGAGATGGTGAGAAGAGATTTTTGTTTCCTCGAGCTGCCGCATTTTGAGGCTTTGAATATGTGATTTACACTCATCATCTCGCAGGCATTTGCACTGTTTTAGCTAAATCCACAGAGCGTAACTGTCTGTACAGGTGTTAAATTATGCTTAAAACTGGATTACCCTAATTTTAACTTTTTCATGATGGATTTAAATCATATTGGAATAGGTTGGCACTTCACATCAATGTAACAGTTCTTGCATGCCTCAGTTCCATCCATCCAAAATGTTTCTGTAATCCCTCAGCTACAGTTTCATGTCGATCCAATGATTTGGAACAGTATTGTTTACCAGCTCCTCCCTCCCTCCAGCCACATCAGGATGACCCAAGACTGACTTCTGGACTAAAAGTAGTGTAGAAATGCCAAGCACTACTATCTCATCTGCTTTGTTAGTCAAATCAGTAGCTTTCAAAGAAAGAGTAGAAGACTTTGTATAAAGATTATCAACGATAGATTTCCCAGCAGAGTTAGAAGAACTCTTTCATGGATTTTAGGGGTATACGTGGTGAGATATTCATGTGCACTTCTGCATGCAGCAAGTATTTTTGAACTTGCTCTCCTTCAGCATCCAGGGAAGGGCAGAGCTATCTGAAAGATGAGAGTTTAATACTGAGAGAATTTATGTATTTGCTTTTGACAGTGAATTGAGAATGTAGAAAGTGACAGAGATAAAGAAGGCATGCACAAGAAAATGTTAGGTATGATTGAGAGCAGAGCAGCAGGATCCTCACACATCCTGCTAATGTCCCTTCCACCCTGGCAGGAAATATCTGGAACACTATCTGAATTGCCTTTCTGCTGCATTAACTGGGATGCTCTCATCTGATTATTCTCAGACACAGCACAGCAACAATGCAGTCATTTCTATTTCCACAAATTAAATCCTAATGATTAGCCAATTAAACATTAGTGCAGACAGTCAGCAGGTAACATCAGTTCATTTGGAATGGGAAAAGAGGAATCTAAAGCAGGCATAAATTTGTTTTAATGAACAGTGCTTAGTCAAGAAATACTAATAGAGTGTTTTAGGACAAAGCAAAACACAATTAGCATGCAGAGAAACAGGTGGGCTTTCCTTCTACCAAAAATAAATTTAATGGCACAAACATCTGGTCCAGTGATAGAAAGCTGGGTAAGCATCAACAGGAAGAAACATTTCTGACTACTGCCTTTGTTTTTCCACAGTGCTACAGAGAAATGTGCTCAGCCACAGCACGCATTGCAAGGGAGCTTCTGGGTTCATCATTAGGGAATGGTAATAGATAAAAAAATATTTGGGAAATGGCAGCCCCTAAAATTTAAAAAATAAAGTCCAGGTCAGAAAGAGGGATTTCCAGGGAGACAGTTCCCATGTTTCCTTAGCACGGCATGCTGCTGTAGAGGAGTACACCAAGGCACAAAGACAACTGCTACGATAGGCCTGATAAAAATAAATCCAAAGAGTGCAGTCACACCGATATCTACACTGGGGTACACTGGGTAACAGCCCTTCTTTTTGGGACAACACCACCCCTAAGTCCAACATAATAATGAGAATTCAAAAACCGGAGTCATTTGTATGGAGTGTAGAGCACTCTGTATATATTCCACCTTTACTAACCTCAGCATTAACCCTGTCTGTAATTTGTTGTGTTTTGGTGGGGCTGATCACCACACGAGTGTTGAGAAATTCACAGCAAAGACCTTGGAGAGAAATGCCCTGGTTCCCTCAACTGGGCTACAGCCAGAAGCCATGATCTGAGCTTGCCCAACTTACCTTAAGGGGTTTCTTGATTTCTAAACACAAGCACCTGTAAGGAATAGAGCTCTGCCACTTTCAGCTGAATTTGTCTTGTCTTTTTAAAGTCTTTAAGTGGAAAGGGGAATTTCACCTGCATTTGAATACTTTCAGCTGTATTTCTAGAGTTCTTTTAAAAAAACAGAACAACTGAAAGATCTGCAAACCAAACACTGAAATTCCTGAAGATAAAATGCCATTAAAAATCTTGTGTTTTCATTCCTTCCCTTGCAGAAATAGAAACATTTGCTGATTGATCCTACATAATTGTTTTAGTAAACCAAAAAGCTCTCTCTTTAGACACTATCAGTGTTTCTTTAGCCAAAAAAAGCCCATTAAGAGTAGAGGGAAATGAAGGCATTAGGAGAGAGACAGCACGTGTATACTGAGGGACTTTAAACAATCACACCTATTTCCTCCCATCAAAACTCCCTTTTCCAAATGGCCCACTTGTCACACAGAAGATTTGCATCTTGGTTTGTATATCTGAGCAAGAAATGGGCCTTGCCAAGGCAAAGAGTCATGAGCATTGTCCCCAGAAGGTGGCTGAGTCCTGACCTGGCCACACAGGAGAGGCTGGCAGGAAGCTGTGAAGCACTGAGCCACACCGTCCCTGCAGACGCATTTGGAGCACCGACCAAAGCTCCAGTCCTCACCATCCTGGAACAAGCGTCCATCAAAGGAGCAAGGCTCTAAAAGATATAAAAACAACAGGTAATTTTCTTTTCTGATGCCCTTTACTCCCTTTCTATCACCCACAATTGAAACACTGAGTTTGTGTTCTCAGAAATCAAAATACTGGCTTTGACAAGTCAGAAATGACAGTAATAATTCCAGCCGGTTTTGTGGGCTTTAGACTTGCAAATTAAGAGCCCTGGATGCACTTTTCCCGTGGGATTTCTGTGAGAAAAGGTATCCAACAGCTCAGGCATTTTTGGAACTCGCAGTCTGAGTCTGTAAGTGCCAAGGGCACCCTCAGTACCTAGGAAATATCTGCATCTTTTTTTCCACATTGAAATCTACAAACTAAGGACATTTTAGGTACATCTGCTCAGTGCTTAAGGCTTATTGCTTCCTCTTGGCCTACCGAGGAAGCTTTTAAAATGTAAATATGGTAGCAGGACAGAAAGAGAATTAAGAGACACATGTGATCCAGTGTCTTCTTAACAGAACTGAACAAAATAAGAAAAGCTTTCCAGATTTGAGACTAAAAGGAGATTTCCAGTGACCTACTGCTTGGATCAATGAAGCCAGACAGTGCTTCATTCACAGGCAATACTCACCACCATGGCCCACACATATGGGACAGCAGGATCCCTGAGGGGTATGTTGCAGCTCCCCTTGTCCACAAGTGAGGGCTGGGCAGGCTGTGGGGGTGCAGTTCACATTCCCGTGGGTGCAGGAGCACCGGATACATCCAGAGCTGACCCACTGCGTGCCATTCTGCGGTGCACAAAACCAAAGGCACAGAAAATGCATGTATGAATAACCCTGACCATAAAGCCCTCCTCCCCCATGATAGTACTGACTTTGCTTTTTTGCAGGGATGTAGTAGCCCTTATTCCTGGCTGCAGTGCTGGGGCAGAAAGTTAATACTGGCAAAGTAGCAAACCTGGAGATCAGCCTAATTTTCCTTCCTGTTGCAGAATGGCAACAGACCCAGGCTACTGGATACATCCCCTCTCCACCCCAGTTTCTGTAGGGCAAACTAAATTTACAGACATTTTCTTTACAGAAAATATTCGACATGGGTCCAAACACACACCTAACTGCAAGGTCATCTGGTGAACGGCACCTGGTCCACATACTTAATGCACTTAACTATGAGTAAAACCTCATTAGATTTGCTTATTCATCAACGTAGAAACCAATATCTGTACCCTTGGGCACGGTGAGGAAAAACTGGCCCCAAGAAGAAACATGTTGGTGTATTGCAACACTCTCCAACAGAGCATTATTTTTTACTAAATATGTGCTACTGAGTTAGGCAGGGAGTAAAAAAGCTCTTGCCAGATAGAGGATACAGATTTTCTCTGATGGAGCTATCACTAGGGCCAGGGTTGCTAGCTAGATACTTGTAGGATGAAGGTCAAGTCGTAAAGGACTACAGCAGCTTTCTGACAAAAGAGAAAACTTCTTCCTTCAGGGAATCTGTGCCAACCATCAGGGTGAGGCTTGACACTGACAAAAAAAAAGCTCTAGTGACCATCTCACAAGGGAATTGGTGTGTGACATAAGACTGTAGGCACACATACGACTACAATACATGTGGGGATGCCTACTTGTTCACTTGCATCCTGTGGAACAGTCTTAGAGAGAGCCAAAAGCCGCAGCAAGAATACAACACAGCAAAGTGCAGTGACAGCAACAAGAAGAAAAAATAGAGTGTAATATCACCCAAATCAGGTGTACACTGAAAAGTGAGAAGATGGATGTGCTATCCCTCCTCTTCCAGTCTTTGTCCAGCTCATAACAGATTCATGCTGACCACTGTTAAGCCACTTTTCTATGTTTGCCCATTGTTTGACTTAATTCATTAACTACTAACCATGAATCATTCTTTTTTTCTTATCTGTAGACATTTGTTCTTATTGTTTTGGCCTTTCAGCCTCTCTAGGTGAAACCACATCCTGAACCTGCTTCTTGAATAATTCAGGATTACAAAGCACATAACCCAGTTCACACAACAGCCATCAATCTCTACACCAGCACAGATGGCTGCTGAGAGAAAAGCCTTCACTGGGATAGCTAATGTGTGAAGTTCACCGGGCTTTCCTCCTCTCCTAATGTTACTATATTGTCTCAATCACCCCCAGAATCAGCATAGCGAATGAATGAGTGTGAAACTTTTTCCCCTTAAGCCAAGCAGTATGCACCATTACTCAGTGACATTCCCTTTTTGTAAACCTTGCTGATCAAACTCCCATTCTATTACATCATCCGAAAGCAACAGAATACTAAGCCCAGTGAACTATCCTTTTCCCAGAGGTCAGCTGAGCATCCTTCATTGACACGAACCAGAGACCTAAAAACTGGAAAGGACTGACACAGCTGGGGAACATGACAGAGCACTCACACTGTGAACCTGTCCTTCATGCTGGCAGAATCCTTCAGCTCGAGAGGCACACTCAGGGCAGCACTTGTTGGGGGCTATTTGGAGCACTTCTCCCTAAAAAGATACAAGAATCCAGTAAGCAGTTCACATGAAATAGAGACTTTAACATGAAGGTAAAGACATGGGGCCTTGCTGGACCCAGTGCTTTCAGTTTAGAGGGGAACGCTGCTGACTACTTCTAACCGCAGCATAGTGGTCTTGAAGGTCTCTTCCAACCTAAACCATTCCACAATTCTATGATTCTATAGTTGCGGGATGCTACTACCACTTTGGTTTGCACGTTCCAGGGCTTAGCAAGCTGACCACTTGTTACATCTTGTTCAGCAGCAGGGAGGAAGATGATGCTGATGCAACTCATCAGACTATGGATGAAACACATCAGTAAAGTCATTAGGCAATACTGGGAAGGATTGTAGACTCCTGTCACTGAAAACATCTCCACCAGGTCTCCAAAGTGATGCTTTCATGTTCCCCCAACTGCATGTGAAACACTCCAGGCCTGGCACAGTGTCATCATCAGTTGCTGGAACATCTTATTTTGCAAAGATGTTTGTTACTGATGGCGACTGCATATGAGGGCCCCCGACACCACCTGAGGCGTGATCACGCTATCTTCCTCCCACAGAGAATAACAAAAAAGGATCAAACAATTTCACTGACATAAGCACAGTAGTTGGAGAGGGAGAAAAATAGCAAAGCAGAACCAGAGGAGAACATCAGGTTTGGGAGATGAAATGTAGAAAATTTTTATCCATAAGGTCACTTTCCTCAAAACATTGCACAGGTGCTTCTCAGGAGATGTACTGCACCCTTCCCACTTTGAAAGCCATTGTCTGATGACTTCCTGCTCAGAAGGGAGTCATTATTTGGTTTTCTAGAGTAAGAAAATGAAGACACGGTAATGCCAAAAAAGCTACCTTTCACCCCTTTATTTGTACGATAAAAGTGACCACAATAATTTCAAATGTCACAAATTTTCCTTCTCTATTTTCTACAAGAAACATTTTAACTTTTTCAAACAGAAAAAAGCTTCTCACTTCAATGTTCCTTTTCATGCTGTGCTTTTTAGAAGGTGGGAAACTAAATTAAATATTTCATAGAATCATAGAAGCATTAGAGTTGGAAGGGACTCCCAGAGGTCATCTAGTCCAACCCCCCTGAAAGAATTTCATTTAGCTTAAACCATTAAACCCTATTCAACAGCTATCCTGCTGTGCAGAAACCCTCCTGGGTTGTTGGTTTGTTTTGGTCCACGCAACAAAAAGAAGGTTTGCTGATTTCCCAGCTACTGGGAGCGTTCAGTGGTTCAGTGCACACAGCAGTAGGCTTTGAATACAAATGGTTAGAAAAGCACTGGGTAGGCAGAGTTTTGCAAACACTGCCTGCTTTTTCTTATGCCGTGTGGCTGTAAACAACCTCGGCGATATTAGCATAAATCTCATAATAAGCGGATAAGAAATAAACCATGGAGAGGGATGGCGATTTCTGACCTTGTTCATAAGTGGTTTGTTTATGCTTGAAGAATGATTTGGTTTGTTTCTTCTGAGAAACTTGATGATCCTTTTCAGCATTTAAATAGCTGGAACTTTATGGAAGATTTAAACTTTTTGTCTTGAAGATTACCCATGTCAAGGTGTCACAGAGATTCATTTCACACTAGAAATCTATTTTCGTTCACAAGCTTTTAAAGTTCCCACCAGTTTCTGATTTTTAAAAATGAACATCACCTCATCTACCCTGCTCATTGTTAGGAGTGGCACAACAGCCTTCTTTTGATTTCTCTTCTTTTTAGCACAAAAAAATGTTAATATTTCAGTCTTGCTTTGATCAATACACAGCGATAATAATGGGGAAAACCTGTAAGAATCAAAATTATTTCCTCGTTAATGCTGTCATATTGGGAAACATTTTAACCTGCTTCATAAAGCCATATAATTATATTTGCGGTGCCTCTTTAAAACACTAATTTTCATTGCTGTTCACATATCCTACCCCAGTAATCCAGATGCTAATGCAAGACCAATTCTATGGCCAATTAGCTCTAACCATTAATGAAGGCTCAGACAATGATAAATAGAAGACAATGAAAGCCCAACAACCATCGTGAGGCAGAAGAAACCCAAAGACAAGACATGCTCAGCTCTGTTGTTGTCCATCAGAGCGGAAAGCGTCCATCTGCATGTTTGAGGGAGACTCCACATTCCAGTGAAGGGTGACTGGAAGCTGGACTCATGCTGGGAGATCCCAATCCGTTTCAGAGACTTCGCTTGGGGGCCAGCCCACCCTCGGAGCAGAGGCAGGCAGCAATCTGTTCCAACACCAAGCCTCTGGCTGTAGCATGGTGAAGGAGACAAAGGCTTCCAGCGTTGGGTTTTGCCCATGTGTTTCTTGCACAGACTTGTGTCGATGTGAAGTGAAAGGGCACAGTGACTATGCCTGACCCTCAGCAGTCACACGCACCCTCCCGGGAGGTGTAATGGGATTTCACTGCTGCCGTTGGCTTCCCCCAAACCTTGCCATGAATCAGAGCCTTGGGTTTGGAGTGGGCTGCAGCCCACAAGGTTGATACAGCAGCTGTCATTGTCCTGTAGAAATTAAGCAACCAGCTTACCTCTGCCAGTTCCTACAGGGAAACACCGAATCCTCTTTTTGTATTCCTCTTACCACAAGAAGAGCTTTGCTTCCACAGGGACTGTGGAAGGGACCCATTACCCTGACGGCTCCCACTGCTCCTTTACATGAAACACAGCACAGCAGACCCAGACAAGCATTCTGATACATAACTATTCCAGGGATTTAAAGCAGGGGAAGGCTGGGAACTCCAGAGAGACCTGATGTTTCTCCCATGGCACAGAATGGGTTAGCTGGTGTTTGGGCAGTTGCAGCCCCTTACCTTCTGGAAGTCACATTGAGGGTGCTTGCAGGTGATAGGTTCACAGGTGACAATATTGCTATGGCAGCGACAGTCTTGGCAAGAATCTGGCTTCCAAATTGTGTTATTCTGCAAATAAACAGAACTTTTAAATTTGGCATGTACAGCAAATGGCTCAAATGGCTCAACACAGAGACTGAAAGAGTGAAGTCTGCAGCAGATCACCCCTCCCACATGCTTATCAGTCTAAGCTTGGGAACTATTCATTTGACAACTTCAAATGGGCAGTTGAAATCCAAGGACATGCATGGCAAATAATCAACTCCAATGGCAAGATAATTGATAGGACATAACCTCCAATAACCTCAAGGTGATAAAATCTCTGGAATACTTCTCTATAATGTAGTTCAGACTGTCCAAATGGCAGCTACTGCTATGATCACAGATTATGCTGAGGCATCCAAGCTAGGTTGGAGGGTAACCCACTCCAGGACAGAGCTGTGGCACCACACAGCACCCCAGGAGCTGATGGGGAATGCAGGTAACTACTGACATGCTTGAATCCAAATGAGCTGCTGATTGTAACACTGAAGATGTTCAGACTGCAAGATCACAGAAAAAAAAGTTCTGGTCGTGTTTATTCCAAAACGACGTGAAGGGGACTCTCTGACCCAAGCAGACTGTCCAACAGATTTGGAAATAGTTGTCACTACTGCTCAATCAGTGCAGCCAACTGGAACACGCACAGCTAATTTGCAAGGGTTTTTACCACCCCTGCTTGACCCCTTTCCATTCTGTCTACACTGAGATTGTGACCCCACGCCACCACCATGCTCTCCTATGGCAGCTCAGGCCCTCATCCATCAGTTTGGACACTTGCCAGATTTCTTCTTCTCTCTCATCAGCTTCTCCAAGATCTGAGCAGCCACTCAGGACTCATTGCCTTTGGTAGGATGCTTGGAAAACAAAGTCTTCATTCTATTTACTCCAGAACACTGATTTCCAGCCATCCTCATGACCAACACCATCAGCAGCATCCCAGAGAAGCAGCCAAGTCTGCCTGTCACACTTCTTCCTATGCCTGCACTCCTTTTCCTATGAAAATGCCTTGTCTGCACACAGCTCTTCTGCAGTGTCCCTTCGCCTTTGCCAAGGGGCCTTTCTCCAGCAGTTAAAAAAAAAAATCAAGCAGTTAGCTATATCCTGTGTATTCAGAAGGGTACAAGCACTATGATCATATTTAATTTCTGGTTTAAAATGCCTTCAGTTAAATCCACCAAAAGCAAATGGAAAGAGGATGATCACTTTCTCGTTTGAAAACTTTTCCATTAGATGAACATTATGTGCACACTACTCTAAATTTACACCACACAGGAACTTTTTCTGTGCAGTACCAACAGCCGCTATCCAAGCCATTAAGCCTCATTTTTAATTGATTTGAAAAAAGACCAGACTTTGCTATCCATTTACATAATGTAGCGATTTACTCCAGTAAGTTAATTTACTCACAGTGTAAAGAATTATATAGGCAAATTAAGACACAAAAAGATGATTAAAAGTTTACTACTAAGAACACATTTAGGGCTGATTACTCAAACTGCTAAGCATAATGATAAAAGACAGAAATGTGCTTGAAAGGCCAATTAGACTGCTTAGTGAGAGAAAAAAAAATCCTGAAAAACCTGGCCACTTGCTCAGTCACCTACGCAGAAGCTGCTGCTGCTGCTGGGTGCTGCACTCTTCTGAAATTTTAACGGGATGTACTACAAGGTCACACCACACCTGCTTGCCAAAGATGGCACTGGTAGAAGTACTCTCCTCTTTGACCCATCCTGCATCCAGGGCTGACTGTCAGGTAGAAAAGGCTGTTTGCCTCTGAAAATGTGTTCTTTGTCAAAAAAACCAAACCACTTACTTGACAACACTGGATCAAGAGCGTTAACCTGCCAACAGTAGGAGAAGCAGAAACAGTGCTAACGAGTCCTTGCACCTCCTCACTGCTTTACAAAAGCATTTCATTCATCCAAACTCTGCTCTCCAGGCAAAGCACATGCACAGGCAGCAAACACTCCAGCAGCACCAGAAATTTGTGGAGATCCTGTGTTAATTTAGTGATGGTGGCAACCTTAACCTCAGAAATGGCAAGAAACGGCAGCAAGCGTACAGCCCCTTGGGGTGAGATATCAAGAAGACAAAGAGAGATGGTAATTTCTCCTCTGGTAATAGAGCTGGTTCTCCTCTTGCATACACTCAGCAGTGGGTGTAGAACAGAAACCTTGGTTTCATCTCTGCCAGCAGATTTACAGTACGCTTATGGAATATATTCAGGTTAAGTTATGTGTGTGCCAAGCTTTAGCTAACACACACGCCACAGTTAACTCATTCTGCTCCCTTTAACAAACCTTTATCACACCAAGATCCACTCAAAAGACTCCCCAAACCCCTAATATCTTTCCCCTGGCAAAACGTGTTGAAACCATTTGATGTATCTATTGATTTATTCCTCCACTTGTTTGTTTCCAGCTGGAAGGAGAATCCCTAAACAGTGGGTGGCAAAGGAGAAAATCTGTGTGAGAACGATGTCAGCACCAAAAAGCAATCTGTATTTTAAAACCGTCATCTCACTGCAGGGTGAGGCTGCTGTCTCAGAGCAGAAAGGGAGAGAGCAAGTTTAGTGCCTTGTTGTCCTAAACCTTCACCCTGTGGCCTCTACACATTATTAAAAACAAAAATAAATTTCCACGGTGGAGTAATGGTTGAAGGACACGGCAAGAGGTCAGCACAGAGCCACCCTAAGTCATATTCTGAGACTTAAATGCTCAAGTTTCTGAGAAGAAACCCCTCCCTTGGGTCTTCTCCCTCACCTATTTCTTATATATGGAAGCATCTGCATGCGTCAGTGATTTCCATTTGCCAGGTATCAGATCAACACCGTCACATCTCCGCAGAGGTTTTAGGAACTCAGAATCTAGCTCACAGTAAGAAAACCACCAGATTTTTCAGATATGTTTTCTACGCAGTTCATGGGTCTCTGTGTTCAGCTCTTCTAACATTTAGCTTAAGATTCCTGGCTATGGAGCAACAGACCTAAAGTCAAGTCTGGAAAACCTGACGACAATTAAGGTGATTGATTCCACTACAGAAAGGTGTGGGGGGCTATTCTCTGTCATGCCACCAAATGTCTGAACATTACTGCCACAGTAAAGGGCAAGGCTCTGGCTGTCAGGCATTTGAAGTGCAGGGCCACTTAATTCCTTTGAGACAGGAGAGAAAGCAGCACACATACTTCATGCAAAAAATACATAGAAGAAGAGGGAGGGTATTGCAATGACTGCTCTTGGTCATGTTGCTGGGTGCTAACTATTTTAGAATCACATTTCAAACTAGTTTTAATATACTCCTTGTTCACATGGAAGGGCATAGTTAACAGCTGCTAATACAGATATGCATAAAGAAGGTTATCGGCGCCTATGCAGAGCTCTTACAACTCAGAGAACACAGACCACTAGTATTTTCATTATTCTTTCTGGCTTTTTTATTTCAAACATGAGTATCTCTAAGGTGACCAAATATGGGCCAACAGGATAAGAATGTTCTTCCCAGTTTTGTCCTCAGCTAAGCATGCGATCCTGGTATGCCCCAGCCAGGGTAACAGATTCAAAGTGACACAGAAAGCCCCCGTGTTAGAAGAAAGGCTCCTGAGTCACTCTGCTGATAGAAATGGAGATACTCATCACCCAGCTAACAAATGAGGGTCCCACTTACCTGTCCTGTATGCCAACACTTACCAAGACACTTCAAAGCTCTCAGATATTACTGTCTAAAGCATAAAGCAAGATGTTCCAGTAGACACTTAGAGAACTGCTGCAAATCCACCTTACATCTTCTCCAAGGCAGCAGTGTACCTCAGTGGACAAATTATCTGCTATAACATAAGCGCTGAATTCTTATCCTGTTAAGAGCATACTTTTATCAATGACAATTTAAGGAGCTTTTTCCCTTACAAGTACTAATATAATTAACAGTATAAATAATGAAATACTGCTCAGAGAACACTTTGAAGACAGAAAGCACTTCTTAATTGCCAAGTAGTGCCATCATAATTTATTAATTCTTTGGATTTCCCTACATCAAAAGAAGAAACGATACCTAATTCAACTGAATTTTAAAACACCACACTGCAAGAAGAGAGATCTACATTAATTGGTTGGTTGGCAGAACAGGGGCCAAAAAAGCAAGGCGTGCTCACAGACCTTTACAGCTTGCAGGCACCCAGACACAAGATGAAACAAAACAGAACCCAAAACACGGGGGCACAGTGCAAGCATGTGCTGGGTTTGGAGAATACTGCTGAGGATTTAGAAAAAGGCAGGAGAGAGAGAGCAAAAGAGCTGCACGTTCTGAGAAGGCTAAGAAGAGGAGACAAGAAAGCAACCAGCAGTAAAAGCAAAGGAAGACTGAGGTAACAAGATGGAGAGCAGACGCAGTGTGGAAGGGGGAGCCCAGAGCAGCTTGGAGCATTCAGAGTTTGCCATTGTCACACTGACATATTAACCAGAGCACAGAAAGACCTAAACCTCTTTGACCATGACTGGCCATTGTTACGCCATGTGCCTGCACCTGCTCCTCCGCTACCTCAGTGAAAAAATCTGCTCAAAAAATAAAAATAAAAAATAATCGGACCCTGCTATTAATATGTAAACAGCCTCAGTAATTTGATCAGATGCCGCTTAAAGTGGGACATCATCACACTACATAACAATCCATGCTCTATTCTGGTGCAGTGACTGTGGAAATAAGCAGCATACAACAGCTGGTTGAAAACAGCTTCGTGAAAATATTTGGTCAGCCCATAAAATGACACTGGATGCTGGATCATCCTCTGAAGCACGTCACACTTGTAGAGCCAGACATCTAGTTGGTGGCGTCATTGCAATTCCCAAGCAGGGTGAAAACAGCAGTCCACAGCTGAAGCCTCAGTAGCAGCCAGGAACCAGCCTTGAAGTTTTAACCATCATGCTGAGAACAAGGTGCTCATTACTGCTTAACGCATACCCTACTAATTACCTTTCCTGCTTTTATGAGACATCAGTAGCATTCATGCAATTAATTTTCACAGGGGCTGTGCTGTCCCTTAGCCAGGGTGGCACTCCTGTGTTGGGGAGAGGGGAGGTAATACCATGGGGAGAGGGGCTGCTGCTCCACTGGGAGCGATGCACCCACAGAGCACCGTGACCGAGTGCTCCCTGACACGACCACTGTGTTGGATTTAATTCACAAGCCATCCTCTGCCAGAGACAAGGGAGGAAAAGTGGGTATCAAGTGTCTGGAGGAGGAATACCAGGCTGCTTTGTTGAAAGTGCAGGCAGAGCCTGAAGCAATTACACTTTTGGTAACAATTACCAGCATCACCCACCAGCTGCCAAGCGAGGAGACTTGGCAGCTCAAGAACACCGCTTTCATTTATAATTTCCACTCCAATTAGTTGGCAATACCAGGCAATTGGCAGAATAAACTCAAATGTAAGGGAAGCCGAGAGCGTGCTACGTGGTCTGTGGAGATATCCATTAATGGAGCGATGAAGAGATGAAAGTAATTCAGAGACTCATAAAGGATTCCTGGAGTCCATTCGGGTTTAGACTTCATGGCTTATCTTTTGCAGTAAGGGAGCTGCTGCTGCTGTCACCGCCAAGTATGTTTTCAAATCTGGTATCTGCCTGCATATAATCAAACACCCTTGAAAAGGGGCATTTAATGGGCTTCTTCCAGCACGCCCACAAGCAGAAGAACACAGGAACAGCTTGGGCTCTGAAACCAAACAGAAATTCAGCTCATCTTGGCGGAAACAGTTCTACCTCTTCATTACTTGGAGAGAATGGACGTGTTAAGGCAGAGCCCACTGCTTGACTGACACCACAGTAAAACTTGTTTTTTCCCCTTCTTAACTAAAAATTAAGATTCAAAAAGTTACACTAAATAAGGTAGTTGTCATGGTTCATTACTCTGATGCTTTCCTACATTTTCTAACTGTTAAGCCTTTCACCAGTTGCACTAGCCTTGTAAAAATCAAGAGTCTACAAATAAAATTTCCCAGTAGCTATTTCAGGGTTGGGAAGACTGCGATATTCTAAGATATTCTTAAATTAATTAGGTTCTGTTTTAAACTTTGTTCTATCTTTCCTACAGACACAAAAGCAGTCACTAGGAAACGGCTCAAGTGAATCGAATGCATAGGGAAAATGAACGGATATAGGTGAATTAAAACAATTTTCTTAATCTACTAGTTCTAATTGTGATTTAAACCAGCATACAGAAATCTTTATTTACACCAACAGGCCAATAGCTTTCCTGCAGCAGTGTTCCTCTCTAAAGGGTAATGCTTTTTGGTTGGTAACTGTAAAAGTAGATTCATCTGTAGTCAATTATATCCTTTATATATATTAAATATATGTTTAAATAATGCAAAATAAGCCACACACTTTGTTTTTTCCCTATCTGGGAGGAACACTGCTGCAGGGACTGCAGTTTAACGCATTTCTATTCCGATCCCTACACATTCCTCCCTCTTTCTAATCAATTCCTATCAGCACTTCTAAAATGAAAAAGTAACAGCAGTACTATCTCTAAAGTAATCTTTCTTAGTTAAATAGCTTCCACTGTGAGGAGTATTTAAGGAAAATAATTGTAGCAGAACATTTGGTGTTTAAAAGCAATAATTAAAGGCAACATCATTGCATCCCACCGAGTTTTTAGACCTAGCAGATATACGTCCTAATTTTATCACTGAAAGAAAGAGGGAGTTTCCATGCTTTTTAACCCTTAGTTTTTTCAAACTGCTTGAATACACTGAAATTAATATTTCCCTGGTCCCTGCATAGAGGGTTAACAATGCCAGAAATACATTTAGCACTGCACTCATTCCATTTGTTTATCGAAAAAATGCGGAAACTCAACAGATTGACTTTTAAAAAATGGTTGTAAATACACTCTGCTTGGTTTTCCTCATACGTCATATACATGACTTTTAAAAATGGAAACATGTTTAAGCCTCCCTCTTGGCTGTCAAAACCTCCAAACACATTTTTTCCAAACCAAATTGGATTTAAATTAGAGAGCTGTTCCAATATTGTATCTTTTCATTTATGAATCTTCTGCTCCAATTCTGCTTTAAATTCCTTTTATATACACAGATACATGACTCAAGCTTGAAAATGTCAGTATGTTAGACTTGTTCAATACTAGCACCAATAAATAACAGATATTTGGAAGATGACACTAACACTTGCTCTTGCTCTCTCTCTCACACAGACACTCCTTACTTCTGCACTTACACCTAAAACCTAAGCAGTATCTGAGGCCTTAACTTTTCCAGATATTATATTTTGTATTTCATCTCTTCTGTGGGAGCAGTAATTTTAAATTATGTTTATGGTTATGTTGTAAAAACCAAGAACTTTTAACCCAGTTCTAAAATCAAAGCTGGAAGAAGTGGAGGAGAGGAGGAGAGAGGATAAAAAGCATCTCACTCATGGAGAACTAAAGCCTACACCGAGCTGTTGTGGAAAGGGGACAAAAACGGAGATCAGGCAAATAATTGCTATGATAACACACACTGAAAAAGCACACAGAAAACCTACACTCAATTCCTGTTTGTGCAGATGTCTACTGAGCTCCCAAGGCAAGATGCTTCTCTTCTCCGTGGCTGCACTGCCCTTCCCATCCCATGTCTGTCCAGACTGCAGATTTCCTGGCATTGGGATCAGTCTTTCTTACTCCCTCCTCCAGCATCAAGAAAAACTTCTGGGGTCCTCCTGCTTCTCTTTTTTCCCCTTTATTCAAACAATTCATAACCTGACAACTGGCAAATTTCAAACATCCTCCCTAGAAATGGCTTCTGAATGGATATCAACCCCAGGGCGTTTGATTGAACAGCTGTTGAAAGAAGGGAGGTAAGGGATTAATTTAACCTAAACTCGACCACAGCTTTAATTACAGCATTTATTACCATATAACAGCTATCTCTGGAGAAGTGGGAGCCACAATCTCTGCTGCACGGTGCTCCAGTGTATGTGCAAAGCATGCAGGTGTACCTAAAGCAGAGAGCAGCTTTACCTGTCCAAGAGCACCACGGAAGCTATGTTCTACCTCCTCAAAATGGTGCTGCTTGCTTGAGAACTGAGCCTGTGAAAGCTGCCAGGACTTTAGCAGTCAACATCAAACACTGATGGCTGCGGAACTGCAGGCAACCACTGTCAATTAGCACACACAGAACCACTGCCTGACAAAAAAAATAAATCAAGAAATTTGAAATTGGCCATTAAACCCATTTAATCCCATGCATATATTACAAGGGATTCCCTGCAGAGCACAGCCTGATGATTCCCCCTAGGAAACGCTGCTGGCCTTTTGAGGGTTTTGGGAGGGTTTTTTACGTGTTCAGAAGGAGGAGGGAATATCCTCTGTAGTCCCAACACAGATATGTCAAATGATGAAGCAATATTGCCAGCAGGATGCAAAATTTGGAATTCATCCTGTCATGCTGCTGAAATGCTGGCTATGTTAGGCCAGATACTTCAATGTTAACTGCATCTAGCCAGGGCAGAACGAACAAGACGAGCTAAGCCTTTTATCCCATTTCTAACACAAAAAACATCAGGGCATGAAAATCACTGCCACTGATTCAGCAAAGAAAGAAAATATCCTTCCATAAAAGTCATTTGCAAAAGGCCCTGGGAAGCACCGTGCCGTCAAAGGCAGCAATACACTCTAGAGCAATTTTGCAAGTCACTTTAGCAAGTATACAGGTATCGCCAATCCCAAGCTGGATATTTAGGATATGTCCTTTCAAAGTGAAAAGCAAGGAATTATGGGCCTCAAATCCTACTATTGTTACTGTGGATTGGAGCACAGTAACCTCTCAAACAGCTCCCAGAAAATACAACCCTTGATGTCCGTATCTTCAATCTCAGCTCCCTGCGCAGTAGATTAATAAACTGGTTCTCTCCTTTCTTCAAAGGGGGAAGGGGACCCCTGCAAAAGTCCTGAAGAGTCATTAATCTTTGTGAACAAAGACTTCATTACAGAACAAAAATGATGGGGAGAGGCCTGTAGAAAAAGGGAATTTGCAGGCTGTCTTCCCGCTCTCTAGCATAGCTTCAAGAGTTCATTAGTCGCTGTCAGGACTTAACAAGGTACTAATTTTATGACCAAAAAATTGAAATTCATGGTAGCAAAAGCTATGTAACAGCTTAGTATTTTACTCCAACAGATAGGTTCTGTGTTATGAATGATTAAATTAATTTGCTTTGGCAGGCAAGAACTACAGGTTTGAAAACAAAATTGGGCTGAAAATAGCCAGAAAAGGGTAAAGATGATGTATGTATTTGTGTGCTGTTTTTGAGGAAAGAGGTGTATGCATATGTACAGGTCAAAATAGCCTCCAAGCTTCACCAAGACTGAAACCACAAGCATGGGCAAAATAGTAAATTCATGTATATAGGCAAATCTTTCTTGCAGAAACTGTTTTTTACTGGTAAAATGTAATAAAAGATACTAGTTTTTGAATACTTCATACCATCCATCTTTTGCCTCAATTATTCTCTATTGTAAAACAAACTTTCTTTAGAGCTGTGTTTCTGTTCCTCCTCCTTGTGTGTGTGTGGCTTTTCTTCCCCTCTGATCCACAGAGGAAAGGATTATCTTGAGGAACACACCTCTGATGATCCAATATATAACTGGATTCAGAAGAGCAAGAGCTAGCATGTGTAAAGAACACACACATCAACCTATTAAATATAGAAAACCTCCCACTGCAGTTTCAGATTGTGACACCCAGCACGATTATGTTCCCCCAAGCTGCACCTGGGGAGGTTCAGATTGGACATTAGGATAATTTCTTCACCAAAAGCATTGGAGCAGGCTGCACAGGGTGGTGATGAAGTCACTGTCCCTGGGGGGTGCTGAAAAAATGGGTAAACAAAGTGCTTCAGGAGATGGTTTAGCGGTTCAGTGGTGTAGAGCTAACACTTGGACTAGATCTTCAAAGTCTTTTCCAACCTTGATGATTCTATGAGTTTATGATAATCTGATTCTATGATTACTGCTTGACAAGTAGGGAAGACAAGAAGAAAGACTTCCCTGTGCTCATCCATCCACCTGCATACACCACAACGACAGCAATAATCTCCTCTAGCAGATTCACTACCTAAAGAAAAAACTTCGCATGCCTGTAATTGTAGTTCAAACTGTTTCCAAGACACACACTAGGACAATGACTGATTATCAGGACAGATCGAGAGTGACAGCATGTGAGAAAGGAGAGAAGCAGCAGCTGAATTAAGCAACACAGTCCTTACTATTCACTGGGTTGCACGTGCTTGAAAAATGATGGTTTTCCTAACAGTGACAACAGCGTCTCCCCCATGCAAAACAAAAAGAGGAGAATTACAGCTACCTGTCGCTTCACAGATTCACAGAACATTAGGAGTTGGAAGGGACCTTGAAAGACCATCTAGNCTTGTCTTATCACTGGCCATCACTGAGAAGAGCCTGGATCCATCCTCCTGACACTCAACCTTAACATATTTATAGACATTTATGAGGTCACCCCTCAGTCTCCTCTTCTCCAAGCTAAAGAGACCCATCTCCCTCAGCCTTTCCTCATAGGGAAGGTGTTCCACTCCCTTTATCATCTTGGTGGCCCTGTGCTGGATTCAAGGAGTTCTATGTCCTTCTTGAACTGAGGGGCCCAGAACTGGATACAGTATGGTATGTCTAGGAAAGAGGGTACTTGCTCTAGGAAAGAGGGTACTCCATAGGTGTAAGGTTACCCTGTCTTGCCCTCATTGCCTCCGTTTCTGTTAATTGGAGTTTTTGCTACAGAACTGCAATGAGACACATCCAGGCCCTGCTCAGGGAACTGTTTAATGCATTTTTAAAATTCTCTCTAGATTCTTTCCCTCATCTTCATTGATTATTCAGTTCTTGTGAACTTTTCTGTCTTTACTGCAGCACTAAGTAACAATAGCATAGGCTTGCATGCATGGCTATCTGGAGCTGGAAAGAAAGGCGCCCACCACCAGGCAACACTGCCTTGCTCAGGGATAGCAGGCTAGCGAGCAAGATGTCGCTTGCCCCGAGAAAAGCCACTGACAGCATCCACAATGAAATCTCCTTTTCAAGCTAATGCTGACCAAAAGCAAAATTACTAGGAGGGCATATTCCAGCAGCAGAGAGCACAATGGAATCCCTCTACAACAGCATGGCACAGGCTTCCAAGTCAATGAGAGACAGCTGAAAATGGGAAACAGGGAAAAGGAGAATGGGTACATACAGCCAAAAAAGGAGGATGGGTAAAAATACACTGAAGAACCAATGGCAACTGCTCCCGTAAGCAACTGGTCATCAATTGAGACAGGGATTCTTAGAAAGAGAGATGCAAACCTTGCCGTGATGCAGGGAAATACATCCATTTTGCTGCAGTTTGGTGATTTCTCAACAGGACAAGAATCTCCTTCCCATACACCTCAGCACCGCTTCACTCCAGGCCAACAGGCTGCTGACAGCAAGCCCAGTACTGTTCTTTCTTAAGGTTATGAAGCCATCATCCACATCCAATGCCAAGGATCCTTTTTTTTTTTTTTAATGACAAACCTGTAAGCTATGCAATATCAAAACTGCCATCCACTGGTATTTTCTATAAAGTATATCAAGAGAGACTGACTGACAGTATGGAAAACACTGACCAAAATCAGCCGGATCTGATGTACATCCTCAACTGCAGGTTAGCATCAGAAAACAGAGTTATCGTCACAAAAAGGTTCAAGAGGAGAGAGCAGAAGCAAAAACTGCTGAAGAATGCCCATGAAGGAGGAGTCTCTTTCAGTGGGTGCATTAGAGGTGAGAAATAACTACAGGCTGGTAAGTGTGGTCAGATGAAACATGAGCCATTGCTTTCTGGGGAGCAGGGATAAGAAACAGTTTTGGAAAGGCATTTGAACTCTCTCTTGTGAGACAGATAAGAGGCAAGCAAAATACAGGGCATGGTTGGTCTCAGCAGGAGAAGTATCACTGTGTTAACTGATTGGCCATCAGCCAGAAATAAATCATATTATCCATTGGTAAGTGGCAGCATTTGACAGAAAATAAATAGCAAGTGTTTCTGGGCTCGTGCTGGAAAGGTTAATTTTGCTTTCATTATTCAGAAGTGCTGCATAAAAGATCATGGAAAATAACTAAAATTAAAGCCCTATAATCCTATATAATTTTTTTTTTGATGCATAAGAATATGTAACACCATGATCTGCTCTTCCAATATAATGCCAGGGAGACATCAGGAGCTGCTCTGAAAACAAATACAATCTGTACATCTCTTGTTTCACAGAATCACAGAATGGTCGGGGTTGGAAGGGACCCCAAGGATCATCAAGTTCCAACACCCTGCCACAAGCAGGACCACCAACCTCCAGGCCTGGAGCTAGACAAGGTTGCCCAGGGTCCCATTCAAGCTGGTCTTGAACACGTCCAGGGTTGGGCATCCACCACCTCTCTGGGCAGCTTGGTTTGCTCCCTTTACCACAGTTTCTTTCTACAGGAAAACCAATTTTACAAAACTTGACTGTCTGGAATAGAAGCAAGTTACGAGACAAAGATTACCATAACCTCTACAGCTCATGCACATGAATTTTCCTTTCTCACCCCCTTCTCAGTAGTTAACAACTCACTCAGAATAAATCTGTGCTAAAAGCTTGGGAACAATTTATATGGCAAGCCCGTAATGGGACTGGAGCAGTAAGGGTAAGAGCGAGCATATGCAGAAGCACTTATTTAGACTACTGAAAACAGACTGGGTGGTCCTTAAATCTCTCCAATGCTCATGGTTTAAAAAGGGACAGTTTTATATCAAAGTACTTCATTCTTTCACTGTAGTGATGTCTTAATACACACGAGCTACTCTATGAAATATTTAGCAGAAGCAAAACATCTGCATCCCTTAATTTCAGGCTGAAAAGGAAAACACACCGCCCCTTCATCCTCAGGCAAGCAACAATGAGCTGAATATTACTGAAAACAACACCTGAGTATTTGCTTTTGTTAAACATTTTAATTCTGTTAATAAATGAATGCTTGCTCGTGTTGTTTTTCAAAGCACATCTCTAGGGTATATAAAGCCTCAGGCACCAACGTGCGCACATATTCAGAGACAAAGAGACTAAAAGAGAGCTTTCACCACATCACTCTCAGTGCCACCATGGATATTTGCCAGCCTGAAGATTGCTCACTTACACAGTGTGAGCTAATTCTTGTCGTGCTACTTCAAGCTTGGCTAGAAATAAATGCTGTCTCATTACAAATTTAATAATGACATTGTGATATGGTTTAACTCTTCTTTGCAATTTTATTAGCTTGCTTTTTTTCCCCTTCTTAAAGGAGATATGAAGAAGATTAACTGTTAGAGAGCCCACGTATTTTTAATTAACTTTTTTTTTCCCTCAAAGAATGAAATCTCATTTTTCAAGATTTTGCTCAGGCAGTTTTACATGGCTCATGAAGCACCTCCACAAAGCTTTTAATTCTAGGTTCCTGCAGGATACTGGTAAGGTTTTTATTTTACCTTCATCTGCATCTACTTTGAGAAAGTCTGGGAAGAATCCCATGCTTGACATCTGCCTGTACCCTGAATGATTCACAGCTTTCCTGAAGAATGAAAAGATTTAGGAAGAGTGACATAAGAAACCCTCGTCAGGGAACTGTCCTCTCTGTTGAACAGGTTAGGGATGAAAATCACTGGATGGAGAGTGCATTTCCTATGCCTCTCTCTCCTCTCCACCTGCTCACAGGGAGGATTACAGTCTGAAGTCACAGTGAAGATAGCTGCAAGGAGAGTGGGACATTAAATCTACCTTGCACCTCTACTAACAAGAACCATAAACTGTGAGAGTGTCACAGAGCAGAGCAGCTATCACACTCATCCTCCTCTCAGCATGGGCAACAATACAATCCTACAGGTTAAGACACACACTGCCAAAGAATGATGATCTGTTAAGAGGTTACGGTGGATGGATGCTTTCAAGAGTCATGACACAATCACAGAATGATGAGGTTGGAAAAGACCATTAAGATCACTGAGTCCAACTGTACCCGTCCTCTCCTAAATCACCTCATCTACTCATCTTTTAAATACATCTAGGGATGGTGACTCAACCACCTCCCTGGGCACCCTGTTCCCACACCTTGACAAATCTTCTGGTGAAGAATCTCTTTCTGAGATCTCATCTGAACCTGTTCTGGCACAGTTTGAACTGGGTTTATCAGCTTGCTGCACAGATGCCCACCCCACCCCAGCGTTTTGTTCCCTTTGCCATTACTCAGATATTGAGACCAAGAAATCTGGAAGTATCAGCCCAACACACACTAAAAAATAATTATTTTTTTTTTTTTTTACTCTCTTTCAAGTTCAGGCCAGTTTCTTCCTGATCCAAGTTTCTGCTAACGCTGATTAGCACAGAGCAGCCAGGCAGTAACACTGTATTAGGGCATCCATCCTCTATTCTCATAAGAAGATATAAAGCCCACAGGTACAAATTTCCTAGCCCTTCAGAGATTTGATCAGACCTAGCTGAAATAGCTCAAGAGCTGCATAAAGCATCTGACCACCTTCTGGAGTCTGAACACATAGTCTGCTTCAAAGGCCTCCCACAGCAATGACTTCCATCCAGTGGAGAGGGATATGTGCAGGGTGAATGCAGCACCAGGCCTGAGCAGTCTAGGGACATGCTGGTTTGCAGACTCTCTGAAGAATGTGTACCTTAAAAACCACTGTGGGTTTAATGGTTTTCCTGGCCAGTGGTAGAAAAGGAAGGTCTCCCCACTAAAACCTTGGTACTTCTAATGATTTTGCGTGTCTGTCTATGTATTTCTCCTGTGGAGGATGTAAATAAAGCCCAACTGGCCAATACAAAAGGATAAGGAGTCTGGAAGAATACTTATTATATTTTTCCTTCCTCTTCTCCCTTTTTCTACACTTCCCCCCCCAAAAAAAAAGAAATAAAATTGAAGTGGAAGATGCAACATTACTGAAATCACTTTTTTTCTCTGTAGGATATTTACCTGTGGTCATCTGATAATCTGGAAGAGGAGAAATAAAACCTCAGCACACAAAAAATGCTGATTTGAACTCAAAGACCCAACAGACTGACAAACCTCTTAAGAGACTGAATGCTGTTAAAGCAAAACATACTTCGAGTTTTCACTAAGGTGCACTGTAGAGACAGCAAAACAAATTACACTGGAGAATGCAAGGAATCTGAGAAGGAAAGAAACTTGTAATTGACCATCTCCAGCCTCACGAGACACCTGGAAGCATCTGCCATGGACTGTAATTAAGACAAGTGACATGCTGCAGAGCCGATGCAGGACATGGGAAACACAACACTGTTCAAGTACGCAGTACTTTGAAAGGAACAGATGACACAGCTCCAAGGAGGAATCCATGCTTTATTAATGATGATAGGGTTGGCTCCAGAGAAATAGCTATTTTACTGCCAACACCAGAGACAAGCAGGCAAGCAAACTATCCTCTCCAGCACTGCTCTTTCACTCCTCTGCGCTGCAATACTTTTGAAAGCTCTATGCACAGCAACATGATGGATTTCTCAAACACTTGCATTTGTCGTTTGATTTGACTTCCACAGGGCACGTTCTTCCCTGCAACTTTACTTTGCTTTATCTTAAAAAGAAAAAAAGGAAAGTAACGTGGCTCACTGTAGTGAAGCTCGCAGCCAAGCTTACTCCCTTCCTGCATGCGGGGGAACAATTGTGACTCCCCAGTTCAGTACTGCTGGGATGCAGCACTGCTCCTGGACTGCACCAACACATATCAGATGGCTCCTACCTTACCTCAGCACCTCAGCCAGTGCATGACAGCCTGCATTTGGAGGATGAGGAGATGGCTGTGGTGGCACTGGCTGTGCCAAGTCTCACTCTCCAGACGGCCATTTTTTGCCTGAACATAAGAAACTTTTGCTTCCTGAGGTGCCCGAAGTAAATAGAGTAACAGTGGAAAGTACATCCCAAATCACAGCAGTGAACTTGTGCCTCATGCCTCCTACTCAGCGCCACCACACATGATGGTTAAGGCCCAGGAAGGAAGCTGCCATAATGTACAGTCAGGGCAAGACAGCCTGTTTTTCAGTGGCTTGGGAACATTAAGTATTTCAGTGCTCTCTTCTATAATGCAGTAAATATTGCACTTTAAATCCACACGATAGGTGTTTAAGTCCTGCTACTAATCTTACTTTCAAGTTCTGGGACCCAAAGAACAGGTTTATGTGTTTATTCTGCAAGCTGAGATAGTCTGAAAGACACTATCGTAAATGCAGCCTTCACCAAATACCCAACAACATCCTCTGTCAAAACAAAATCCCCAAAGATCACCGCATAGTATCTTAAGAGCTGGATTTACAGTATGTTTCTCTGCCTCTATGCAATAAAAGTCTGGACTCAGCTGTGGTGACGGAGCAGTTTGTGGCACAAACGGCTGTGACACACACATCTGGCAGTGTCAACTCACCAGTTTAATTTTATGGCTGTCTCCTATCTGCAGGAATACATGACTATCCTTGTACAGGCACTGAAATGTTAAACAGAGCGAGTGCAGCAAGAGACGAGTGGGAAGCGGTTGCATTAACACCTTCCAGGACAAATGTGTTAAAACAGCAGTGAGACCAAGTGGGAACTGCACTTGTGAAGCCTGAACACAGCCATCTAGCACACTCTCCTTGAAAACACACATCAGGTGGCTTCAGATTGAGAAGAGACCCCTAAAAACACACAGCGTTACCAAAAGCAAACCCCCAACTCCTCTCAACACACTGCACTAAAAATTCACCTGCTTCCCTTTCAAAGAGGCGTCAAGTCTTTTTGAAGCCTACAAAGCACAGCATGTAGCTGAGGGAGGGTGCCTGCACACAACACCCCCTCTTCCTTCACCAGATAAAAGATGCTTGATGAAAACATGGAGAAAGGCAGGAGTCTCCCTGCAAAAGACGACTGCTCAAGGGAAATCTCAAATTCCCCATCCTGACCCGCACCAGGCTGAGATATTAAGACAGCGACGCTACGCTGCGCTTGGAAACAGGGATCTTCTAAGGGAGAAAAAATTGCTTCTTATCCCGTTATTAATCTGCAGAGCTTTCCCATCCCCCAAAGAGGTACAGAGAGATAAAAAATTTTGGAGCCTAGCTCAGAGCAGACTTGGCTTTAAAGCAAGCCAACATGCATTTTTTTACTACTCTTACCTGCATGATTAATTTGGATACCGCTCCCATGTCTGCAGACACAGCATATCAATATTAAAGCCCATGAGTTATATGCCCGACTTGTATTGTGTCCACTCAATCCCACCCCACAACCTACACTGTGCAAACAGAGTTTTATAAAATAACAGTGTCTCCTCTCTAGGAAGAGCATTAGTTACCCCAATATCACTTTTGTTACAGAGACATCCATCCATTATTACAGTTGCATTTACACACTGGGTCTGAAAGTGTAATGAAAATACGTCATTCAGAAGGCCAGAGAAGGATGGGCTTTTGCTCCTGCTGTCACCTTAAAGTGAACATACCTAGCTCTAAAAGCAAAAAGAAAGCAAACCTGGAGCAGAAGGATAGGAGATAGACCCCAGGCTCCCCGCTGGCTCTCCAAGCTATGGACAGGGTAAAAAAACATGGACTGGCACTTCTGATAATCTCCTCCAGCTAGGAACCATCAACACACGGTTCCCACCACACAGGAGGGATAAGAAAAGATCACAAAGACTCACCAAAAAGATTCTGTTAAGAATGTTAATCCAGACTTATACTGTGACTCCAGTAAACCCCGCTATGTGCACTCAAGGAACTGAGCTGAAATTCAGATGCCTGGCAAGGTGCTGGTTTGGATAAAGGCAAAGTGTCTTCAGAAAATCCATAATGTCAAAAGTTTTTTTTCAAATGCTTTGAATTGGGGTGAGGGGGAGGGTAGCATTTTCCACATTTTCCTATGATGTCCTCCTTTCCCATAATTTCTCCTTTCTTCTCCCTGCTATTTTTCCAGTCCTTATTGCCATCATGCATTAAACTATAAATATTCAGGCCATTTCACTTCATCGGTCCTTGCCTCACTTGCCCCTGCACTTGCTTTATTTTGTTGGTTGCTTCTGCCACTTTTGGTAACTTTTCAAAACTTTACTGGCTGTGGGAAGTCACATTGTGACCAAAGGAAAATCCAAATTTTTTTTTTTTGACCTCTTGGTCCCACCTCACTATGCAATTGTCTTCAAATTTTTTAGATTACAAAGTACCTGTGTTTTTTAATTTTGACATTTTGAAACTTACCCAGAATGCAAAAACACTCTGAAAGGACATGACATCTTTGTACTGATTTGAAATACTTCTGAGGGAAAACTCAGTGAAGTATTTGAGCTATCCATCCTGTCTCATGAAAACATGTGTTTCCAACACCTAACAGGTCAAAGGAATAATAAGTTTGAACAGTTTTGTATGCAACCCAACACCACCACAGCGGTAAACTTCTCAGTTCCTAGACTAAAATCATTCCACAATGACATTCACTGCTGTCAATGAAGACTCACAGTGGTCAGCATTACACTGGAAGAAAATCTAAAGCTCAAACACATTTAAGGTAAAAAATAATATTGGTTTTTCTCTCCAAGATGCCTCTTATTGATGCTGTGCCCTGATTTTCATCTGGTCACACATCCCATCCCAGGAGCTGAGATTTTGATTTGAGAAATGCCTATGCAATGTAAAACAACTTTAATATTTCAGATGGATGGGTCTGGCAAGTCCCTTCCTTCCAGATGTCATTTAAATTTTATAGGGAGGAATAAGAAAAGTGATTTATGCAAGATGGAAGTCCTAGGAGGAGCAGCCTGTAACACACAATACTCATACTTCGTCTGTTGCTCCAATATAACCACAAATTGCACAAATTCTAAGGAATGAGACAGCAGGGAACCATACCTCTCAGAAAAGTGGCACAAAAGCAGAGCTTTCCACTTCTGTGTCAGCAAGCTGGTAATGAATGAGTGATGGTCATTCCTGGGCAGCCTTCATGAAATGAGCTGGCCGTTTCAGCTTTACTCCTACACAGTCACACATCTAAATCAAAACTGGAAATCAGTTTCCTCTTAAATGACAATTTCAGCAGAACAAACTGACATCTTAAGAGGATGGACTGATCTTTGATCCCCAGAGAGCATTTCCATTGGAACAGACAGAAGCAGCCAAAACTATCTAGGGAAGTTTTGGCTACAACATGCCCCTGTTAGCATTTTGTAAAGCAGAAGTATGATTTACTAGCTTACTGTTACACAACTTGTGTGACTGTTCCAAAATCTCCAAACTGTCTCTAGGAGCCAAGTGTATTTGCTGGCAACTGAAGGAGAATCCTGGCTTTTCAGTACACCTAAGTGCAAACAGGATGACACTCTGAAACATACACTGGTGAGCAAAACCACCTTCCTCATAAGGGGGCCATAAGGTTATCCCGGTTCACAAAACAGCTTTGAGCGAGACTGTGAAGAGGAACAAGAGAAGGTGCTCCACAAGAAATTCTTTAAAAGGCACTGGGTTAACAGCAGACAGCTGCCCTTCTGAAGGCCTCATCTGTCAATGAGGGATCCAGAAATAAAGCAATAATTCCTCATTTCTTTAATACTGGAGTACCACAAATTCAGCAGAAGCTCACCCTTCACTCCGCTGTTATATTTTCTTCTTCTTCCAGCAAAACAATTATTCCTGCTGATGTTCATACAGGCAAGCTCTCCTCCCTCCTCTTCCAGCTAATGAATCAAAACTAAAAGCTGCACTTAACAAAACCTACATTTGACCCTGCATCAAAGCTGTACCTTACTCTGCTTTAATTCTCCTGCAGACAAACAAAGTATAACAAATCTCTGGTCTCCAATCATCTCAGTTCATCCCACCCTCCAGACAAACTGAACTTCAGTTCTGCTAAGGATGGGGGCACTAGAAGTGCCCTTGTAAAAACATTCAGCTTGTCTTAATTACCTGATCTTTGTGTGCTCATCATTTTACAGACACATGAGTAAGTACAGGCTTCCTCTCTTCTTTTTCTCTTCATATCTGGTTAAATTCAGGACAACTAATCCTTCAATTACAAGCAGAGTTAAAGCATAGTTGGCGGGAAAATGGTGTGTGAAGTATCTGTTTACATCTCCAGCGACTGAGGGAAACATTATCATCCATCCAATTGTCACAAGGCTTTATGTCATATGGACATTAAGATTTAATTCTTCTACATGATAACTACAAGTCATTTGCTTGTAGAAACTTGCAAGTAAATACATCATGTTAACCACAGCTGTAAACCACAGTTGTAGGAGTTGTAATGTTCATTATCATGCTTGTTTGTCAGTGCTGAAACAGGCACCCTTCATTTCATTTGACTAAGTGCTCAGGGATTTATTCTATGGCCGGCACAGGTCAATTTGATTTGAAGCTGGTCAAACAAACAGTGCAGATAGGATCAATAAGGCTTTGCAACACTATCTCCTACTTACTGACAATCACTGAGAGCTTAAACCCCACGTGTCCCCAAACCAGCTCTCTATGCTGCCTGCAAAGTCCCCAAAATAACCTGGCTCTCCTTCTCCCAACACATCCCATGGTTATGGATGGGGAGTTCTCCAGAGCTAGACTCCAGTGAGGTGACTTGCTCTGTATCCAGTGCTTTACTCTAAACTGAGCAGCAACTCCTGGGACTCAGAGGCTGCTTCCCTCTCCGTTCACATGCAGCATATATATCTTGTTACCTCCCACCATGCAGAGCTGTGAATGTAGACAATGGAGCCACCAGCAACTTCACTGTCACTCAAAGCAGCAAGGCATGTTCCAGTGGCTAACCAGACCACCAAACCCTGCCAGTTACTCAGGTCTGTAGAGCACACATGCAGTGTCTTTTAAGTTCACATTCCCTGTGCAAGTGCTAGTCTCAAAACATTTTTTAATTGCTTTCCATCTTTCCCCTAATTAGAGACATTAAGACAAGGTTTATCCAAAAGGACAGAAAATCTAGTTTAGCTTTCTTCAAGGTAGAAAAAAACTAACACCAAAGTACCAAACTGTCCTTTCCTTTTCTGAAACCCTCCCTAAGAATCCTGTGTCTTATGCTTTTCCAGGGGCATAGTGACATGAGGAGCATTTTTTCCTGACTGGGAGGGATCTCAATTTCAAGTGGGAATTTTCCCAGTACTGGCCTCCAAACTGCCCAGTTGCACTCCACCCTCCTCTGTGCTTATGAAAAGATGATCAACACTCACTGCTGTCCTCTCACCTTTCAAGCTTCAGTAGGATTTTTCAAGCAGGATAACAAAGACCAGTGTTCCCAAACAACACATGCAGCACCACTTTACATTCCCCGTACATTCTCTGCAATCAAACTCTAAGGTTAGACCTGAAGTCTGACAGCAGATTTCCCTCTGGCAAGGACTCACAGGATGTTTTTAACCGACAACCAAACCAATGAATGTGTCTGAAGCTGGAGGTTTGGTATTTACAGAACTATTTCTGGGAGCTTTATAGATTTGAAGGGTTTTTTTGGCACTCATCCATTTGAAAAGCACCAGCAATAATGCACTGCTTTTATATCTGGAAGATTTCAGTACCATGCACTATCTGCCTGTGTGTGGAACCAACAGCTCTTCCATGGAAGAAACTGTCATAAAACAAGAATATCTGCAGGAAAATATGAAGTGGAAACACCACATCTAGATTCAGAGCCATCCAAATCACACTCATTGTGACATACAACCACCATGAACATCTCTCTCTTCCTACAGAACCCTCTCCTTTCACAAAAATTCCTTTTCCAGATAAAGAAGAGATAAAAATCGTTGGGGGGTGGGGGGTGGACACACATGACTACTTCTGCTAAAATCTAACCTTGCACATTCTAGCCTTCATCAGCTCTCATCACACTCATAACACAGAATCATGGAATCACAGAATAGTTTTGGTTGGAAACACCTTAAAGATCATTTGGTCCAATCAACTATCCAGCCCTACTAGGTTCAACACTAGACCATGTAACCAAGACCCTCTTCTCACCTTATACCACCTCTTCAGCAAGCACAGCTTCTCAACTTTAATCTGAACTGGATATTTGGGTTTGGAGCCTGCATGTGCAGGTTCTCACTCCAATCACCTGCTCTAAAAAGACTCAAAAAATTAAACCAAAACAAAATATGAGATGATGGTCATGAAATACAGAGGTTCTCTCAGATGCTTTCTTGCTTTATGCCCAGTAACAACTGCAAGGGAGGCAAAGGTTTCTGAGTCTGACTCATATCCAGCAGTAGTTTCAAAACAAAACACAGCACAATTTGATTCAATGCAAAGAGATTACCCTGACCTCATAGCCCACCCTATTCTTCAGTCACCCAAAATAAATGTTTCGTTTATGATAAAAAGAACGTTAGATTTAGCACTTCACAATCAGGAAAGTCCTTGCTTCTAGACAGGTTTTCTTTTAATGCTAACAGGGCTATCTTTCACAGGGAAATGCAGTAAGTCACAATTGGAAAAGATAAGGCACAAGGCACGCTGTCCCCAGGTGCCTCATGGAAATCATCTACGCACGGCAGTCTGCCCTTTTTTGGTATGTTTGCCCGGATGACAGCGCTTTACCTGTGATCCCATTCATGGCTCTTAATAAGAGTGGGCTGCAGTCTGACCCAGATGGTGATTTATGTCTCAGTTTCCATTGAAGAGATGCCAATATTTGTAAGCTGACCCTACACCCTTCATTTTATTCTGTCATGTGTTAATTACACTTGCCATTTTACACACAGAGTGCCTTCACAAAGCGCAAGCAACAAGCAGAATTTATTCTGCTCTGCACAGAGAGTCTCCAAAAATCACTTAACACTGTTCCTGTTCTCTAATCAGAGAATCAGTTCTCAACATACAACAAACAGTCTGCTCATATTTCACAAGACACGGCTATTTCTCACTTCGAGGAAAAACACTATCTTTAGCAGCTGGCAAAAAACTAAGTGAAGTCTACTCAAGATTTTCCTATTACCATGAACACCCCTGAGATAAGGCAGTTGATATGAAAGAAAAAAGAATAAGCTCTGCAATTCTTGTGAATAATTAACTTCAGTACAAGAAAATGCTCTTCTTGGAAAGTACCTTTCCTGAGCAAGCACAGTTCACAAGGATACAGACAGCTCCAAGTAACAGGAAGGAAGAGGTGTTAAATAGATGACGATAAATCTAAGATTTCTCCAGGAATGGTCCTTTCTCAGGGCACCTGCAGCAAAGTATTTATTGGGCTTGACAGAGACCTCACACACAACCGAAATACCTTGGGAAATGGAAATGCCATGATGCACTTGTTCCAACATGGCCAGCCCTAAGCAAGATCAAGGGCCTGGAGCACCTTCCCAGATTGATTAAATATCTCTCTGGATGATTAAGGGCCTGGAGCATCTCCCCTATGACTGAAAGACTGAATGAACTGGGGCTGTTCAGCCTCAAGAAAAGAAGACTAAGAAGGGATCTCATCAATATTGATAAATATCTGGAGTGTGGGAGACAAAGGGAGATGGCCAACCTCAGTGGCCATTTTCAGTGGTGTGTGGGGACAGAACAAGGGGCAATGGTCACAAGTTGGACCACAGGAAGTTCTGCACTGATGTGTGAAAGAACTCCATGGTGAGGGTGACGGAGCACTGTAACAGGCTGCCCAGGGCAGTTGTGGAGTCTCCTTCTCTGGAGATATTCAAGACCAATCTGGAAACATTCCTGTGTGATTTAATCTAGGTGATCCTGCTCTGGCAGGAGGGTTGGACTCGATGATCTCTTGAGGTCCCTTCCAACCCCTACAATTCTGTGAATCTGTGAATCAGCTCTGGTCAGAACAAGTCCTTGATCTTGCATATTTACACATTCCTTATCCTAGCAAACTAGGTATGATGCTAAGAGTAATGATACAAGTTAAATCTTTGCAGCATTTAGCCCAAGTTAGTTCTACACAATAACGCTGTAGGTACAGTTATTCCTTTGCCTGTCATTAAGCAGTCTGCATTATGCCCATTTATGCAAGTACAGTTAATACAAAAATCCCCTCTTGGCCTACGTTCACAAGTCAGCATGAAGTTTAAAAACAGGGGAAAAAAACACAACAAAACCAACTGCAAGGCTGGCTGCTGGATCAGGTAGGAGACAAGGTGCTGTGAGTCCTGAATATAACAATCCTGAAATGAGCCTGTTACAGGTTGCGTCTTTTGATTTCACTTTGACAAACTTGAAACAATGTGGGGGTTTTTTGGCTAGCTGCTACAGAAACCAAACATCTGGGTGTTTTCAGCCACCATAGTGAGGTCTTTATCTCCAGCAGCCCCATATGGAGACAGAAATGTCTCAAGTCGCAAAATAAATTATGTAACAGGGCTGAAGTGCAAGTACAGCTTCATAAAATGCGTGGTGGATGCGAAATTCGCTGAGCTGACAGCAGGCGAGAGGCAAACAGACCATTTCCAGGCTAACCAAACATCACTTACCAGCTATACAACCACCAGTAGGGCTGGTGCTTTGAGCAATGGCGTTCAGCAAGCAGGTTGGACACAAAGCCCCATGTATCATGTGTTGATGCTCCTTGCGATTCAAACCACCTCATCCAACTGGGTGTATCCAGCTGGATAAGAGGCCAAGCAAGAAGCAGGATTCCAGTCGAGGTTCCCTGAGGCTCAGCCGCTGACGTTTGCCAAAAAGATTACAGTATTAGCCATCCATTCCCACTGGACTTCCTACCAGTGTCTTAACTAGCTTTTATATCTTATTTCCCCCTAATCTTCATAGTCCTATTCTCATTCTAGGTATAAAGAACAGCAGAAACAATGCAGGAGATTAAATGTGTACACATAGTAACCTATCAGCTTTTCCTGTCTACCCTTGAGGACTTCCTAACTGTCCACATCTGATCCCTCCTTTCTGTTGTTTTATTACTCTGCCTTTCATCAGCTCAGTTTTTTACAGGTCTGTTTCCTACAACTCCTGAACCAAATCTTAAAACTAAGCATAACTTGATCAAGTCTGGAGAGCAATTTAGATGCCTGCATGCATATAAAATGCTAGGGGTTTCCTCACAATGGCATTAAATAGGTTTTAATTGACTTCAGCTTTGCAATTATATCTCTGTAATCTGCCAGCACACTTGAGGAAAAAGTAGCTGAGAACAAATGCAGTTTACTAATTCCCAAATTTGTTAAAACCATGTGCAAAGTCAGATTTCTTGTCTTTTTCCTATTGATTCACCTCCATAGTTTACACAATAATTTCTCCCTGTTCAAGAACCTTGAATAATTTTACAGACCCACAGAGAGCACCCACATAACACTTGTCCACCCCACTGCCCGCTTCAGGTCAATGCAGACCTCCCTCTAGGGGTTCAGCTACACACTGGACACAGAGCAGAAGGCAGCTGCACCAAGATGTAACATGAACAGAAGACTGAAACATAAAAGACTTAGCAAAACCATTTTTAACACCCCCTTGGCCAAAAGAGTCCTGTTTGGGGACCCATCTTTCTCAGGCAATTGTGTTTCATGCTACTCTAATACAAAGGGTGATTTTGTTGCTGAAACTTCATCAAACAGGATCCTGTCCCCCCAGAGAACAGAAGGTTGTATTTCTTTAAAAAAATAAATGGAATAAAGACCTTTCTGTGGTTATAGCCTTGTAGAAACAGCTAAGAATTTGAAAGCCACACTGTTGGTTATACCATCCAACACTCAGAGCACATAGAAATGACAGCCACGGTTTCAGAAGTATTTACTGTGGCAGGAGCATGGCTCTGAAAACTTGCCATCTCCTGTAATTTGGGATTTTAGGGCCATTTAAAATTATTTTTCTCACATCAAACAGCCTGTGCCCTTGATGCTTATTGAAGTCAAGTGCTAGCTAGTAGCTAAAGGGAAGAGACAATAGTTCAAAACATTATTATCTCTGGCACTGACAAACAAGGATTTTATTGTTTGTTAATCTCAGGAACACATTACCATTTTATGTCAGCTTTAGAAGAAGAAAAAATTACAATGGGACAATCCCCAACAGGCAAGAGCCTTGTTTAAGAGCAATCTGTCCTCCAGTCATGCCTAGAGACTATGTGCTAATACTACAGAACACCATAGTGCCATACACTATAATAACAAGTAGAAGGCCTTGTAAACCGATGAAACAGCAAGAGAGCAAGGGAAGTGGTAAAATCCCTCATCCCTTTGGAAAAAAGGCCACAGAAAAGTTTATCATTTCATGCACCAAAATGACAGAGATAAAAAGCCTGAGTGGAAAAGTTCAAGGAAATAGGTGTGAAGGCTGGAATGGACCAGAAGTTAAAAGAGAGATTTTCAGCTACACCATGGACCGCAAGTGGCAAATGGAGCATCTCAGCACAACACCTATAAAACAGGATGAATGTCACCTTTCTACCATGACAGCAACTTCAAAACAGCTCACAGAGGCATATGATTTTACAGGAAGGGCAAATAGGAACTACCTTCCAATCTGCAAGAACACATTATACATCTGCTTGTCTAATCCAACAGAAAAATCTTACTGTAAATTTGAATATACAAAACCTGTCCAAACAAAAGGGTCTGCAGATAATAATGTGTGTCACAGCAGTAAGTCATAGGGGAAATAAAGTTATAAAAAACTGAAGAAAACCCCAAGCATCTTCACTTTGGCTAAAACTCAGGACCGTGCAAAGTCGGTAGTAATTTGGATGGTTTGGACTGGCATGATTTTACTGGGTTTGGTACTTGAGTTGGTTGCTGCTGACCTGACTCCAGTCCGAAAAGAGCTAATCCCATTGATACTCCACTCATCAGCTTTGTAAAACTACTCAAGTTTAACCCTACAAGGGCACAAAACACATGCAGATTTCCTGGGCTCCTCTTCCCAAGGAGACGAGAGCAAGGGAGGGAAGGAACAGGCATCGTTTGGAGGCTGTGCTGGTTCCTACAGACAAGAGCATGCACTGCTTGCCACAAAGCATTTTTTGAGCAGGACCAAAGATTCCTTTCAGCAGAATCTTTGAGAGGAAAGGAAAAGGGATTTTTGCAGCATTTTATCACAAATTACAAAAACACCAAGGCTTCCCCTAAAATTATATGTTTGACTTGCCAAACATGGAGACTATCATGTCATCTGATGAGATCCAAAGGCCAAAGTATCTCTTCAGCTGCATCTAAACCACAGGGAACCAGAAGTGATTCCTATGAGCACTTATTGGCAGACAAGTGCAGGATCAGCCTTCAGTCATGAGCAAAAATGCATTAAAAAAAAAAATATAAAAAACCCCATCAGTATGAAAGTTGAAATAATTTAGTCCCCTGATATTTAGCTGTATTTAAATGGTACAACTTCTTTTACTTGCTTCTTACATTGCAAAGAAACACTAGGCAAGCCTGGTTTGTCTTCTAAAGTCCTTCCAAATTACAAGACAAAGATTACATTTTTAAACATCAGTATTTTTCAAAACAGGTGAGCAAAGTCAGGCTCCCAAGCCTAGATTTATGCATCAAATGTTCAGCATAATTCTCCCATAAAACTGTACTTAGCTGACCATTTTCAAGTCAAGGGGACGCCACTGCAGTCCTAAAATAGCAGAGAAAAAAATTAAACTACCATCAGGATCCTTAAATCCACAGCCTTGCTTCAGCTTCCTGATCTTCAAATCAGCTACACAAGCAGCCACTAAAGCAACTGTCCACAGGCAAGGATTTGTGAGAGGATGAAGAAACAGAAGGGTTATTTTGAGGAAAAAATTAAAGAACAAAATAATACTCCCTTGGGTATTAGATATAGTGTAGTTTCTTTAAGGACAAGCTACTATCCAGTCTATGCTTTAACTAGGCAAAGGGACACACAGCTGTGGGTGTTGTCTCATACGATGTCAACTTTTCAGTTGCAAACAAACAACCACATTAAACAAGTGCATAAACTTTCTGCACTGGCCACCGAGACACGGCATATTAAAAGCAGAAGTGCTTCAATGCTAAAACTTGGGTTTTCCTCCACAGTGGATTCTCCCCGTCTGGAAAGTAAAATCTCCATTAATTTAATTGGCCTTTCTGTTCCTTGCAACTGGGTGAAATAATGAATTAGAGATGAACTAATCCCACTGTGGCTTCTATTGTGAGCTCTCTTTCCCCTGACCTGTCCTCCTTCGTGGCCTGGTTCCCAGCACCCACACTGCCATTCTTGGGACATTCTGCTGAGCAGATTCAACTTGCTAAATCAACAGAAAATTATTAATTTTTCCCCAATTTGGGCTTCTGACTCTGAGGGATGTAGAGGAAAGGGAAAAATTGGACCAAACCTTCCTTACTTATGATTTGACGCAGTGCTATGGGACATCCTAGCATCTCTGGTGGCAGCTGGCACATGGTGAATTTTCATTTCTAGGACTTCTCGTTAAATTATAAAATATTGCTTATTACACCACTATACAGAAATGCTTACTTTTTAGATTAAAACATAAACTCCAGATCACAATCAAATGCAGCAGAAACAATGAAGTTCATCATCTGTGCTTTTCTCCACTGCAATTTCCACAAGCAAGGAAGAATTGATCAATTATACGTGGCTGCAGAATACCAGGAAGGATTTAACATATCAGATAAAACAGGACTTGCTGACTAAGAGGAACTCAGCAGCCATTAGCAGAAAGTTGTTGTTAATTCCAGCTACCAAGGCTTTACCAGATAAGAAGTTTAAAAGCTTGTGGTTTAAAATTCTACCATTAAAGCATAAGAGGTAGAAGAAATTGCTTGAGCGGATTTAGACCCTAAAGATTTTTTTTTTTAAACTTCCTACAGAGTATTTTCCTTTTCTACCCTCATCATCCTATCCCATTTCTCATAGATTAGAGCACCGCCACAGAGTTTATTTAATGAAGTTTACACAACATTATAGGTACTTGATTTAGCTGTCACAGCTACCATCTGTAATTAATCCTCCCAGGAGCTAGAACGCTGCACAGCTTGTTACTGCAAGCTGTGTTTCTAATGTGGAACAAGCTTATAACCTCCATAATTCTGATCTCACATCAGTTTTATGCCATCGTAACTTTCCTGCATTCATTTGTCCAGTCATACCAGCCAGCAGAGAACATGACCCACAGGAAAAGGTTGTAAACAAGCTGGATGTTACCAGTAATGGCAAGTGGGGAGGAGTCCTTTCCCTTTTCTTTTCCTTCTCTTTCCCCAGAGCAAGAAATAAAGCAGCATACAACTGCTTTGATCATCCATGTTTGCAGACCATTGCTATAGAAGTTTGTGCACAGCTTCATCAGCAGGATGTGTATGCAAGATGCAGACTTTAAATGCTGGAACAGGGATGGGTTTTACCTTCCACTAACTTGTGCCCAGGAGTACTAGTCAAGCAGAGACAAAATTACAGCACTTCAGCCTCCCCCTTCAACATGATGTTAAAAAGTGAGATGAATGCTACACCATCACTGTGATAGTGTGGAATTGCACTTTCACAGATTTTATAGTGATATGGAGCTTGCCTGTTTTGTAACACAGGGTTAGCCTCTGCTAGTCAACTTCACTGAATAAATGAACTCTTGGATTTTTGTCCAAAAGCTGCAAATCAAGAACAACATAAGTTTAAAGGAAAAAAAAAGCCAACAGTTATATAAACATTTCTAGTGATACAGAATAATTCATAGCAAAACTCAGGAAATTGTTTCAGCAATCCTTACCTTCACAGTGAAAGTCTACCTAATTACTAAGCTCAATTCATCTAACTTTCATTTTCTGGCTACGCCATTCTCTTATGAATGTGTTGCAAGTAGCATGAATTAGAGAATTTTAGAAGTAGTTAGGCTGAAGCTCGGGCTGGTCAAACAGGCCAGTGAGAATGGAGGTTGGGAAACAAGCAAAGAATATGTTGACCCAACCAAGAATGTGAAGAGACATAACTAAAGAGACTAGTGAAGGTTATAGAACATGTAGCAAAAACAAACTGATTGTTAGTGATAGGGATGTAGAAGGTAGGGAGTCGGTTGACGACATTATCTTAGGTTAGTCTAGCATACGAGACATAACAGGAGAGCTGACTATCAGTTGCTATCTGCATGACGTATGAGGATGTGGAGCGCTTCGCGAGTTTGCATGTCGAGCCGTGCTGATCTAATCTGTAACCAAAGAATGTAAGCTATTTGTAAAAGATTATAAAAGATGAACCAAAATTTAGGGTCTTCGGAATCCTGGCTTTGGACGCTAGTCCCCAGGTTCCCGGGGCCCCGAATAAAGCACCACATAAACTAACTCTGTTGGTTTGTGTTTCGTGTATCGGGCAACAAATGGAACAGTTTTATTCATAAGAACTGCTGTTCCCTCTGTAGCCTACAAATTACCCTTTAACCTGCCCTTTGAGAAATGATTCAGACTGAACTCAGGCCTTTCATTTCAAGGAATAATGCCTCTCCTCCAGATGCCCTCCATCCTTATGCATCACCACACATCCCCACCCCCAAGCCAGTGGCACTCAAACAGTGAAAAATCATACTAGTATTCCTACAGCTGCCACAGCAATGCTAAGTACCCAGTTAAAGAAATGCTGTTCCTCCTGCACTGTAAGCCACTAACATTCACTAAGGACTTATATCCCCACACACACACACCCCTTGCCATTCCAGAAGTGAGAAAAGAAAGCAACAAAAAGCTGGATTTCACAAATTTGCCCTCTCCTGTATCTTACAGTCAAATTTGGGAAGGCCACGTTCATAGGCTCTTTTCTTGAGCAGCAAACGTGAACTCCTTAAGCAATAAAAGAAATTTAAATGAATGTGTCCCTGAAGTGTGTTACCTTCTGTGGTGGTTTTGCAATGTAGCTTCTGGAAGAAGCAGCTAGAAGTTTCTTAAGAGTCCAATGAAGTAAATACCAACTGGGCTCCCCAGGCCAAACTCCCAAACCCTTTTACTGACAAAGCCCAGTTGAGTCTGTTTTGCCTGTGATGCTGATGGTGGAATGATCTCTCTCTTTCCTTATCTCAACTCCAAAGCCTCTCAATAGATATTTTCTCCCCTGTCCAGCTAAGAGGGGAGTGATAGAGTGACTTTGGTGGGAGTCTGGCCTCCAGCCAGGGTCAAAGCACCACACCTTCTTTCACTGGGGAACAAATAAAGGTAAAAAATGGAGGAATTTTCTCTTTGAGAAAAGGGAAGCGTGACCAGGTAGAAAACAGGTCAAATGCTGAATACCTGAAGACCCCAAATATTTCTCCTCTAATTCATCTCTGCCTGAAGCCAGGTCTTTGGCAACAAAAACAACAATGAGCAACTGGTCCTGGCCTCTGGTACAAGATAAGAAGAAATGAATGCTTTTCTGGTAGGTTCCCAAGATAAACTAATATGCATGCCCAAAGGAGTCATGTGCAAACATGTTTATTGACTCCACACAATAAATCACTGCTTTCCAAAGCAAATCCAGGTTTGCAATTCTAGTTCACACATTTGTTTGAGACAAACAATGAGGAGCAACCCCTAAGCTTTCAAACCGAACCTCTCCACAGTTCGTTTGCCTGAATAAATGAGATTTCCTCTCCTTGGGGCTGGCAAATGATTCCACACTGGATAAATAATTAATGCGAATGACCCCTGAAGGCTTGGAGACAATCTGATTTTATTTACATAGTCCTTTCTACACAGAGGAGCAGGCCTCTCTCTAGGCCCCTTTGAAAGGAACAATTACTGCCCTCTGAAACCACTGCAAGACCCTGAAACGTTGGCAAAGCATCTGAGTAAGGGGCTTTGCCAAATCAGGGTCTTGGTGTTGCCTGTCACAGAGAGAGAGGCAGGAACAAAAACAAAAAAAAAAAAAAAAGGTGTTTCCAGGTCTGAAGAGATGACCTCAGCTCTGATAAAACTTTCTAAGTGAGAATAACAAAGTTCAGCATCTCTGCTCACAGCAGCACCCTGAGCAACTTTTACTTATAACTTATGCATGGTACAGAGTCTGACAGACCCAGACTGGGTCTCGATCCCCTCGGCCCAAGTGCTCTGCACAGGCAGTGAGTGCCACTTCACATGATCACTGCTCCCAAGATAGCCTAAAGCTGAGAGGAAGAAGCTGGGAGAGGAGCAGGAGCTTTGCTTGGCTACTAGGGGGCTGTCAATGACAGAGCCAAGGTGACAGCAGAAGTGTTTGCTTCTCTTTTTAGTGTTTACCTACAGCCCCAGCAAAGGTGATGTGTTTACCAGAGCTGGCCTAAAGACAAAAAACATTTTGAAATCAAAAACCTTTATGCACAACCTTTTTTTTTTTTGTTTGGACTGATAAATTCTGTAGATCCTCTGTCAGAAAAGAAATCTCTAGTAACCCTCAGGGCACAAAATATCATCAAACACCATTTTGATCAGCTTCCAAGTTGTTTTTTTAATTTATTTATTTTTTTCCTCAAAAACCTGGCACATGATGCACATACTTGCTTTAAACACTTCAAACAAAGCTTTGGGGTATGTGCTTCCCCCTACAAAAGCCAGCTGTTGTGGATATCCCTGAGCTCTGGCTTTTTTGACAGCAGACTTGGCCACTTGGAGCCACACCAGGAGCTCAGAGGATGAGAAACTTTTCAGTCCCCCGCATATCTGCATAACAGGGTCCAGGACCCAAGTGACACACAGGCCTCAGGTTTACTTTCCACACAGAGGGAAACTGCATGACAAGGTGCTGCAGTGCAGCTTTATGCAGTCAAAATACTTCCCAGAACCTCCTAATAAAAGCTAGATTTGATGCAGCACCTACACATTTGGTCTTCAAGGTGTTCAAGGTCCCCTACTAACAGTTTGATGGATTCCAGACATGGCAGTAGATCTTGCAAATTACGTCCTGTCAAAAAGCTTACCTGAAGTAGAGTACTGTCTCCTTCCTTCTGACAGGGCTTATCTCAGAATTAATTCCACACTACAACGAAGGGCTCCGGGAATAAAAATCAGCTTTGATGCTTCTGAATTCCCAGGTGTGCTAGCACATCCTGACAAGAACCACATGGTGCTTAGTAGTGGTTGTTTCCATCAGGTAATGGATGTTTGAAAGACAACTGCAAATCAGGTCCCTGAGATGGCATTCCAGCATCGATGCACAGAAAATACTGGTGAGTCTGCAAATTAACTCCTCCTGACATGGGTACCACTCTTCTTAGAGGGATTCAGAACAAGTGCGACTACAAAGTCCTTTTGTTGATCTGTTTTCTCCTACAGGACTTAAACTCTGGCCTCCACCCAGTGTGTGAAGTCCACAGGTAAGCATGGAGAGGCTTTTTCCTTCCCTAAATCTTTAACACAATCTGAGTCTCCCAGAAGTTTAACGCTTTAAAAATACTCTGTGAAAGAAGAATGATGCCGGCAGCAACTTTTATTTATTCATACACATGCCCATATCAAAATGCATTGGAAAACACAAGGAGAAAGAGAGTGGGAGAAGGGAAAGATTGCAGGAACTTCCCTATAAAGAAGCCTTGTCACAGATAAAACTTTTCCTTTCTCTTGTGTATTAAGCATAGCAGAAGACTTCAGCACACCAGTTATGCTGCACTGCTTTCACTTCAAGGTCACCATATGGGCAATGTAGTCAATAAACTAACAATTGGAACACAAGGAGTCCAAAAGCTCATCAGAAAATCCTCTGGAAGTCTATATAAAATGATGATTAAGAGATAGAGGAAATGAAGGAGAGGGGAGACAGAAATGCAGTTTTGTTTGGATTCCTCAAACACCCATCTTCCAATTCCTTCAGACACATGGGGATCGTCACCATCCTAGCAATCAAGCTGACTGTGCCAAGAAAAAAATAAACCACAACAGAAGACCTCATTTGACTTCTCAGCAGTCACAGCAACTGCCGTGCCAGAAAAGAGAAACATGAGCATGAGGCAGAGCCAGGAGCTGTTCCCAGGGAAGCCGAATGCAAAGCACGGATGGGTTTGCAATACTCAAAGTGCCTAGGAAGGTTTGATTTGAGTAACACACTGAAACTACTGCAGAAACATGTGCACAGCAAAAAATACAGCCCTTTCTACCAGATTCATAGTCACAAGAACCTCAGGCTGAGGGCATCCAAGTGGGTGAAGGGAAGGCCTGTCACACCACCCAACACCTTTGTTCTGAGGGCTCCCCAACTCCAGATCAGACTACAGCCTCTGGATGCCAGAGCATGCTGACAAACACACACCATCAGTGTTGATGCAGAGTAGGGAGTAACTCATATCTCAACAGGCACCAGTAGCTCAGATGCCATTAAAAAGTGGAGGGGTAACACCAACAGCCTCTTTTGCAGGAGTCGAGCCCACAGCTCTTAATCTACATATAATCCCCAACACTCCTAATCCAGCACAAGTGTCTACATTGTTGCATCTGGTTTATTCTCAAACTTTCAGATGCCCTGTATACTGTGAAAATGCCACAAAACCCTAGAAGACATAAGCTTTATGCTTTGTATGGTATTAAATAATTAAATTAATTAATTACATAGTATTAGTGTATTAAAACCCACATAACAATTGGGTTTGTATTTGGAAGGAGGCATTATCCCAAGAATGGGACTTCATCACACAGAGAAGAAACACAGCACCAACGGGTTTAAGAAAACAATAGTTGGCCCAAACCTACCAGTCAAGATTTAGACCTGCTATCTTCATATGCACAGAGACAGCAAACAGCACAGAGAGGGGACAAATTAATGAGTAACTTCTTTCATTCTTCCCACAGCTACACACTGGGGCAGATCTCATGGACTTGTCATGCTGATAGCCTCCAAGTAAGATTGTATCCTGCAACCATATTTGTAATCGATTTGGGGGAAAAAAAACCACACAAAACCCTAAACAACCTAAAGAGTTATTACAATTCCTCACTTAAAACCAGCCCACAAAAATGGTTATTAAGCACCTGAGAAACACAGGGAATTGCTATTCCCAACAGGGGTAGCAAAGAGCTAGGGGGCTAGAGGCTGCCATGTGGACGGTACCTCAGCTCCACTGTCTGCTTTAACACATTCCCCAAAGCCATATTCCTCAAAAACTGTGATGGTTTGACCCTGGGTGGAGGCCAGACTCCCACCAAAGCTGCTCTATCAATCCCCTCTTGGCTGGACAGGGAAGAAAATATCTATTGAGAGGTTCAGGAGTCAAGACAAGGACAGGGAAAGATCATTCTGCAATCAGCGTCATGGGCAAAACAGACTCAACACAGAAGAAAGGCAAGAAAATGCTCTAATTTATTACACTACACTACACACACAGAGAAACCAGAGTCACATAATGAGAAGTACAAACAGCTCTTAAAACACCCCCCCACACACACACACACACCCCTCCCTTCTTTGTAGACCACTTTATTCATGGTTTTCTCCTCCCCAGGATGGCACAGGGGAAAGAGGGGGAAATAGGGAATGGAGACTTAGTCTTCGGTCAGTTCCTCATGAGTTGTTCTCCTTCTTGGGGGAAAGGGGAGCATTTCTCACATTCTTTCCCTGTGCCAGTGTGGGGTTCCACCCATGGGAGACAGTCCTCCACAACCTTGTCCACATGAGTCCTCTCCCACAGGACCTCAGCTCTTCACCAACTGCCCCAGCGTGGATCACTGATATAAACTCATAGAATGTTTTTTCATGTTTAGGGCCAAGAGGAGGGAGGAACAAGAGAGAGCAGCTTTCTGAAGATCTCTTACAAGTAAAGTTAAAAAGTAAACCACATGCTCTCATTGGAAAACACCAACTGGTAAACCAGTTGCCATTTTGGAGCCTTGCTGCACGTATTAAATAAGATCAGTGGCTTGAAGACTGACTGCCAGTGTTAGGGTCAAATGCTCAGCTGGTTAAATATTCAGCTCACTAACATCAATGCAGCTAAAGCCATTTACAGTAGCTGAGGACCCAGCCCTCTCATGCTGAAGAGTTTGGGCATGTGGGCTCCCTAAATAGAAATCTAATGATCCCATTTCCATGAGCAACTGGCCTCACCTCCAGTTTCTCTGCAATGCTGCAGACTGGCAATCCTACAATCGCCATGCAAATCACACCGCCATCGCTTTCCAGAGCCTGTAGGATCAAGACAGACATCAGCTCTGCGTGCTAGCACAGGGCGGGTATTTCTCAGCTTTCCAACCTGCCCCGACAGCCCTCGTGCAACCCCGCTTTGTCAGTCTGGACAGATGCTGCTGTCAACACCATCTCAGGGAGGTTTCCAAATATTAATGTCAACAAATCAAGGCTTTCTTGCTTTCACATTATCTTGCAGGCAAGAACCAGGGTAAGCCTGTAACAAAATCAGACAGCTTCCATGCTGCTGGGAGAGTATCAGAAAGCATCCCCTGCACACAGCACTGCGTTGTGTGGCAGCCAGACCTCTAACAGATGAATTATATTATTACAGGGATTAAACTAATTAAATCCTTACAAATTACACTGTTTCAAGGCAGCACTACCTCACCACAGGCTTCCTGCTGCAATTGTAGCAACATTCAGAAAGGACCGTGCTCCCCCAGCTGCCCTCCCCTCTCTGGTCTGGGATGGAGTCCCACCATCGCTCACTCCGAGGGCCATAAAAACCATGAGACCTACAACCTGAACATTCGTGAACTCCTGATCAAGGATATCAGGAAAGAACACATTCCTGGTGAACCAGCCATCACTCAGCTCAGGGATTTCCTTGGGAGGAAGCAAGTTCTTCAACACAAAGCCAACATCTCCATCAACTCATTCATAGATACAGCAGGAGAGGAAGGGACATCATGTAGCCAAGGGGGAACCAAACCCTTACCAGCTCTCATCTTACTGTAGGGCCCTTAGACAGCTGTAACCTAAATCCTGGCAAGTCTCTTTCTTCCTAAAAAAACCTTCTCTCCTTCCCTATAATCCTGTCATGCATCTGGACTGAGGTGCTAAATTCAGTCCACTTGTGGATTTGCTTGTGCAGGCTCATGTGGAGCACCACAGGAACTAGAGAACTCCAGAACAGAAGGAAAACTTTCTTTAGAAAAGTTAAAGCTCCCAGATGCATTCTTTATTATGTTACAGTAAAAGAGAAGGTTATAAGCAGAGGTCCCCTATAATCCAAAGTATGTCTCTCTATTTACAGCTCTCATAGCTAACTTAGGCGGTTTCCATCACAGGAGAGCACAGCAGTGATGTGACACTTATGGCACTCTAATTATATTAACTAAGACCTTTAAAATATTACTCTAGCCATCTAAAGGGGGAAAGGCTCAATTACCAAGGTTATTTTTTCCTATTTCCTATATAACTGTTAAGAGGTTGTTCTACAAGATGTGATGGATTTAACCAGATGCTCTCATCATTTCTACTGTGGGGTTTGAAAAAATAGCTTCTATAAATACGCTAAAAAGCCAATGAATTACAGAAGCATGAAATTACTTCAGTAAGGTTAAAAACATACTGGCATCATACAGAATGCACTAAAAACATTAAGTACAGACAGCTCATCGAAGCCTTTAGTAGACAGCTCTGCTGCTGATTTTAACAAGGAGGTTACTTACTGAAGCTGCCATATGAGAAATTATCTCCTCAGCCTGAACACGTGGATTTATCATCTATTTGTAGAGGCAACTGTCTAAACAGGACACTTGAGTAAAAGATACAACCTTGAAGATCAGATCAGTCCCCTTGATGGTACCTGCTAAACAAAATATGTACCCACATGCAAACCTAAAAGGAGGGAGACAAACACATTTTAACAAATTGCTCCGGTCGGCCCACTCCTGTGCTAGACTTAAATATTAGAGAAGGGTCTAACAAAGCACGCTTCACCTATCAAAGAATTCTTAAGCCTCTGAATTGAAACAAGTCTAACAACAGACAAGCTGATTCCATTTTCTAAACCAGAGCTGCCTGCATTCTGCATATTCTTAACAAAGCCTCACACTCGAAAGCGCCAAGCACTGCCAGGCTGATTCCTTATTGCAATAAGGAGTGGAAGCGCCACAAAAAATATTCTGATTCAAAAGCATCATTCCCAATTTATTTTTTAATATTAATACTTCCTATTTTTATCAGGGAAATCAACAGAACAGTAATAATTTAAAAATGCCAATGAGAGGACTTCATTTTACAAATCAGTGCTTCCAACAGCCCAGGAAGGGACGTACAGCAGGACACACCAGGTACCCACATCCTGCTATTACCAGACAGAAAGGCCATGCCAAGCAGGTACCCAGACAATACAGAGGATGCCAATCATAGCAAGAAAAGCAGCCAAACTGCACAGCCCTCCCCTAAGTGCAAAATGTCACTGATGACTCCTTTGCCTAGGCATTTCAGGAGGCTTGCCACTGATCTCACAGGTATTCCTCTGCCTGAAGCAAGGAGAACTGACACTCTTACAAGTTGTGAGCTTAGATTTTCCCCTACAAAGAGATATTTATGTGTTGCACTAAGGGCAGGTCAGAGGAGATGGTAGTATGGGTGTTACCTCCAGCACAGTCCTCTCCAAAATGTGAGATCCAAGAGGTGTCCCCACTTCTACAGCCAACAAATCCTTCTGAAACTTAGTAGAGAAGATTCTGTCATCCCTTGGGTTACAGAGTTATGCTGCTGCTAAAACAACTAAGAGAAAGCCTATGTTGCACAGTACCAAAGCAAGACAGACACAGGGTTGTTAAGTCAAATCATCTTCCAAAGGAAACACTGGGATTGGTGTTGCCATAGGTCTGTTCAGAATAATCAAAGTGTTGACAGACCAGAAAAAAAATCCCAACATTACAGAGGTAAATGATTTTAAATTCAGGTTTACTTTTTACCACACCAAACTGTCTCAGGTAGCCTGTGTCCTAAGAGATAGGCCCTCATTTTACCTTGTCAATCACATATCACATACACAGGATCACACCCTGGTTTACACTAAAGCATTTGAAAACATCTTTGGAAGTAAAATTACAGCATTTTAAACAAATATGTCAAAATGCTACACTGCAGTTGTAAGATGTCCTACTGTTAGATAACAGGGCTTACAGCCACGGTCACTTATGGCTACAAATATAGGATCTCGACAGGAAACCTCCACGTCATGTTATGGATCACAGTATCACCTTCAACTTATAAACAGGGCGATGAGGACAACATTCTGCTTAAACCAGAAAAGGTAGCAGACCTGTGCCAGGACATGGCATTCTAGCACAGAAGATGCCATAGATGAAACATGGCATCTTAATGACATTTTAAACAGATTTTTACTGTTTATTGTCTCATTATGGGAATCTTTGTTTTAAATAAAACCTAAGAGAGACTTGAGAATTGCTCCTTTGGTAGTGGCTTGATGGAAGCACATAAATCCCTTCTGTTTTGGAAGCAAACCAGAAGTTTTGGAAGTCTTTTCCCCCACAGCAGTAGGTTGAGAGACTTCTAGGTTCCCTTTCTGTTAACATGATGATCCTGCAGTTTCACTGAGAAGAGATAGAATGGAGAAGAAGCAAATTTTTAGTGTGTCCAATTTAAAATCAAGCCTAGGTTTTCAAAGTGGGAGGCATGTAAAATTCTGATTCTTTAAAACAACAACAACAACAACCACCAAAAAAATCCACTGGGAAAAAATGTATATAGATACTTTTACTCTGTAGCTCTGAGAATTTAACTGTAAATTGACTGTTTAAATACTTAAGAAAAATCAGGCCTTTTACATATTCAGAAGAGTCTATGAAGCTGCAAAAAATGCGGGAATTAAATTGCTAGCAAGTTTGCTCATGTTTCCACATGAAACCACTCTACCAGGCTCAGACACATAAAAGGATTTACTGCACCCACTCACTCAGAACTGGCTATGAGTGTGTCAGTAATGACAGCCCTGTCTAAATCAAAGTAGGTTTTCAGGTTCATAGTGAAACAACCAAGACTGTGTTTCCTCCAAAAATGTGAATATCCATAAACCTGATTCACAGCTGGCTAAGCATCCAAAAGTACTTATTCCCACATGAGGATGACCAGATCTATTAATGTATGGCAACAGATGAATTCCCAGTAAATTAAGAGGTTAATATTTTCTGGCAGACCGTATTCCCATTACAAATAAGATTTCTCAATTGATAAGTGAGAGAAATGAAAGGGTATGAATATAGCTGCAAGGCCCAAAATTCCTCACCTTTGTCATCTCCTTGCAGTGCCCTGACTTTCAGCTCCCATGAAAATTCATGCTCAGCATGAAACTTAAAACTTCCCAATTTGGAAACTGTAGAAAGTTTAATTTTGGGCTCCTTAAAACACACAGGAAGCAGTTAATGAAACATCTTCACTTTTTTTTTCACTAATGAAACACCTGGTTTAAAACTCTTCAAATTAATACAGCAAGAAATCACGCTGGTGGTTTATCATTTGAGAGGAAGAGCTTTTTTCCCCTCATTGATCCTCAGAAACACAGTTAAGGGCATCTGAAAATGCCCAGGACTCTCCCTTAGCTGTAGCATTCCAGCTGAAAACTATAAAGATACTTCTGATAGCGAGCTCACAAGGTCAGTTAAAGGTTCATTACTGTATGATTTGAAGTAGCTATAATGATTACAAAATCAAGTAAGCACCCAGTGTTTTATTCTAATGGGTCTCCTTAATCTATGGCTCAACGATAAGTCACAGCACCAGGAGAATTACAGTGGTCCTCCCATGGAAGCCTGTTGTATGTATCCCCACTAGAAGCTATTTAACATGCATGGCAGAAATACAGACATCCTGGCATTGCAAACTTCAGAGCAACACAGCATCACATGGCTCTTTACAGCTGCTTTCAAGGCTGACAGATCTGAGCAGCGGTATAAAATCAATATATCCATCTGGAAGAGCTTTTCATATCTGGGATATTTTCCATCTAGTATAAGCCTTCCCGAAAACACCAAGGAAAATCTTGTGCTCCTTGGGAAATTCAGCAAAGAGCAACAACTGGACAGTTAATGTTGACTGAAAAGGCTCAGAGAATGATTTATCCTGAATCAATTAATTTATCAAGCCTGTGCAACCTCTACACCATGCAGGGTTTCTTACTGGCATTTCTGATGGGAATAGGAGTTATGCATGGGTGGGGGAAGGAAGAAGAAACACATGAAACCAACCTGGAAGATAAGAAATTCCATATGGGACCTGTATCCAGTCACAGTATTTTTGCCTAAGATTTATGGTTTATTAAAACACTACTGATCTATTTCAAAACAGCAGACAATCACCAGGTCCTCATAACTTCCTTCACCTTTGTTTTGAGGGCAAAGAACGAGGTCTCAAATACATCCTGGGCTGACAAATGCACACGTGTAGCCTGGCATTAGTACAGAGCAAAGCCGCCCCTTCAGTGAATTCTGCAGTGTGTAGGGGCAGGCAGGACTCCCACAAATTCCCCTGTCAGCAGCCTTTCTCCATTGCTTTTGCTGCTTCTCCCAGCTGTCTGCCTGCAAGTGCAACTAAAGAAATAGGACATTGGTCAAACTTTTCTAGGCTTTGCCAGTCCAGGTAGTTCTGCCAGACATGACTGTTAAGCTGCTCAGATGCAAAGATCAACTTTAATAGACTTGTCTGCTGTTTTGAGAGTCAGTTGAAAAGATAACCTCCAAACTATCTCTTCTGTACTAACAGCTTCTTTTCCACCTCCAAACAAAACCAGCTTGGTTCAGGTTTATTTTTCTCTTTGGAGGGAGAAAGTTTCTTGCTTGTACGTGCTAGTAGCTTGAACAGTTCTATTTAGGAATTATGACTAGGATTTTCCTACGCCCTTACTAGAGCAAAGTACCCTATTTCCAGTCAATATCAACCAGAATCAGGGATCCACTTTCCTCAGTTATCTTACAAATTCAATCCATAAGTTCTCCAGGGGTCATAAAAAACAAAGTTCTGTCAGTTCTTGGCATTTATATCCAGGGCCAATTATTTTTCAAACTACCAAAAAAAAAATCCTACCACAAAATTTCTCAGTAAAATGCCCAGTGTCATCCCAAAGAAAACTTCCACAGCCATAATCTCTGATAACTACTGTTGTGATAGGAATGAGAGCACTGACAAAATCCAGAGCTGCCAGGAAAAGATGCACTCTTACGATGCAAAGAATTTCCATGTTTATCTTCCAAGATGGTCTGCAGCAGGCTACCAGAGGGTGGGATTACTGCCTGCTGAAGTTAGGTAACAACCTTGCTGTGCTCTACTGAGTGTTCAGGTGACAGCAAAAGGAGACATACCGTTTCTGTCATCACATTAAAAGTCAGCCTTGTCTCCCACAGAAAGGACATTAAGGTTGTTTCTTTCTCCCCGCATCATTTCTCACTCTACCTATTCGATCACATGAAACAGTCAAAACCACTAGATTGCTTCGCCACTAGGAGAATCCAGGTGGGAAACGCCCCTGACATCTGCATGTGTGTTTAGAGTATTGTTTTTCAGATCCAGTATCTGGCAGCCCCTCTCCAGGAGAACAGCAACATTAGAAGAAAACAGACCATGTTCTCAGATCACAGCAGCCTTCAGTTGGACTTGCCCACACCTGTACAGAGCCATATGTAGGGAGAACATAGAAGCATTTAGGAAGTTGAAAGAACATCTCAGACACACACATCAGGGCAATTGCTTGCTCCGGTGAGCCACAGCAAAATAAGCAAGCAAACATGCCAAGTTCTTTTGCTGAAGTGATCTTTACTCAAAGCACAGGAACTGCCAGACAAAAAAAACTCTCTTCTCCCTTCAGCGAGCAGTAAACCTCTCCCTGCCATATGCTGGGTGCAGGATATGTATCTACGTGTCACCGCAGCGTACGCTGCAGTCACAGGAACGCTACGCTCATAGAAAAGTCATATGAGACATAAAAGATGTAAGAGAAAGACATATGTAGAGAAGCTGCTGCCTCGTGGAGATCGTCGTGTGAGGATGGGTGGGTGGGTGGTTGCAGAAAAGTGAGACTGAAAGCAGGTTTGTGCGGGTGAGGAGATGAATCT